>WEKX01017914.1:0-21834 GCA_013390025.1 Pitta sordida | reverse complement strand
GGGGACGTGGGGGTGGCCGAGGCCGGTTCCTGTGTGAGGGGCTGGGGAGGTGGGGAGGGAGAGCGGGGTCGGCCCAGGGAGAGGGGGGGCACCCCTGGCTGTGCTCCGGCCATGAGCCCGCACTGCCCTCACCTTGACTCTGGTCCTATGGGCCATTGTCCCCCTGTGCCCAACACCTCGGCCCCCACTGATCCAGGGCCCCAGCCCAGGACCCCAGTGTGAAGTGTTGCCTGTGGGCTGAAGTGGGTGTGGGGTCGGGGTGCTGCTCCCAGCCCCTCACTGAGCTGCTGCACAGGGGACACACTAGTGCTCTGGCTTTGGATCACCAGGATGGCTCGACCTGCACCCAGAACCCCCTTCCTGCTCCCAGGGAATTTTACTGTCCCTCCACAGGGCCCAGAGCAGCCACTGCCCCCTCCGGCCCCAGGGACACACAGGAAACCCCCAATAAATCCCCTCTGCTCATACCTCTGTGTGGTGGGCTGTGACAAGGAACCGAAAGTGAAAACCAAAGTATTTATAATCTAGATCTGTTCAGCAGGAGATGTCAGTCCACTTCCCAGGATATGCAGCTCCAGCAAACAGCTGTTGCTGTCCACAAGGCAAAAGTTATAAATAACAAGTATTCTCACCCTTCCTTCTTTTTTGAGCTTCTCTGTCTGATCCAAGGCCCTACAGCCTGGGATATCCCTGGGGTCAGTTGGCTCAGCTGTCCTGGCTGTGTCCCATCCCAGGACTGAGCTTAGAACGGTGGGGATCTGATTAAAAAATTAAGATTGACTCTGTATTACACTAATCAGCAATGAATCCATCCCCATTAACCAAAGATTGTTAACAGGACACCCCATCCACCAAACCAATGGTCAGGAGGACATTCTTCCAGTGGAGCCTCCCCGGGGTGGAGACGGGGTGGAGTTTGGGCAGAGACTTGAAGGAACTTATGATAATGAGTTCCTGCTGCTAACCTGCATCAGCACGGCTTATTCTGGGAAACTGATTTTTATGCTGATCGCTTAATGAAAGTGTAACTTACCTAGTGAATATGTGCAGTTCTGCAGCATTTAAGACACTGCCATGGCAGCAGTCAGCAGGCAAGAGAGGCAGGATTTATCCCCCTTGCCTCATGGTGCTGCTAATAAACATCCTGGTCTCCGAACTCTAAGGAGGTGTGGAGCCTCAGTGTGTTCCCACCCCGGAATCATTAAAACCATTTCTCTCCCATCCAGGGTGGCCCTCCACGACTGGGACCTTTCCTGAGTGGGAATTCCCAGTTTGCCCAGCTCCAGCCCAGCAGGGGTTGAAGGCCCAGAGTTGTCACTGGAACAACCCACACTCCACAAGTGCTGGGCTCCTTCAGGGGCCAGACAAGAGCATGAGAAGGGGGTGTGAGAGTTCCTGGGGCCAAACTCGCCACAGATCCACAAATACCACCTTGTGCCACAACCTAAACCCAGCTCCAGGAGGCACCAGCCAGCCCTGGGTCAGAGAGTGCAGGAGTAGTGTGGGGAGAGGCCAGTGCAGCAACTGGATTCCTGTCAGGGTTGGGAGAACATTCCTGTCAAGGAGGACCCAATGCCTGCAAAGAACATGTTGAGTGACTGGGGGAAATGACACATTTGAAGTGTCATTACAGCTTTTACCTGGGAAATGCAGACATTGACCTGGGAAATGCAGGGATTGACCAGGGAAATGGAGGGTTTGACCTGGGAAATGCTGGGTTTGTCCATCCAAGCACAAACTGGTCCCAGTCAGTTCCAGCCCAAAAGGAGCCCTCCCGCTGCAGTTCCCAGTTTAAACACCAGGCGGCAGCACGAGCTGATCCCGCTGCTGAGCGTCCGCCCCATCCCGGGACCGGGGGGGGCTCCGGGAATGCTTTGGGATGGAGGGACCTGAGAGCCCAGCCAGTGCCAGCCCTGCCACGGGCAGGGACACCTGACACTGCCCCAGGGGGATACAAGCCCCGTCCAGCCGGGCCTGCAGCACTTTTGGGGATGGGGCAGCCACAGCTGCTCTGGGCAGTCTGGGCCAGGGTCTCCCTGCCCTCATCCTCATTGCATGAATTCCTTCCCACTATCCCCTCTCACCCTGCCCATTGTCCTTGGAAATTCATTCCCTCTTATCCTGGCACTCCAGGCCATTTTCCAAAGTGTCTGGAGCAGGATCTGGTGGGTTAAAGTGAGAAGGAAACTCATGGGTTTTGCTATCAAAAGTTTAATACAGCAATCCTTCAAATATACGGGGGCGTCAGTTCCAGAAAAATGCCACAATAAGTGAAATCAGCAAAGCAGGAGTAAATAGAGTAAATATGGTAAATAGGGTAAATATGGTTAAAATGCAGAAAAAAAGCTTGCGATGTGTTGAAGTCCTGAACGGACTGTTAAGGAGTGAGGGAAAACTCTAACTGAAAAGAAATGTTAAAAATATCTTAAGAAACACAAAAAGCCAAGAAGCCAAAAAGCGAAGTGAAT
Organism: Pitta sordida; assembly: GCA_013390025.1. NCBI lineage: Eukaryota > Metazoa > Chordata > Aves > Passeriformes > Pittidae > Pitta > Pitta sordida. The sequence goes on along the minus strand of WEKX01017914.1, from coordinate 19,366 downwards.
CCTGCCGTCCTGTTGACACCGGTGGCTCCATCCCTGAGCCCTCGTCTTGTCCAGGTGTGGTCTCAGAGGTGGCTGCAGTGACCTGGTGGCTCAGGGGGTGCTGGTGGCCACTGCCAGGGCCAGGGCTGCCAGGAGGAGCCCCCCGAGGTGTGGGGTGTCCCTTTGGACACTACTGCCTAGGGAGAGAGGAGAAAGGGGTCAGGGGGAGCTGGTGGGGGAGCAGGAGAGGTTCAGGATTTTCTGAAGGGTCCAAAGAGAGATCAGGGAAGTTGGGGAGTGTCCCACCAGACCCAGCTGTCCTACACCATGTCACACCATGCCATGGAATGTAATCCCATCCAACATCATGCCATGCCATGCCATGCCAGCCTATTCCAAAGTAATTTATCCCATCCCATCCCATCCCATCCCATCCTCCGTGTGATGCCCAAGGTTCCCCCCTATCCCCGCACAGTCGGTGCCCTGGTGCCACCCCCACCCTGTCCCTGTGCCCAACCGTGGGTGTCCCCACCCCAGGGATGTCACCTCGGAGCAGTGCACAGTTGTAGCTGCTCTTCACACCGTGGGATTCCAGATGGATCCGGGTTGTGCCCGATTTCTGGGTGACACTGGTGACCTCAAAGGTCTCAAAGGGAGGGATCAGGACCTCCTGCTCATTGTATCTGGAGAATTCCCCAATACTGGCGCCGTGGCAGGTGCGTATCTCAAAGAAGGTGTCGGTGCCGAATCCCTCAGCCCTGTCTTTGTTCATGGAGCTGGAGGTGAACTGACCAAATCGGATGGTGTTGCCGCGCACGGCAGTGAACCGGATATCATTAACACCTCGGTACACATTGAAGCAGTTGATGGGATCCCGCAGCTCACGCACGGCCTCGGTAATCAGGAAATGCAGCACCTTGAAGTCAAAATTCTCCAGGTATTCCTGGTGAGAGCGCCCGCCCTCACGTGTGGCTTTGTTGAACTCCTTGTACAGGCCACTTGTGTCCATCGTGTAGGCCCGGAGGGCGATGGCCTGTTCTGGCTGCAGCCGGGATCCCCCAGTTTCCTGCCACTCTCTTGTGGCCATGGCCCAATACTTGGCGAAGAGGCTGTTCTTGGCAAACTCCGTGCGATTGAGCTTCGGCAGTTGTTGCATAATTTGTTCATGACAGCCCAGGTACTGGTCATCGAAGGAGTTGGTGGCCATGTCCAGTGGGCGCACCTCGATGCCAGTGGCCAAGGGGGTGGCCAGCAGCAGCCCCAGCAGCAGTGGCAGGGGCTCCATGGTGGGCAGAGACTCCTCAGGGCCCCCCGAGCACCGTGGGGACGTGGGGGTGGCCGAGGTCGGTTCCTGTGTGAGGGGCTGGGCAGGTGGGGAGGGAGAGCGGGGTCAGCCCAGGGAGAGGGGGGGCACCCCCGGCTGCACTGCAGGCCTGGAACCCCCGGCCACATCCCAGCACTTCCCTCACCCCGACCCTGGTCCCACAAGCCGTTGTCTCTCCGTGCCCAGCACCCCAGCCCCAGCCCCCACAGCTGCCTGGCGCCCACTCGGGACCCCATCCCGAAACGTTGCCTGTGGGCTGGGGCAGGTGCAGGGACAGGGTGCTGCTCCCAGCCCCTCACTGAGCTGCTGCACTGGGGACACGGAGCTCCTCCTCCTTTGGATCACCTGGATGGCTAAGCCTGAATCCAGAATCCCCTTTCCTGCTCCCGGGGAATGTCACTGTCCCCCCCCAGGGCCCAGAGCAGCCATTGCCCCCTCCAGCCTCAGGAACACACAGGAAACCCCCCAAATATCCCCTCTGCTCCTACCTCTGTGTGGTGGTCTGCAACAATTTCACCAATAAAGAAACTAAAAGTGAAAACTGAAGTATTTATTATCTAGATCTTTTCAGCAGGATATAACCCACTTCCCAGAATATGCAGCATCAATCAGAGGTATTGTTCTTCAGAAGACGAATGTTATAAAAAACAAGTGTTCACCCTTCCCCCTCCTTTCCTGAGCTTTTCTCTCTGAGCCAAGTTCCTATACCATGGGATACCCCTGGGGACACTTGTGCTCAGCTCTCCTGGCTGTGTCCCCTCCCAGGACTGAGTTGAGAACAGTGGGGATCTGATTGAACAGTTAAGATTGACTCTGTATTACACTGATCAGCAAAGAATCCATCCCCATTAACCAAAGATTGTTAACAGGACTCCCCATCCTCCAAACCAATGGTCAGGAGCACATTCTTCCACGGGAGGCCTCCCCGGGGTGGAGACTGGGAGGAGTTTGGGCAGGGACTGAGCGGGATCATGTTAATGAGTTCCTGCTACTAATCTGCTTTGGCTCTGCCTATTCTGGGAAACTGATTTCTATGCTGATCAGCCCTCTGTGAGGGGCTGGGGAGGTGGGGAGAGGCAGAGGGGACACAGGGCTGCTCCGGCTTTTTATCACCAAGATGGGTGGGCCTGGACTCAGAACCTCCTCCCATTTCACTGGCCCCATTACCCAGAGCATCCTCTGCCCTCCCTGACCACAGGTATGGGCAGGAACCCCCTGGTAACCCCCCTCTGCTCCTACTCGTGTGTGGCAGTTGAGATAAGAGATCAAGAGATGAAGCAAAATGGAAAGTTGCCCAAGCCAAGTGCAAACCCCAAGATTTTATCCTCTCCTCCCCATCCACAGGCGATGTCCCACAGGGCAGAGCAGAGGGGCAGGATCCCCCCATCCCGTGCTGCCCACGCTGTGGGATCAGCCCAGCACACAAAGGGGGGGCCTGGGATGGGGCATGTCCAGCCTCTCACCCACCAGCACCCCCGAGTCCTTCTCCCCACGCCTGCTCTGGATGGGACCATCCAACCAATCCCTGATCCAGGGAACAGTGTCCCCATGGAATCCATCCCTCTGCAGTTTGGAGAGAAGGATGATGTGGGGCACCGTGGCAAAGGCTTTACACAAGTCCGGACCAAGGACATCCACAGCCCTTCCCTGGTCTCTGGATGGATTCACCCCATTGCACCCCCTTCTCCTTTGCCCCCTCCCCCCTCCCCCAAGACTCCAGCAGGAGCATCTACAGGAAACCCCCAAACCTGGCTGGGCTCATCCATGAAATCACAGAACCAAGAGGACATGGCCTTCAGCTACGCAGGGGGAGGTTTAGATTGGATGTCAGGAAGAGGTTTTTCACAGAGAGAGTGATCTCTCAGTGGAATGGTCTGGTCAGGGAGGTGGTGGAGTCGCCATCCATGGAGGTGTTTAAGAGAAGACTTGACGAGGAGCTCATTGACATGGTCTAGATGGTGGGAGGCTTGGACGGATGGAGCGTGGTGCCCGTGGTTCCAGGGTTGTGGGCCTGATCCCTGGGTGGGCGTTTGCTTGGGAGTTGGACTCGATGATCCTGTGGGTTCCTTCCAACTCGGAATAACCTGTGAACCACGTTCCTCTGTGAAAAGGGGAGATTTTCTTAATCCATTTGTGTTTCTTGGTGTGTCAGTCTCCCAGGAAAGCCGAGCGCCCCACCTGTCTGTCCCATCCCAACACTTGCTCCAGAAAAACTGTGGATTGACCATTAGTAGCCTCATGATTAAAATGGAAAAAATTACCCCCATGACTGGAATTCCTGCCCTCCATTATCCCGCTTGGGAATGTCAGTGGGCAAACTGACCCCATCCCCTTCCTTTCCAGTTGCTGGCCCAGGAAATGGTCCCCACAGCAGAGGAGTGTGTGGGGCGCAATGTGCTGTAATTACCAGATTAATTAGCAGCAATGATGGAGTGTCTCCCCCTGCTGGTCCATCTGTTTGGTTCCTGCTTAACGACTGTTTGGTGGGTTGAGATAAGTGGGCAAAAGATGAAGCAAAATGGAAAGTTGCCCAAGACAAGTGCAAACCCCAAGATTTTATCCTCTGCTCCCGATCCACATGTGATGTCCCGCAGGGCAGAGCAGAGGGGCAGAATCCCCCCATCCTGTGCTGCCCACGCTGTGGGATCAGCCCAGCACATGGGGGGGCCACCAAGGCAGTGGTTTTACAGAATTCCAGACCAAGGACATCCGTAGCCCTTGCCTTGTCCCCAGATGGAGTCACCACATTGCTCCCCATTCTCCTGCTCCCCCAAACTCGGGCAGGAGCATCCACAGGGATCGCCACGCCGGGCTGGGATGGGACAGATGGTACGAGGGTCTCAGATTTCCTGGGGCACTGACACACCAATAAACACAAGGGGCTTGGAAAAAATCTATCATTTTGGTGTGACACTGATTCCGTGATTCCATGATTCTGTGATTCTGCGATTCCATAATTAAATGATTCTGTGATTTCATCATTCTGTTATTTTTGGATTCCATGATTATGAAATTCTCTGATCCAAGATTCGGATTCTACGTATTCATGATTCTTTGATTCTGTGTTTCTATGATTCCATGATTGTGTGATTCCAAGGTTTTCTTATTCTGATATTCCATGACTTTGTGATTTTTCTGGTTCCACAATTCAATGATTCCACGATTTCTTCATTCTGTGCTTCCACCCTGCTCAGCTGCACCCCGACGTCCCAGCCATGGCTCAGGGAGCGTCCACTGGGATGGATTTCATGGGGACACTGTTCCCTGGATCAGGGATTGGTTGGATGGTCCCATCCAGAGCAGGCGTGGGGAGAAGGACTCGGGGGTGCTGGTGGGTGAGAGGCTGGACATGCCCCATCCCAGGCCCCCCCTTTGTGTGCTGGGCTGATCCCACAGCGTGGGCAGCACGGGATGGGGGGATTCTGCCCCTCTGCTCTACCCTGGGGGACATCGCCTGTGGATGGGGAGGAGAGGATAAAATCTTGGGGTTTGCACTTGGCTTGGGCAACTTTCCATTTTGCTTCATCTCTTGATCTCTTATCTCAACTGCCACACACGAGTAGGAGCAGAGGGGGGTTACCAGGGGCTTCCTGCCCATCCCTGTGATCCGGGGGGGCAAAGGCTGCTCTGGGTAATGGGGCCAGTGAAAGTACCAGGGAGGAGGTTCTGGATCCAGGCCCACCCGTCCCAGTGATAAAAAGCCGGAGCAGTTCCGGGTCCCCTCTGTCTCTCCAGCCCCTCACAGAGGAACCGGCCTCAGCCACCCCCACATCCCGACGGTGCTTGAGGGGCCTTGAGGAATCTCTGCCCACCATGGAGCTCCTGCCACTGCTGCTGGGGCTGCTGCTGGCCACCCCCTTGGCCACTGCCATCCAGGAGCTCCCACTGGACATGGCCCCCAAGTCCTTCGATGACCAGTACGAGAAATGCCGTGACCGAATGTTGCAGCAGCTGCCACGGATCAACAGCACCGAGTTTGCCAACAACCAACTCTATGCCCAGGTCTGGGTCAGGGCCGCGGTCCAGTGGGAGAAAATTAAGCACCCCGGGCTGACAGATCAACAGGCCATCGCTGTCTGGGCCTACACCTTGAACACAGATCTGTTCCCGGAGTTCAACAAGGCCACACGTGAGGGTGGACGTTCCAGGCAGGAATATCTGGATAATNCTCCTGCCACTGCTGCTGGGGCTGCTGCTGGCCACCCCCTTGGCCACTGCCATCCAGGAGCTCCCACTGGACATGGCCCCCAAGTCCTTCGATGACCAGTACGAGAAATGCCGTGACCGAATGTTGCAGCAGCTGCCACGGATCAACAGCACCGAGTTTGCCAACAACCAACTCTATGCCCAGGTCTGGGTCAGGGCCGCGGTCCAGTGGGAGAAAATTAAGCACCCCGGGCTGACAGATCAACAGGCCATCGCTGTCTGGGCCTACACCTTGAACACAGATCTGTTCCCGGAGTTCAACAAGGCCACACGTGAGGGTGGACGTTCCAGGCAGGAATATCTGGATAATTTTCACTACAAGGCGCTGCATTTCCTGATCACCACGGCCGTGAGTGACCTGAAGAAGGACCAAAGCTCCATCCATGTGTTCCGGGGTGTCAAATATATCCGGTTCACTGCCAAGCCCGGTGACATCATCCGCTTTGGCCAGTTCACCCCCAGCTCTGAGGTAGAAAGGGTGGCTCGGAAGTTCGGCACTGACACCTTCTTTGAGATAGACACCCGTTATGGTGCTCGCATCGAGAATTACTCTCACTATTCTGATCAGTTCGAGGTCCTCATCCCGCCCTTTGAGACCTTTAAGGTCACCAATGTCACTCGCGATGGGGAAAAAACTCGCATCCGTCTTGAATCCCACAGCAAGCAGAGCAACTACGACTGCGCCTTTTTCTCAGGTGACATCTCTGGGGTGGGAACACCCCATGGCCGAGCACGAGGACAGGGCAGGGTGTGGCAGCAGGGCACCGGCTCTGCTGGGACTGGGGTGTTGGTGGTGGGGCAGGGAATGGGGATGGTGGGGCTTTGGGCATTACACAGGGGAGGGGATGGGGTGGGATGGGATGACACAGCATGGCATGGCCATGACAGATGGGCAGATGGGTCTGGTTGGACAATGCCCTAAATGCCCCAACCTTCCCTTGGATCATCCTGACACCCACCCTGTCTTACCCCGACACCTTCCCTGGATCCCCTATAGCCCTCCTCCAGTTTCCCTCTGACCATCTTCTCCTGCCCCCCTCCCAGGCAAGAGCATCCCCAGGAACCCCCCACGTGTCAGGAGAATTACCTGGAGAGCCCCAACCCTGAAGGAGGGCACAGGCACCCCTGAGTCCACTGCTGTCACCTCTGCCACAACGCCCGGCCAAGATGAGGCTTCAGGGACGGAGCCATCAGTGTTACCAGGACGGGAGGATGGGTCAGGGCCACAGGGACCCCCCACTGCAGGGAGACAATGGACAAGCCCAATGGATGCTCCCTGAGCCATGGCTGGGCTATCGGGGTGCAGCTGAGAATGGGGGGCACAGGGGGGATTGGCTTCACTGTTTTGGCTTTTTTTCTCTCTCACAAGATTTTCAGCTTCTGTTTCCAATTCTTAAATTGCCTTTAGCCACATCCATGAGTTTGCCTCTTACTTTAACCACCCTGATCATCTTTCTGCCACTTTGAACAAGGGCCTGGAGTGCCAGGACTAGGGGGAATGGCTTCCCATGGACAGAGGGCAGGGTGAGATGGGATACTGGGGAGGAATGATCCCTCTGAGTGAGGTGAGGGACTGGCCACTGCCCAGAGCAGCTGTGGCTGCCCCATCCCCAGAAGTGCTGCAGGCCCGGTTGGACGGGGCTTGTATCCCCCTGGAGCAGTGTCAGGTGTCCCTGCCCGTGGCAGGGCTGGCACTGGCTGGGCTCTCAGGTCCCTCCATCCCAAAGCATTCCCGGAGCCCCCCCCGGTCCCGGGATGGGGCGGACGCTCAGCAGCGGGTTCAGCTCGTGCTGCCGCCTGGTGTTTAAACTGGGAACTGCAGCGGGAGGGCTCCTGTTGGGCTGGAACTGACTGGGACCAGTTTGTGCTCGGACCGTCAAATCCGGCATTTCCCTGCTAGCATGAGGTAATCCTTTGTTGTAATATTCTCAGACCTCCGTTGTTCTCAACTCAGTCCTGCAAGGGGACACAGCCAGGACAGCTGATCACAACGGACCCCAGGGATATCCCAGGCCGTAGGACCTTGACTCAGACAGAGAAGCTCAGAAGGGGAGGGGGAAGGGTTGACATCAATTATTTATGAATTCAGCCTTCTGGAGAACAATACCTCTGTTTGCTGGGCCGCACCTTCAAGGAAGGGCACTGGCATCTCCTGCTGAGCACATGCAAATAATAAACATCTGAGATTTCAATTTGGGGGGGGTTACTGGTGAATTGTTGCAGCCCACCACACACAGGTAGGAGCAGAGGGCTTTTATCAGAAAATTCTTGCCCGTCCCTGGGAATGGAGTTGGCACTGGCTGCTCTGGGCACACTGGGAGGAGTGTCTGGATCCGGGCCCAACCCAGAGCAGCCCCATGTCCCCTGTGCAGCAGCTCAGTGAGGGGCTGGGAGCAGCACCCTGACCCCACACCCACCCCACCCCAGAGGCAACGTTTCGGGCTGGGGTCCTGGGCTGGGTCCGGGTAGCTATGAGGGCCAGGGCCGGGGTGCTGGGCACGGGGGGACAATGGCCTGTGGGACCATGGTCGGGGTGAGGGCAGCGCTGGGATGTGGCTGGGGGTGCAGCCAGGGGATGCCCCCCCTCTCCCTGGGCTGACCCCGCTCTCCTTCCCCACCTGCCCAGCCCCTCACAGAGGAACCGGCCTCGGCCACCCCCACGTCCCCACGGTGCTCGGGGGGCCCTGAGGAGCCTCTGCCCACCATGGAGCTCCTGCCACTGCTGCTGGGGCTGCTGCTGGCCACCCCCTTGGCCACTGGCATCGAGGTGCGCCCACTGGACATGGCCCCCAACGCCTTCGATGACCAGTACCTGGGCTGTCAGGAAGAAATGGCAATGTTTCTGCCAACTCTCAATCTCTTCGAGTGTGCCATGAACAGCCTCTATGCCCAGGTCTGGGTGAAGGCCGCAGGCCAGTGGCAGAAAACTTGGGGGTCCCGGCTGCGTCCAGAACAGGCCATCTCCCTCCGGGCCCTCACAATGGACACAGACCTGTCCAAGGAGTTCAACAAGGCCACACGTGAGGGCTGGCGCTCCCGCCGGGAATACCTGGACAAATTTCACTTCAAGGTGCTGCATTTCCTGCTGACCAAGGCACTGTCCCACCTGACAGAGGCCCAGAGATGCTTCCACGTGTACCGAGGTGTCCGAGGTATCCGGTTCACTGCCAAGCCTGGCAGCATCATCCGCTTTGGCCAGTTCACCTTCAGCTACCTGAGGAAAGAGACGGCCTATAAATACGGGAGTGACACCTTCTTTGAGGTGACCACCTGCCTTGGTGCTCCCATCTGGGAATTCTCTGTCGTGCCTGAGAAGGAGGAGTTCCTCATTCCTCCCTTTGAGATCTTTCGTGTCACCAGTGTCACCCGCCAAGGGAGCAAAACCCTGATCCATCTCAAATCAGAGGGCAAGCGCAGCAACTGNTGGGGTGGGATGGGATGGGATGGGATTTCACTATATAGCAGGGTGTGACATGGTGTTGGACAGCTGGGTCAGGTGGGACACTCCCCAACTGCCTGAACTCCCCTTGGATTCTCCTAGCACCCCTTAACTTCCCCTGAACCCCTCTCCAGCTCCCTCTGACACCCTTTTGATTTGTCCCCCAGGTCAAAGGGTCCACAGGGAACCCCCAAGCCTGGCAGCCCTGGCCTGTCCCTGTCAGTGGCTCCTCCTGGCAGNGGACACAGACCTGTCCAAGGAGTTCAACAAGGCCACACGTGAGGGCTGGCGCTCCCGCCGGGAATACCTGGACAAATTTCACTTCAAGGTGCTGCATTTCCTGCTGACCAAGGCACTGTCCCACCTGACAGAGGCCCAGAGATGCTTCCACGTGTACCGAGGTGTCCGAGGTATCCGGTTCACTGCCAAGCCTGGCAGCATCATCCGCTTTGGCCAGTTCACCTTCAGCTACCTGAGGAAAGAGACGGCCTATAAATACGGGAGTGACACCTTCTTTGAGGTGACCACCTGCCTTGGTGCTCCCATCTGGGAATTCTCTGTCGTGCCTGAGAAGGAGGAGTTCCTCATTCCTCCCTTTGAGATCTTTCGTGTCACCAGTGTCACCCGCCAAGGGAGCAAAACCCTGATCCATCTCAAATCAGAGGGCAAGCGCAGCAACTGCAACTGCGCCCTTTTCTCAGGTGACATCCCTGGGCTGGGGACAGGGTGGGAGTGATGGGGCTGTGGTGGAGCAGGGGACGGGGGTGATGGGGCTNCTGAACCCCTCTCCAGCTCCCTCTGACACCCTTTTGATTTGTCCCCCAGGTCAAAGGGTCCACAGGGAACCCCCAAGCCTGGCAGCCCTGGCCTGTCCCTGTCAGTGGCTCCTCCTGGCAGCCCTGGCCCTGGCAGTGGCCACCGGCACGCCCTGAGCCACCAGGCTGCTGCTGCCATCTGTGCCACCACACCTGGACAAGACCAAGGCTCAGGGACGGAGCCCCCGGTGTCACGAGGACGGCAGGATTCACTTCACATTTTGGCTTCCTGGCTTTTTGTCTTTCTTATAATATTTTTAAGATTTCTTTTCAATTAAAGTAACCACTCACTTCTTCACTGTTCATCATTCACAACTTCAATACATTGGGGTTTTTTTTTCCCTTTTTGCCATTTTTGCCCTGTTTATGGTATTTACCCTATTTCCTGTATTGACCCTATTTACTGATACTTTGACGATTTCACTTATTGTGGCATTTTTCTGGAATGTTCTCCCCGTTATACTCAAGGGATTGCTGTATTAAATTGTCGATAGCAAAACCCATGAGTTTCCTTCTCAATTTAACCCCCCCGATCCTGCTCCAGACACTTTGGAAAAGGGTTTGGGTTGTGGCACGAGCTGAGATTTGTGGAGCTGTGGCGGGTTTGGCCCCAGGAACTCTCACACCCCCTTCTCATGCTCTTGTCTGGCCCCTGAAGGAGCCCAGCACTTGTGGAGTGTGGGTTGTTCCAGTGACAACTCTGGGCCTTCAACCCCTCCATGGGCGGGACTTTGTCAAACTGGGAACTCCCACTCAGGAAAGGTCCCACTCATGGAGGACAACCCCGGATGGGAGAGAAATGGTTTTAATGATTCCCGGGTGGGAACATGCTGAGGCTCAACTCCTCCTCCCCTGAAGAGGAGGGAAATACACCCTGATCAAACCACCAGGGTATGAACATATAAACATCATATTGACGTGAGGAAACAAATCTCACAGCTTCTGTACCAGGGATGTGTATTAGCAGCACTGTGAGGCAAGGGGGATAAATCCTGCCTCTCTTGCCTGCTGACTGCTGCCATGGCAGTGTCTTAAATGCTGCAGAACTGCACATATTCATTAGGTAAGTTACATATTGATTAAGTGATCAGCATATAAAACAGTTTCCCAGAATAGGCGGTGTTAATGCAAATTATTAGCAGGAACTCATTAGCATAATTCCCTCCTAAACTCTGCCCAGTCTCTGCCCTGGGGAGTCTGTTTTGGAAGAATGTGCTGTTGACCTTCAGTGTGGTGGATTTGGTTTGATTCCCTGTTAATGGGGGCGGGTTCTTTGCTGATTAATGTAATAAAGATTCAATCTTAATTGTTTAATCAGATCCCAAATGTTCTCAACTCAGTCCTGGGAGGGGACACAGCCAGGACAGCTGAGCCCAAGTGCCCCCAGGGATATCCCAGGCTGTTGGACGGAGAGAGAAGCTCAGAAAAGGAGAAGGAAGGGTGAACATTTGTTATTTATAACCTTTGGCTTCTGGAGAAAAACAACTGTTAGGTGGAGTCTCATGTTCTGGGAAATGGGCTGACACCTCCTGCTGAACACATATAAAGAGTGAGCATTTGGGATTTCGCATTTGTTTTTCCTTTGGCGAACAGTCGGAGCCCACAACACACAGGTAGGAGCAAGGGGGGGGCTACCAGGAAACATTTGCTCGTCCTTGGGAATGGAGGAGGCAAAAGCTGCTCTGGGCACACTGGGAGAAGGATCTGGATCTGGGCCCAGCCATCCCAGTGATCCAAAGCCAGAGCTGCCCCGTGTCCCCTGTGCAGCAGCTCAGTGAGGGGCTGGGAGCAGCACCCTGACCCTGCACCTGCCCCAGCCCACAGGCAACACTTCGGGATGGGGTCCTGGGCTGGGGTCAGGCAGCTGTGGGGCCAGAGCTGGAGTGCTGGGCACGGGGGGACAACAGCCTGTGGGACCAGGGTCAGGGTGTTGTCAGTGCTGGGACATGGCTGGGGGGGTTCCTGCCTGGGGGTGCAGATGGGGGTGCCCCCCCTCTCCCTGGGCTGACCCCGCTCTCCCTCCCCACCTGCCCAGCCCCTCACACAGGAACTGGCCTCAGCCACCCCGACATCTCCACAGTGCTCGAGGGGCCCTGAGGAGTCTCTGCCCACCATGGAGCTCCTGCCACTGCTGCTGGGGCTGCTGCTGGCCACCCCCTTGGCCACTGCCATCCAGGAGCTCCCACTGGACATGGCCAAAAACTCCTTCGATGACCAGTACACAGGCTGCAAGGACCAAATGATGAAGCGGGTGCCGGAGATCAACAAGAACGAGTTTGTCACCAACCCCCTCTACGGACAGGTCTGGGCTAAGGCCAAGGCTGAGTGGGACAAAATTAAGCGCCCCGGGCTGACAGATGAACAGGCCATCGCTGTCCGGGCTTACACCTTGAACACAGACCTGTTCCCGGAGTTCAACAGGGCCACGCGTGAGGGTGGGCGCTCCAGGCAGGAATATCTGGACAGATTTCACTACAAGGCGCTGCATTTCCTGATCACCTCTGCCCTGAGTGACCTGAAGAAGGACAAGAGCTGCATCCATGTGTACCGGGGTGTCAAAAATATCCGGTTCACTGCCAAGCCTGGTGACATCATCCGCTTTGGCCAGTTCACCCCCAGCTCTGAGGTAGAAAGGGTGGCTCGGAAGTTTGGCACTGACACCTTCTTTGAGATAGACACCTGCCATGGTGTTTCCATCGAGGATTACTCCCACTATTCCGATCAGTTCGAGGTCCTCATCCCACCCTTTGAGACCTTCCATGTCACCAGTGTCACCCGCCAAGGGGAGAAAGCCGTGATCCATCTCCAGTCCAACGGCGTGCAGAGCACCTACAACTGCGCCCTTTTCTGAGGTGACATCCCTGGGGTGGGGACACCTGAGGTTGGGGATGGGGACACAGAAGGGGTGGCACCAGTGCATCAGCTCTGCTGGGACAGGGGTGTCAGTGGTGGGGCAGAGCATGCAGGTAGTGGGGCTTTGGGCATCACATTGGGAGGGGAGGGGAGGGGAGTGGAGGGGATGACATGACATGGTGTTGCACAGATGGGTCTGGTGGGACACCCCCTGATTGCCCCAACACTCCTTGGAACAAAATCCTGACACCCACCCTGTCTTACTCAAACACCCTCCCTGTCTGCCCCTTTAGCCTCCCCCAGGTCCCTTCTGAGCCCCTTCTCCTGCTCCAACAATTGCAAGCGCAATCTCTGGAACTCCCTGCACATCAGGAGGATCCCCTGGAAATCCCCAAGCCTGGAAGAAGCCACTGGCAACCCCACACTGCTGTTACCTCTGCCACCACACCCAGACAAGACCAGGGGTCAGGGATGGAGCCACCGGTGTCACCAGGATGGCAGGATGGGCACAGGGACCCCCCAGTGCAGGGGGACACTGGACGAGCCCAGTGGACGCTCCCTGAGCCATGGCCGGGGTGTCGGGGTGCAGCTGAGCAGGGGGGGCACAGGGGGCACAGGGGAGATTTGCTCCAATTTTTGGCTTTTTTTTTTTCTCACAATATTTTCAGCTTCTCTTTCCAATTATTAAACTGCCTTTAGCAACATCTGTGAGTTTCCCTCTGGCTTTAACCACCTTGATCCTCCTCCAGCCACTTTGGACAAGGGCCTGGAGTGCCAGGACAAGGGGGAACAGGACCCATGGACAGAGGGCAGGGTGAGATGGGATATTGGGGAGGAATGATCCTTGTCATTGAGGCGTGAGTGGCCACTGTCCAGAGCAGCTGTGGCTGCCCCATCCCCAAAAGTGCTGCAGGCCCGGCTGGACGGGGCTTGTATCCCCCTGGGGCAGTGTCAGGTGTCCCCGCCCGTGGCAGGGGTGGCACTGGGTGGGCTCTCAGGTCCCTCCATCCCAAAGCATTCCCAGAGCGCCCCTGCATTTCCCTGCAGGCATTGGGTTAGGAGCCATGGTTGGAATGTTCTCCCAGCCCCGAATGGGAATCCAAATGCTGCACTCAGCTCTCCCCATATGACTCCTGCACTCCCCGACCCAGAGGTGGCTGGTGCCTCTGGAGCTGGGTTTGGGTTGTGGCAGGAGCTGAGATTTGTGGAGCTCTGGTGGGTTTGGCCCCAGGAACTCTCACACCCCCTTCTCATGCTCTTGTCTGGCCCCTGAAGGAGCCCAGCACTTGTGGGGTGTGGGTTGTTCCAGTGACAACTCTGGGCCTTCAACCCCTGCTGGACTGGAGTTGGGCAAACTGGGAATTCCCACTCAGGAAAGGTCCCAGTCGTGGAGGGCAACCCTGGAGGGGAGAGAAATGTTTTTAATGATTCCAGGGTGGGAACACACTGAGGCTCAGCTCCCCCTCCCCTGGACAGGAGGGGAATACATCCTGATCAGACCCACAGGGTATGAACATATAAACATCATACAAATATCATATAAACATCATATTGATGTGAGGAAACAAATCTCACAGCTCTTATGCCTTCTGCAACAGGGATGTGTATTAGCAGCACCGTGAGGCAAGGGGGATAAATCCTGCCTCTCTTGCCTGCTGACTGCTGCCATGGCAGTGTCTTAAATGCTGCAGAACTGCACAGACTCATAAGGTAAGTTATATTTGCATTATGTAATCATGCATAGAAATCAGTTCCCCAGAATAGGCGATGCTCATGCAAATTATTATCAGGAACTCATTATCATAAGCCCCTCACAGTCTCTGCCCTGTCTTGGCAAATTATTATCAGGAACTCATTATCATAAGCCCCTCACAGTCTCTGCCCAGTCTTGGCCCTGTGTTTGCCTAAACTCCACACGGCCTCCACCCTGAGAGGGGCTGTTTTGGAAGAATGTGCTGTTGTCCTTCAGTTTGGTGGGTTTGGTTTGCTTTCCTTTAACAATCTTTGGTTAATGGGGGCGGATTCTTTGCTGATTAATGCAATACAGAGTCAATCTTAATTTTTTGATCAGACCCCCACTGTTCTCAACTCAGACCTGAGAGGAGACACAGCCAGGACAGCTGAGCCCAAGTGGCCCATGAATATCCCGGGCTGCAGGACCTTGGCTCAGACAGAGAAGCTCAGAAGGGGAGGGGGAAGGGTTGACATCAGTTATTTATGAATTCAGCCTTCTGGAGAACAATAGCTCTGTTTGCTGGGCCGCACCTTCAAGGAGGGGCACTGGCATCTCCTGCTGAGCACATATAAATCATAAACTTCTGAGATTTCAGTTTGGGGGGGGGTTTACTGGTGAATTATTGCAGCCCACCACCCACAGGTAGGAGCAGAGGGCTTTTATCAGAAAATTCTTGCCCGTCCCTGGGAATGGAGTTGGCACTGGCTGCTCTGGGCACACTGGGAGGAGGGTCTGGATCCGGGCCCAACCCAGAGCAGCCCCGTGTCCCCTGTGCAGCAGCTCAGTGAGGGGCTGGGAGCAGCACCCTGACCCCGCACCCACCCCAGCCCCGCAGACAATGAGGGGTCCCTGTCCCAGACACACATTTCCTACCTCAGCCTGGAGGGCTTTTGGCTGCCGAGCTACAGTCCCTCGCCCAGGAATCCTGGTCATGTCCCAATCCCCATTGATTTCAGGTCTGAAATCCACATTCCAGCCCCAGCTTCACAGTCCTGGTCCCAGCCCCACCCTACAGCCCCTATCCCATCTCCCTTTCCCATCTCCACCCTGGTTTCATTCCCAGTCTGCGGGAGATAAACTGGACAATACACGTGATCAGGTTTTGACAGATTTATTCACTGCACACGCAAACTTATGCACTACATTTTTTTTCTACGGTCTTACAATTTGATTGGAAGAATCCAGCTGTTCCTGCGAGAGGGAAGAAAAGATAAACAAGCACTTTATTTTGCAGAGCATATCTGGGATTGTTTGCATTCTTTCTCTCTCTCAGATCTCTCCCAGCTCTCTCTGAAACCTCACCCAGGGCTGAGTTAGAAACAGCCTAACTCACAGTGCAATCGAATTTAATTAATCCATAAAGTCTGGATTGCTCACATGTCCATTTTTTCACAGATATTCTCCCACACCAGTCCTACCATCTTTCTGTCTCTGCCAGCTCTGCTACCTCAGCTCCAGCTCCTCTGCTTTCCACTGCCTCCTTCTAAAATGCTTCTTCAGGGTTTCTCTGCAGCTCTCAGCTGTCGAGAAGGCCACAGATCATCTCTCTTAGAACTTAAATACGTATCCCTGCGAGATATACGGGTGTAACACTGTAATAGGTTCTACTACCAAATAACCCGTGTACAATATCAAAGTAGAATAAAAACACAACAGAACGAAACACTTTTATTGCCTTTATTTAGAATAATGCCTTAAATAATGCAACTCCTGAGAGGGGAACTGCAGGATCTCGTTTAAACTCAGCAGGAGATCCCAACCTGCACACCCGCAGGGAAACACGGACCTGCCCCGGACCACTGGGATACACGGCCCTAACGCGCACCTTCCACATGGGCCCGGGGTTACCCCAAGTTCAGCAAAAGGTGCCAAAGGCCACTCGGCCCGGGGCTCACTCTGTCCCTGCAGGCTCAGGGACTGCGCCAGCACGGACGGCCTGTGCAAGGGAAAGGCTCCTCTGTTCTTCCCTTGAACACATCTCCCGGCATGAGTGCCCTGGGAGCCCAGCCCACTAATTCCAGGGACAGGGGGTCACCCAGAGGGCCTTTACTGCCACAAAATGCAAATGACATCATGGTCCAATACAGTTCCATCACTCCTGACCAAGGTGACCCCTCCATGGAAGTCGGACCACTGGCAGTCCGGGGGGAGCGAGTTGAAGATGGATACCTGCCATTTTCCTGGTCCAGAAACCCCCATTCCTTCTGGCACCTCTCGCTCACAGGGTTCCCTGTTGGAAGAGGACAGGCAAGTATTTTTAGTGATCAGATTGCCCAAGCTGGGGAAACACAATGACCACTCCCTGAACACCTGCATCACTTCCATGTCCAGCTGCCATCAGGGGCCGGTGGGCAGCAGCCGGACCCGAAAAGGGCTCCAGGGATGGACACAAGTCTGTCAGTGCCCAGCTTGTAATGACTCCGAGCACAATCCCATGTCCATGCACAAAAGCCCCAGTGTCTATTTGCCCAGTCTGTTCCACGTGGATTGCACAGGCACACAGAGCTGTCAGCACCCCGTTCTGGCTGGTTCCCTATTGGGCCAAAGCCTGCACTGGGAATAATCCTCCGTAAGTTCTCCCGACCAAACTACAGAAGCAAACCCCTCTTCTTCCCGAAAAGCACAGCACATCCCTGTTCAATCACGCCCTTTCTAAGAAAGACTTGCCAGGAAACACAGGAGCTGCAGCCAGAGGCCTCTGCCAGAAGGATTGCACGGTCTGTGCTGCCGTTTAGTGTCCTCTCCTTCCAATTACAGCCCTCTCGCTCCGCTCTTGCTTCAGCTCCCAGCAGACTCTTCTCATGTGCATGGAATGTATTCCTACCTCAGTTCTTAGGGCAATTCTGCTGAAACTAAGGCAGCAGCTCAACGGGGGAAGTCTGACAGGTGCTCCCCATTCACCGTCATTTTACCTCTCAGCTGCCCACCTACTGGGCTCAGACTCCTTGGACAGTCCACATCCACTCGGGACAATTTCTGTTTCACAACCAACACCAGTTTGCCCCTCAGCCTTTCTCCATCAGCTGTTTGACTTGACACCCCCTGACTTGACCAGCCTGCAGGGAGTTGCTGTGCTGTCCTCACAAAACAGCCCTTTTCAGGACAGGGACAGAACCATTGGTCTTGGTCAGCTTTAAGACCCCGCAGAATTGGAATTCCTTGCCCCCCTAGAAAAGCCATCTCTTGACCACCGCCACATCTGCCTGCAGGTCTCTTGGAGCTCCACGGGTTTGTCTGCAACAGAAGGTTCAAACCGCTGTCTACTGGGGCTGACCGGCGATGCTCAGCAGGGGATGGCTTTGGCAGCCTGGCAAACACCGAGGGAAGTTCAGAAACACCTTGGAAAGGCAGGGACAAGCCCTCGGCTTCTAAGGGTGCACGTCAAGTCTGCTCCTCCAAGGCACGCAGAGTGGCTCCGGAAGCAGGAAATCCTCCAAGAACATTGAGTCTATGTTTTTATATATTTTAAAAATTATTCTATTACTCTGGTTATTATAGTTCCTATATTTTATGTATTACTGTATAAGAAAATATTATTCTAATTATTCTATCATTGGAATTATGTTAATATTAGAACTAATATGATTTTACATATCATTATTTATTTTTTCCTAAATATTTATTTTGTACTTCTATTTTTATTTGGGGGCTTTTTTCTCTTTTTTCATTTTATAAACATTTTCTAAATTTTTTGGGGGGGCGGTGTATGGTTTTTTAGTTGGTTTTTATTTTGTTCTCCACTCTTTTTTTATTTTACCTGATTTGAATTTTTTATTTATTTGTTATGTTTCTTCGATTGTATGTATTTGTTTTCATTTTCTGTCGCCCATTGGTGACAGAAAGTCAGTTCTGGGGCAGTCAGTTCCCCCTTTCCCGCGGCATCCGAGCGACTCCAGCTGTGAAATTGCAGTTCCCGTTGCTCGCTAATGGAGGCAACACCAAGTCCTGTGCAACTGCAGTACCGGGTGCTTCCACAGGGCGGCGACACCAAGTCATGTGCAATTGCAGTACCTGTTGCTCCCTCATGGAGGTGACACCGAGTCCTGTGCAATTGCAATACGGGGTCTTCCAACGTGGNGCGCTTCACTCCCAGCGCCCCGAGCAGGGATCCGCTCCCAGTTCCCGGGTTATTCCGAGCTGGAAGGGCCCCACAGGATCATCCAGTCCAGCTCCCAAGTGAAAAAAGAGGAGCATCCTTGTGGAGATGCCGGGGATTGAACCCGGGACCTCATACATGCAAAGCATGCGCTCTACCGCTGAGCTACATCCCCCTGCACCAGTTCCACCCCCCTGGTGACACCAGCGAGTCACTCCAGCCCCTGGACACGCTCACGGCTCCACCTTTACTCCTCCACTGGCACCAGCGAGTCACTCCAGCCCCTGGACACGCTCACAGCTCCACCTTTACTCCTCCACGGTCACCTCCGAGTCACTCCAGCCCCTGGACACGCTCACAGCTCCACCTTTATTCCTCCACTGTCACCACCGAGTCACTCCAGCCCCTGGACACCCTCCGGCGTCCCAGTCGCTGCTGCAGCTTTTCCACGGGGCGGCCCCACCGCGGTGCTGCGCTGAACGTGCCCCTCATCTCTCTCCGTGTCTCGTGCTCAGCCCCGGGGGCGGCAGCAATTCCAGCCCCTGTTCAGTCTGGGTGTTCCCCGTCCCTGAACTGCCTTGGGTTTTGCTCCAGCTCCTCATTCCAGCCCTCCTCCTGGCTGGGGTTTTCCCCCATTCCCAATTCCAGGTTTTCCCCCATTCCCAGTTCCAGGTTTTCCCCCATTCCCAGTTCCAGGTTTTCTCCCATTCCCAGTTCCAGGTACGATGCTGGTCCCAGGGTTCTCCCCCATCCCCGGTTCACGCCCCACTCCGGGTCTGTTTTCTTTCCCAGTTCCCGATTCCGGCACCGCTCCCGTTTGGGTTTCCCCTCCTCCCCTCCCTTCCACGCACCGCCCCGAGAACGTCCGGGTGGTTCTGGGGCTGTCCCCAGAATAAAATAAAATACAATAAAAATAAAA
>WEKX01017913.1:9868-39387 GCA_013390025.1 Pitta sordida | reverse complement strand
GGTCATTTATCTGCTCACACTGAATGCACACACTNCAGGTCATTTATCTGCTCACACTGAATGCACACACTCATTCTTACCATTGCCATCTGATTCTATCTGAAGACTTCAGCATTCCCTACAGCCAGTAGCATCCCTACAGCATCTCTAAAGAGGGTGTAATCGCTCATCTTTTTCTCACAGCCTTGGGTTTTTTAACTGCCATTTCTGACAGGGGAAGGGAGAGGATAAAGAGAGCTCAGAGTGGTAGCATGTTTCCAAGACGGCATCAGCAACCCTGCCCGCACAACCTGCCTGTGCAAACTGCCGTGTTAACTGCCTCTAAACTTCTCAACACACCTACTCTCAATGCCCCTGTTGGCCTACTCCTGTTTGCTGCGCTCCAAGTCGCCGTGCTCCCAGGAGTTTAGTGCCTTTAAATAGCCAGAACCTGGGAGCCCGAGAGCCTCCTGATTCAGCAGTGCCCACCTCCGTGCCGCCCCTTTTCCAATTCAAAGGGCTACTCACACAGTAATCAAGAACTCATATTCATTGTTAATGAGTTCTTAATGATTATTGGACTATTCGTGAAAGTTTGTAAACAGTTATGAGTATGTACTTCTTGTTAAAGCTCATGAAATTTGGAAAGCTGAAACAGAAGCAAAAAGAGAAAAAAATGTGAAAATGCTCCCAGGAGTTTTTTCTTAATTATTGATCTAACTCATTATAAGCCTGTTACATTGAGTGTTTTTATTCCAAAGAGTCATATTCCAAACTGTTGATATAACATGACCATGTTGGTGTTTAAGAATACCATTAAATGTTACTGACACAGGTGTAATACAGAGACATAGAGACAAGCATGGATCCAACATATACTATCTGCCCAAAGCTGCACATCCTGCATAAAATTTGCAAAGCTTCAAATCCTAAACTCACAAATGCAACATAGACAACTCTTTTGAGTTCAGCATCCTGAGCACAATGCCAGGCTAATACTTCCAGGCTCTACCTAGAACTGATCTGGTGCATCCTCACAGTGCCATTCAGAGTGGGATTACTTACCATGGTGGTGGATAATGATGTGACACATTTCCTCATCACCTGACATGACACCATCTGCCTGCATGTGAGGACAGGGCTGCTGCCACTTGCTAAATACATAGAGAAGAAAGCTACACGTGGTCGGTTGGGCAGTGCAAGCAATTCTGAACACTGAACAAAAGAAATAAGACAAAGAGTCATTTGGTGTTTGAACAAAGGACTGCCTATTATCTGGGTGGTTTCAGGCAGTGAATTTTCCCTAAAATATTTTAGAGTCAAATCTGGTGCCAAGAAACTATAATAGATAGCAGTCAAAAGTCAGTTGCATAAACCATTATGAACATAAGTCTTAGCCACAGGTTATTTATGGAAATCCTGATTACCTGTAGAAAATCATTATTTTTATGCAACCCCCCCTATGGATATAGTAGCATGTGTGTAAAACCATCTATGTTTGAATGTTTGGCTTAAAAAATAAAAGAGGATAAAAGATAAAGGAAGAGAAAAAATTGACAAAATGATGAAGTCATGTGCAGCAAGTAAACTCCCGAAGAACAACAAAAACTCCTCACAGTAGAAATCAAGGAAAAGGTAGCATTAAAACTACTTAACCTGCAGCAATATTGTCAGGGATGTCACCCACTAGTACTGATTAGGCTGTGACAAATAAGGTTGTCTTTACATGCACATTCTGCTACCAACAATGTCTATTCACTTTAACTGTGGAGATGCAGACACCCTTCCTCATGACAGGACTGTAATACTCTTAATTTAACATGCCTGAAGACAAATCTTTAGGCTGACACTAACCTTTGCTAACTTTACAGCAGCTACAACTCCAGTGACTATAAATAAGTAGGAAAAACGCCTAGTTGCAATTGTATTTATTACAAAGCAAAACAAACATCAAGCTTAAAAACCTCACAATAAATAACAACAGCATTCTCAGTCCTAACTCTGAAAGCCAACACTGTGGACAGAAAAACCTTCAGGATACTTCCACAGAAGACAGAGAAACAAGCTTGTTGCTCATAGGTGACTTTGTAGTTGCTTTCCTGGTCTCCAATCTTCCAGTTTTATGGTGTTCAAAACCAGCCTGAAAGTCTTCATTTTCTCTTTCTGATGTCATTTTTCTCCTTGCCTCTCATCAGCAAAAAAAATTCCAATCTTTGTTTTTGATTTTATGTAAGCACTTTAACTGAGCCCAAGAGATTCCACCAACGCATAAGATTTAGCAAATTATCAATAATATATATTTACATATTTACACAGTGCTTGCAACAATGCACTGTTGTGTGAATTTAAACCTCTTTTCCAAATTTAAGGATGGCCCACATAACCAAGGATCTAGGCAGACTTCTCTTTCAATGCATTTCAGTATGACAAATCATCTAAAGAATAAGATCCTAAATCATCAGGGATTCACAGAAACTTCTCTTCTCATGCTTCAATCTTTCCAATGTAACCTATGCTTTTTACTGATTTTGTGTGTTTGAAATAAATCTTTAGCAGCCCTAGTCTGGTGAAGGAAGAGGGGAAAGAAAATGCATCAGAAAGAGTAACTCTTCTTACCTAACTGATTTTGCAATTAGTCCAAACCACTTGAAAGACTTCTGCAGAAATTAGCAATAATTCCATTTGCAGGCCAGCAACAGTGCCCACTTACTTTATTGTATCATCAAGGCTGGGCACAAACCTACCAGATATAGGTGAATCAGGGAAGTTGATTTGTAAGTCACAGATATACTCAGTAATAAGAATTCAAAGAACTGCAAAATTAACTCCTACTTTCTCACTGCCCTCCAGGATTTTCCATGTTACTGTTCTCTGAGTAGCAGATTTCCTCTGTCCCTCCTCTGTCTTTCAAAGTTCCTTTGGTGATCTAGGCTTCTTCAGTACACCGGGGGGAGGCTGTGCTCGACCTATTGTTTATATAATAAACTGATGAAGTTTGAACCAGACTTACAGCAGCTTTGAAAGAGAAATAGAATGTACTTTTTCTCCACAGTGAACAAGTTGGATCCTCTTCCCTGAAATGTCATAACGCTTTGGTATTTTATTTGGGTAACAATAACCTCAATATATTTTGTATAACTTCATAACCTGAAGGTTAATTACCATTCACCAGAAATGGGAACGTGTTGTTCAGAGAGTTCTGTAACTCTGTATATAGCAATAACCTGAAGAGTTACTACATGAAAATGGTATTGCAAATGCAAATGGTGTTGACTTCATCCAATCTCCATGATAATTCTTAATGTGCTTTCAAAAAAATCCACCATATTATTTGGGGAAAACATTATTTATATTAATGGAAACTGAATGTATGATTTGAACATAATTTGAAGTTGGCTTTTATTACCCATAATTGCATTCAGACATATTCATTGTTAGGAGGAGTCCAGGACTCCATCACAAAGTTAATTCGAATTTTAAAAAAGTAACAACAGGAATAAATTTCTTCCCAGAGAAGTGGGATAAAGTGTTACGACCAGAGAAAGAAACAAAACTTGAAGGAAATTTAAAATGTAATATTACAATAGTACAATTAAATTTTCACTCATTTTTGAGTTTTTTTCTTCAGCAACTTCCTAATGACCAAGTGACTTCCTAAACTGAGCTTCCCTGAGGATACTTCCTGGAGTTGCACCATCTACCACTACTGAGAGGTGTTTGATAACTCCAAGCAGTTCTGGGGTGCTCCTAGATTGTCCTTCTTCACAAATAGGCTCTGCTTTCTCTACCACTCCTAAGAGACCAGGTTCTCTAAGTCCTGATCAACTTGGCAATATCTTCCAGGACTCATCAGAGTTTCTTAGTCCAGAGAGACTGTGGAAATTATCCAGATTCACTAGAAAATGACATGATGTATCGAATTTATTGCTAGTATCAGTCTCATTTTGGGTGAGTGTTTTAATTAAATGACTACTCCAAAACCATGCAATGACTATACTGAGGAGCTGTAACCACTCATGCTCAAATCATATCAACTAACTTAGCATTGCAAGCCAAAATTACTTCCTTACTTTTCAAACAAATTGAGCNGGGAGAATAATTTCCTTAGTCCTAGTGACAACATTATTCCTGATGCAGGCCAGGATATCATTGGCTTTTCTGGCCATTATGCAGCTTTTGGTAAGAAAACTAGACGTCTATGGTGTGTATAGATATTATATAAATATTTGTGTACAGGCTGGCAAGTGTCTTCACCTTTAGTGAAGGCATAAAAATGTATTGGAGAGCAATTGCAAGATGATTTAGTTGATACTTGAGTATTATCAAACCTCTAAAACTTTTGTATCTTTTTAATAACAATTAATGTATTTATTAAAGAAAAGCTAAGTATGTGGCTTGTATTTCTTCAAAACATTTAATTTAATATGAAGTTTCCATATAGAGCTATTTTTACTGATTTTAAGAGCATAAAATATAAGTTTCTCTAATTAGTACAAGCAACTACACCATGTATTATGCTAAAACCAGGCAATTACATTTCACAGGTCTCTCTTAATAGGAGACAAAGAAAGGACAAATCCTTCACCTATCTCACCAGTGAAATTTTGATCACAAAAATGCTACTCAGAGCGCACATAAAAAGAAACAAAAATTACTAATACAGTAGGGTCTCCTTTACCATGGTACTGTGGGTCTTGCCCCCTACCCGCAAAGCCCTCCGTCCATGTAGAATGGCAGCTCATTAATATGCAAATTTGCCCCGCACCCTCACATCACCCCCAGAGCGTTGGCGTTGTTTTAGCACTGCCCTGCTGCATGTCGTTGTTTGTGTCGGTACTTCCCGGTGCCAGTGACCACCCCATGGCAGGAAAAAGCCCTTTTCTGTTCAGCCAGGGACACAGGTGCGGGAAGCCGTCCACACCGCTGTCTCTCTGAGTGGGTAGACCTGGTCTCTCCATACTCAAGGTAGACATCTACCCTGAGAAAATCTCGGACACCATGTCCAACCTGAGAGTATGTAAATCTTTCATAACTGCATGGAGCCTCCTCGTTTAGAGCTGAACCAAGGGGAGCAGGGTGGGCGGCGCTCAAGCTGAGCCGAGCTGCTGCAGGAGCAACGTGTGCCTGGCTTGGCTCACCGCCGTGCCGCTGTGACGCAGGTGCCTGGCCCGGCTTGCTGTCATAGTGTGGGCAGCCGTAAGGGGGTAAAATATGCATGTTCATGACTGCCTACTTTGAATATTCATGCATGTCAGGTCGCGCATGCACAGTCCTGAACCGGGCCTCCTTAATCGCTAAAAAATCATGCAGCGAAGATGTGAAGCCACTCTCTGGGGGCGTAAACTGGAAGAGAGCCGACTGTATTTTCAGTAAATTGATGAATATTATATACTAAATTCTTCTGAAAAGTGCTTATACTTAACTAACAACCCATATGCTTATAGAAGAAACTCTAGTGTGTTTAAAGTACAGGCTATGTCACTATATCTATTGTAAACATTGTATTCTATATTACATTATTATGAATATAATAATATAATATATTTATACAAGTGCACTACTAAAGTAGAAATCTCTTTTAGGATAATATCCTAAAGAATTGCACTTAAGGATAAAAACGGGTAAAGAATTTTCATTCCTATATAAAATGTTTACGGAATAGCAATAAAATATTAATGTAGGTAAAACTTCCTGTGTGGTTTAGGAATATTTATTCTGTAAGCTTTTATGTAAACAAATAAATAGTTGATTATAAGCCAAAGATCCACCTACAACAGTGGAGGGAGCAACAGAAGTGTTTACATAGCTGAGTCAGTAAAACATATTTGAAAATTTGCATAGGTGCAAAAGAACAAATTTGTTTGGTATACAGACCACACTTTTGCAGAGCAGCAATGATTTATCTTTTTCAAAATATAGCGAATCCTCTCTGTATCGCGACTTCTTCTTCACGACCTCGCCCATTTGCGAAGCAATTTTTTCGCAGTCCGGCTCTAGGGATCTGCGATATTTGATAGCGCATGCGCTCTTCTTCTGCTTTACCAAGGGGCGTGGCCGGCTCACCCTGTGAGGCGGGACGGGCCCGGCCCGGGCCCGGCTCCCCCAGGAAGAGGACGGAGGAAGGGTTCGGAGTTTCTCCGGCACACTCTCGAGTTTACAGTTCTGCTGAACCGTGCCCGGCTCCTGATTCGGTCCTATGTGTCTCCGTGCCCAGTCCCTACAGTGGAAGGGTCACGCTGCACAATATCCCAGGCGGCCACTGAGACCCAGTGCAGCACTGCCACAAGGCATGCCATGTATTCATATGTACAGTGTATGTATGCACGTATAATTTATAGAATTTTAAAAAGTGTTGTGGAAGCTTTATATGTGCTGACTTTCTCAATGGCTTAATAAAATTCAAATTGCCGTCAGGGGCTCTGGACTGGGGACAGCAGGGAGCACCTGGGTGACTGTGGGATGGGAACGGCCACTGTGGAAGGCAGAGCAGGTCCCTCAGTGTCGCTTGCCCACCTGTGTGTGCAAGCTGCGAGCGGGCAGTGCTTGTGTGCGTGTGTCTGTGTTACTGTTTCCATGGCTCAGGCAGGGAAGGTAATGTGGTCTGTGCCCGGGGTCTGCGGCCGGTGCACCCGGTGATGACGTGAGGCAAGCGCTGTGTGCTGGGACGGGGCAGCGGCGGGATGTTCCCACACCTCTGTCACTGTGCCAGGAGGAGGTTTCTGTTCCCTCACCCTCTGGGACCGTAGTGGCAGCGCTGCCTTGCTGCCTCTCCCAGCACTGGTGGATGTTAAAGGGAAAGAAACTTCAATACTGAAGTCCCCGCCCTGCCATAAGCGCACGGGGTGTCTCAATGTTGCAAAGTTAAGGTTTTTCCAGGCTTCAAGAATGCTGACCAGAGCTAAGGGACACCCCTTCCCCGCCGCGGTGGCAGCGTGTGCCGGACAGCGCGAGCAGCGGGACCGGGCCGGGCTGGGGCAGAGGGCAGCAGCGCAGAGTTTGGGCTGGGAGCACACACACGGGCACAGCAGCTGCTCAGAAACGTTTCCCTTTGCTCGCTTGTGCTGAGGGAGACAAGGGGAAGGAGCAGAGAATTGTCCACAGAACTCTGGAGTTTCGGGGGGTGGAGCAATGGGCGTGGCCTGCATGCATATTAACGACCTGCACTTCTTTGCGAGATTGATGTTTCGCGATGCCTTTGGCCTGTCCCTTTCCTCGCGATGGAGGAGGTATAACTGTATACACACCCTAGTTTTTCTTATCTATCATTTACAATGAAGAGTCTTTATATAAATCCCATAGAGCTGATTCTGATTTGAGAAGTCAAGTCACCCTGGAGCTAAATAGTCACAAGATAAGGTGTGAGGGAATTTTCCCTTCATAAGCAAAAATTTGTGATTTCACTGCTATCTTGTCCTACTCATCTAATTTGCTTCTTTGCATCTTAGATCATAAAGTAGCATGCTAGGAGCTAGGTTTCTTTTTTCTTTTGTCGTTCACAGGTCCAGCAGCTCGCAAAAAAAGGGTTTCTGGTTCCTGTTTTAGAGCTGTAAGAGCGATTTCAGTACCAAAAATTTCTCACTTTTAACTATGGTGTCAACAGAATAATAGAGGCCTGAAGAGGTGAAACAGAGGACAGGAAATATCTCATTAGGGAGTCCCTAACACATGAAAAGAATCAGAAATTTTGAAGAATGGAAGATGGAGAAGAGCCATGAGGCCAGTGAAGGATGAGGTGAGAAAACCTTACAAGGATCATCTGAGGTCTCTTGGTCTATTCAGCCTGAAGAAGAGGAGACTGAAGGGAGACATTACAGTTTTCAACACCTTCACGAGGGGAAGCGGTGGGGCAACTACTGATCTCTTCATTCTCATGACTAGTGACAGAAGTCAAAGGAACAGCATGAAGCTGAGTCAGAGGAGGTTAAGGTTAGGTATTAGGAAAAGGTTTTTCAACCAGAGGGTGTTGGACACAGGAGCAGGCTCTCCAGGAAAGTGTTCACAGCAGAAAGCCTGACAGAATTCAAGAAGCATTTAGACAGTACTCTCAGGCACATCGTGTGACATGTGGGGATGGTCCTGTCCAGGGCCAGGAGTTGGACTCGATGATCTGATGGGTGTCTTTCAACTCAGCATATTCTATGATTCTATGATTCTGTGATTCTGCGTGAGAAAGTTACATGATGGAGATGCAGAAATGGCAAGTCAGAAGGAAGGTATAAAAACAAAATTATTTGAAGACAAGAGTAAGGAGTAGCACAATGGCTAGGTTAGATTAAAACATACCTACAGAGAAAGATATTTCTTCTCAGTACCTGACAGGAAGGAAAGACAGACTGTACGACTACAGTGAAGAGGAAATGCTGATGAGCAGACATGATGTGATTCTTTTTTAACCTTAAAGTTTATGGAAAATCATGAAGGCATAATATAAACAACTAGTTGTTCTTTTTTTAAACTTCTGGGGTGAACTAGCTTTGAGGTATTTGTGGAATGCCATCAAAATCACAACTTCTCCCAAATAGGTTTTCTACTTTTTCATAATAACTCATTAAAAATATGTCATTAGACAATTAATGTATACTGAACAGTGATCAATAACACATTTAAAGTATCCTTTTCTGGACCAGAAGAAAGATGAAAGATGAACTTTACTGAAAAGAATATATATAATGAATTCATACTTAGTTAATATTTAGTTGCTCTAATTTCAAAATAGGACAAGTGTTGCCCTTTAATAGAACAAGATCCTTGAAATCATTAAAACTCCTTTTAGAGGAGCATATTGTGATGTTTTCTTCATAATATATCCAGGTCCTTGTACAAGTAATCCTAATGAAGTCAAAGTAATTAAAAATTTATTTAACTTTGTATCAGTACATTTAGAGGTGTTAGGGAGCCATAATACAACACCACAACTTTATGTAGAGAAAGAAGCAAGAGAAAGGATCACATATTTTAAGTTCTTACTGAATGCTAAAGCATAGATTTGTTTAATTTAAAATAAAAATATTATGCAAAGATTACTGAATGTTTATTCAATTCATAGGCAGAAACATATCTGCCTGTGTGAACAGGGACGATTTCAAAGAAATGCCCTTTCACTAAACTAAATTATTTGAGAAAATACCCTAATAGTAATACTCTAACAAAATAATAATTAAAAGGTCATAAAGCATTATTGTTTCTGATTGCCAATTTGCAGACATGCTGTAATTCTAATTTCTTACATTTCTTTTCTAGTGCTCAAAGATGCAGACAAATGTCTTGCTTCACACACTGCACTTTTTTTTCTTGATGCATATGCAAAGCTCAAGGATTATCCAATAAAGACCATCCTTTGGTAACCTTTATCAAGAGTAATAGTGGCCATGAAAGACTGTCCTTTACACAGACTGCATATGAAGCACTAAAAAGTTTGCAGATGACACCAAGCTGGGGATAAATGTCGATCTGGTGGAAGGTAGGAGGGCTCAGCAGAGAGACCTTGACAGGCTGGATAGATGGGCTGAATCCAATGGCATGGGGTTCAACCACTCTAAGTGTCAGGTCCTACACTTGCCCACAATGCCCAGAACAAGCACAAAAAAGGTATTTGCTCACCAAAGGAGGCTAATTTCATTATTCTTTCTATAAACTCTCTATCCACAGAATAGCTCAACGTCTCCATTCACCCCTTTAAATGAACAGTTGCATTATCTACTCTTTATAATATACTTTCCCAAGTTTCTTAGTAACTGCTTAGTAAACATGTTTCATTTTAGCAGGACCTTCGGTGGTTTCTGCACTAAGCTTAAGAATTTCAAAGAAACAAGTGTGCAAGCAGGACTGATGGGTGTATGAGTAAATCATGTTCCCCTAAAGCCCTACTACGCTTTAGTCCGTAGTATCACAGATGTTGTGGGTAGGATCCTGAAATCAGGTTTCGGAAGCCAGGTTCACATCTGCATATTTAGGCAGTTTTGAATCATAACGTTTTTTTCATGCAAGCCCAGCTCAGATACAGAAATTACTGCTTCTTTCGGACTGAGATCCCCAAAGGACTTTATTGCATAAGTTTTAATATAGTTTAACTTACCCTGACTTGCTTTTACACATCTAATTCTGCTAATATATGCACAATAAGGAAGAAAACAATGCTTCATTTTTAAGATTTTGGTGGCTGCAGACTGGGAAGAAAAATACCTAGATTTCATTCCCCCTTCTCATGGACAATGAGATTAATGCTTTTCCCTGGGAAGAAACCTAGATTCTGATCCCTCTCATGTTTTTGACATTAAATACTGATTAAATTAAATACGTATACTGATTTGAAATTGGTAAAATTATGAGAACGTCAAGTGTTTAGTTATCTCTTAAAAAATGGCAGAATGTTTTCATAAATTCTCTCTGATTTTTAATTTATGGTTTCAAATCCACATTTATTTCCAGACATACTAACTACCTACCAGTTCCTAATAATGTGGAGTTGAATTGGATAAATGTATATGAAAAAATCAGGTATAGGATCTGTTTAGACATTTCCTCAATTCAATCTCCAAACTTACAAGCTATGTTTGAAAATATCATCCTTCACTTTTCCTTAAGTCTTCTGTGGTCTGAGAAATGAAGTATAATGTTTTGAACTCATAAGAAATTCTGTCAGATGTCCCAAACTAAGAAATAAAAACAAAATTAATAAGTAGAAAAGCCAAAAGCTATCAGTGTCTTACAAGCTAATAAAAAGGAAAATGCAACAAGCATCGCAAATCCTAAAAATAGCCACCACAGGGCTTGAGTTCCTTGGCTGTGTGAAATTTAAAGGTCTAGGCGTCTGAATACAGGAAGGTGAAAATGATTACAGGGGTAGAAGGCACAGAGCCCTCAATACAATAAAAACCATCCTGATCTAGAGGAAGGCTATGTTTCTGTATGCAGTATGCAGCCAGGATATCTCGGCACTGTAAAAATTGAATTTTACAAACATGTTAATTCAAGTGTTAAAACAATCTGATATTAAAGTTTGGAGAACTTTGATATACAGTGAATCCCCACTGCATCGTGACTTCTCCGTTACGACCCCGCCCATTTGCGAAGCAAATTTTTTGCAATTATGATTCAGTCTTTTGCGAGTGGAGCCGCCCGAGACATGCGCAGTTGATTCTGCTCTGCTGAGGGGTGGTGCTGCGGTGCCTGTGGGGCGGGACTCACCCCGCCCTGTGGGGAGGGGGCTTGCAATGGTGGCACTGTGTGCCTGCCCCTGAACAGGGAAACTGCCTCACGAAAGTGAGGCAAGCTGTGTGCTGGGAGGGGGTTTCTGGTCCTCTGCCCTCTGGGGCTGTACAGGCAGCGCTGCCCCTCTCTCACAGGACTGGTGGATGTTAAAGAAACTCCCAAACCAACCTGACCCCTCCACCCCCCCACCCTGTGAGCTTCTCCGGGCTGCTGAGGTTTCTCCCACAGACCAAATTGTGATTGTGCCCATGATGTCAGCCCCGCGTGCGGCGGCTTGGGCATGCGGCGGTGGTGAGTTCACAGCGCGGTGGCAGCGATCATGCAGCACGGCAGGGCTGGAGCGCGCGGTTTACTGCAGCTCGCAGTGGCATTTAGAGACCTGCGACACCCTGACCCCATCCCTGACCTGCTCCTGTGTGCTCCACTGAGACCCAGCGTAGCACCAAGACAAGACATGCCATTCCTTGTTACTCAAAGCCCAGTCAAAGCCCAGGCAGCGCTGCCTCTACCAGACTGGTGGATGTTAAAGGGTGTTAAACTTCAATACCGAAGCCCCTGCCCCACCATAAGTGCACGGGGTGTCACAATGTTGCAATGTTAAGGTTTTTCCAGGCTCCAAGTATGCTGACCAGAGCTCAGGGACACCCCTTCCCTGCCGCAGAGGCAGGGTGAGCATGCGCAGGGTGGCGCGGGGCCCCTGGGGCCAGCGCAAGCACTGGGGCCGGGCTGGGGATGGGGGGAGCAGTGGCATGACATTTGGTCTGCGAGCACACATGGTCACAGCAGCCACTCAGAAATGGTTCCCTTTGTTCCCCCCGGCTCACAGAGCCTGAGGGGAGAAGCATAAAATTGTCCGCACCGCTCCAGAGTTCCGGGGGGTGGAACAAAGGGCATGGCCTGCATGCATATTAACGACCTGCACTTCTTTGCGAGTTTAGCATTTCGCGAAGACCTTGGCGTGTCCCATTCCTCACGATGGACCGGGTATAACTACCATTTTTCTTTAACGGATTATCATAATCTATGCATAGGGTCTCAGCTTCCATGCCAAATGTAGTACTTGGAAAACAAATTTGATTTCCTTCTGTAAGTCCTGCTTAATACTTTTTCTTCATTCACATTGCAATATTTACTGCTAAACCATACACCAAAATATTGTAGAAATCATGTTGTTGTTATTAGGTAGAGCTCCCAAAGAAGAAAATGTTCAAAAAATTTATCATAGACTATTGACTCATGTTTAAATTATATTTTAACTTACTGATAATTAATGCAACCATGTGAACAGTTGAGTAAAAAGTTATATCTATAAAATTATTAAAAGAGATTAAATTATGCCTAGCAGCCACTAGTGAAAATTCACCCAGCCATGGCTATCTGTATTGTTGTTGCACTGTCTCAGGTGAAAATTGCATATTAATGTGGCCCATTTAGTTTATACTATAAACTTCTCTAAAGGAGGAACAGTGAGGGTACTAAGATAAAANACTGACCACACTGTTCCTGATGCAGGCCAGGATGCCATTGGCCCTCTTAGCCACCTGGGCACACTGCTGGCTCATATTGAGTTTCCTGTCAATCAGTACACCTAAGTCTCTCTCCACTTCACTAATCTCAAGCTACTCCTCCCCTAGCTGATAGCGGTGCATGGGGTTGTTATGTCCAAAGTGAAGAACCCGGCACTTAGTCTTGTTAAACCTCATACTGTTGGAGTCTGCCCATCTCTCCAGCCTGTCAAGGTCTCTCTGAAGGGCCCTCCTACCTTCTGGCCGTTCAACATTTGCCCCCAGCTTGGTATCATCTGCAGACTTGCTGATGATGGACTTGTTTCCCTCGTCCATATCGTTAATAAAGATGTTGAACAGTGCTGGGCCTAACACTGACCCATAAAATGTGGATGTTGGTATTGAGAAACTAATGACAATTTTATACTGCTGTTGCTGTAAGTGCACTATTGTTAATAACTACTAGTTTTAATTTCTTCCGTTTAATAAGCATATTGGTAATGTTGAATAATATTTCCCTAAAAGAGAAAAAAGAAGAATGACATTCCATTTAGAAAAATAACTCTTACTGGAAAAAAAAATTATCTTTCAACGATTTTTGTCCTTCTGTAGCTTTACCTGACCTTAATACATACTCTTTCTATTGCATATTGTATATTGTATATCTTATTAAAAAATCTAAAGACCTGCCAAAGCACAGAGACAACAGTTCCAATATTCAAACTCATATATTAAAAGGTAATAGTTTAGTGTTATTATTTTGATTTTTCATCAAATTTTAGTATCTCTGTTCTGTTTAATGAGTATTGCTACTGATTGACCCTTAAATATTTGCTGAAGTCCAGAATCTGAGTGTACTTATTCCAGAGCTTGCTTCCAAGCTGGAGCATACATAGTAATTCTTGCAAAGAATCTATCTTGTGCATCCACTTAACAAAGAATTTTTTTCATTGTTCTTTATACAGAAACACATAGAAAGCAGAAAACTAAAAGTACAAGATTTAATTCAAGCATTGCCTATAATTCCTTGAATTATTACACTCCTTCATGAAGTGAAATGGTAATATAGTAATCCCTCAAATTTCATAGGCATTCAGTTTTGGAAAAGTCCTGCAATAGCTGAATTCAGCCCCAGAGCGCAGGAGGTCATTCCCTTCCCCTACCTGTGCTGTGTGCTGGGACAGGGGACGATTGGAGAGTCCTGGTCTACTGGGGACAGCCGCACCCCTGCCAGCCCCTGTGGAGGGATTCGCTCCACGGCCCCAGGGTAAGAAGCTGTAATAAATCACTGACACCACATTTTAAAGCTTCCCCACCATTTAACCTTTTCAACACTCATAAGGGAGGGAACTCTGGGCAGTCCTTGAGCAAGAGGCTCCACCCCTCTGCCCCATGGAGCATGCCGGTCCTGCCCCCCAGGGTGGCAGAGGCACTCAATACACATACATGACCGTCCAGTGCTCACATGTTATGGTAAAACCCTGTGAAGGACCAAGGAAGACAATGACATCTTTGGGGGGGAAAAAAAGCAAAGAATTGGAGCCATGAAATTTGAGCTGTAAAGAACCGAGGAATTACTGTACTGGTAAAGAAAAATGGACTTCTCTACTTGCTAATGACTCTCAAGTATTATACTTCTCTGGACATACTGTCTTATTGGGAAGAAAATAGTCATAGACGGTTCCAAATATGTACTGGCATGTTTATTTTTATAATACAAACAGCTATGAATTTAAGGTGACTTTCTCTAAAATCAAAAAGAGAAAAGACTCCTTCTTGTAGCACTGGTTATTTCGTCCAGTAACTTTAGAGGCTTGTAAGGAGCCACGAATAAAAAACATAGAATTATCTTTTTGGCATTTTTATGGCCCAGTTAGGAAAGGGAGGATAAGGCTCAATTAAAGTTATGTCCTGTGTTTTGAAGGCTAAATCTCTAGACTGGAGGTTAAGTGTCCATTTGTGTCATTTACAAAGTCCACATGTAAAATCTGGATTGCTTGTTTTATACAATATTTTCTTGGCTCTGACTGGTGTTAATTTTCTGTTGCTTCCTTATCTTTTTGGTATGTAAAATCTGCACAACTGTCATCTCACACTGGCAACTCTGGATGACCTGCTTCAGTTCTGCAGTATATTTAGACCAGTTGCTCATAAAGGTTTTTGTGACATCTCTAGGTGGATTAAAAATAAATTTGGTGGGTCCAAAAGTGAAAGGATGAAGGCCAGTTTACAAAATCACTGTTCTACCTGACCTTCTTAGTGATAACTTGCACTATGGGAAGACTTTCCATCCTCTGGCCTTTGGAAATGCCTAACTTTAGTTAGATGATGATTAATTTCCTGTAGATCTTTAAATACAGTCAGCTGTGTGTGCTGTTGAGGCTTGGTATTACTTAAGCATTGTTTCAGAAACTTCCTGTCCCTGAATTCTGTAAGAGGGAAAAAGTCCGGTTTTGCTGTTTGGTTCGGGGGATTGGTTTTTGTTGGTTTGTTTTTTTTTGTTTTTTTTTTTGTTTTGTTTTTTTGCAAGGGGGAGGTGGGTGTACATTTCTCCCTAAGTGACAAGTCCTTGGGGAAAAAGTTTCTGTAAACGACTGATAAGGAGTTGAAAGGGAAGTGCAGACTCAAAGTGTCTAGTTTTCAGCCCGTTAAATCCGTTCTAGTCTAGAGCATCAAAGAATCCAGTTTACATATAAGAACAATGGGAAATTAAATGTATCCATTGCATAATTTCATAAAGAAAAATATGTTCTCATAAAGAACATTTGAGATTATCTGAGTCTGTGAACCTTAATTTATCACCTGTTATGTTGCCACAGAGTATACAGTGACAATGACAGCAATAAAAGAAAAATCCAAGAGCTTGGAGACCTTGTTTCTCTATTTGCTTTCAATAGTAATTCCGGCTTCATGTCAAAATAATGATAAGTATTCCCACAAAGATGAACTATTAGTGATGGGACTTTGTTTCTTAGTTTCTTATCACATCAGAAAGGATCAGTCTTTAATTGTTTTATTAAATATTCATTTTGGTGGCTGTGAAAATATTAAAAACAGAAGTATATTACAAAAATGGGTTTATAACTTACTCTGTCTTAAGGCAAATTCAGCCATAAACCACATTCCCTCTTGATTAATATCTCAACAGTGTTTACTATTATTCAACTGCTAGTACAATGTTTATTCTCTTCATTATACTATTTTCTGTATCACTGTGGTGTTATGGTTCTTCTGTGTATTTTTGACCTCTAATGTTTTATCTACACATATACTATTAAATTTACTCTTTTTTTCATAAAACTATCCTAATGTTAATTGACAGCATGAAGTCAGGAAAGATAAGTAGCCTTAGAAACAGCATTTGCTCATGAGGTGGTTTATGCAACACCGGGCCTACTGGAGGCAGACAGAGCCCTCCTCTAAAAGGGGAAAAAGGATTCTAGCCTGTGAGTTGTCAGGGCTGATTGAGAGGGTTTTAAACTAGGTTCAAAGAGGGAAAGTGATAAGACCAGTCTCTGAGATGGGCCAATGTATGGCTGGCCAAGTCTAGGGGTGAAATCCATAGCCCAGCTGAAGTGCATCTAGCCACACTGGAACATACTTGCAGTCTTATGAGGATGAGCTAGGGACTTGTAATGTAATAAAAGCCTAAAGGAAAACAACAGAAAATTATCTCAGAGGAATTAAGGGATGTTTCTCTAGGATAGTGGCACAGTCAACTGCCCAGCTGAGGTAGCTTTACACCAATGCATGCAGCATGGACAACAAATAGGAAAAGCATTTTCACAGAGTGATTTGTTGCTGGAATGGTCTGCCCAGGCAGGTGGTGGAGTTTCCATCCCTGGATGTGTTTAAGAAAATACTGGATGAGGAACTCATTGACATGGTCTAGATAATGGGATGATGGGATGGGGAGTTAGGTTATTAAAAAAAAATTACATGACCATGAGATTATCTCAGATAGATAAAACATGGTGTTCATGGCACCAGGGTTATGGGTTCAATCTCTGTATGGACATTCACTTAGGAGTTAATTTAACCTGGAGAGAGATGTATTTGATGACTTCATTATTAGATGTGTAAGAAAATGGTTGGGCAGACACAGCTCAGTGTCCCAATGGACATCAGTGAAAAATGGTGTCCCTCAGATGTCTGTATTGAGACCAATGTTATTTAATGTCATCATAATGATATAGACAAAGGGATCAAATGCACCCTCTGCAAATTTGCAGAGGACACTAAGCTGAGTGGTGTGGTTGACACACCTGAAAGATAGGATGCCATCCAAAGGTAACTGGACAGGTTTAAGAAGTAAGCCCATGGGTATCTCATGAGTTTGATAAGACCAAGGACAAGGTACTGCACCTGAGTTGAGGCCACCCTCAATGTCAACACAGGCTGGAGGATGAACAGAACGAGAGCAGCCTTGCTGAGAAGGACTTGGGGCTGCTGATGGATAAGAGGTTGGGCATGAGCTGGCAATGTGCACTTGCAGCCTAGAAGGCCAATTGTATCTTGGGCTGCGTCCAAAGCAGTGTGGCCAGCAAGTTGAGGGAGGAGATTCTGCTTCTCTGCTGCAGTCTGGTGAGACTCTACCTGGACCACTGCATACAGATCTGGGGTCTCTAGCACAGGAGAGACATTGACCTATTGAAGAGAGTCCAGAGGATGGTCACCAAGGTGATTAGAGTGATGGAGAACCTCTCTTATGAATAAGACTGAGACAATTTGGTTTAGTCAGCCTGGAAAAGAGGGGGCTTTGGGGTGACCTGACTGTGATCTTCCTGTACCCGAAGGGAGCCTACTAGAAAGATGGAGAGGGACTTTTTAAAAGAGCATTTAGTGACATTACAAGGAGGAATGGGTTCAAAGTAAAAGACAATAGATTTAGGCTAGATACTAGAAAAAAATCATTTATTGTGAGTGTGGTGAGGCATTGGAGCAGTTTGCTCGGAGAAGTTGTGTATGCCCTATCCCTGGAGGTGTTCAAGGCCAGACTAACTGGAACTCTTAACAACCTAGTCTAGTGAAAGGTGTCCCCATGTATGGTAGTGGGGTTGGAACTAGACAATCTTTGTCCTTCCAACCCAAATCATTCTGTGATTCTCTCTAACTACAGGGACCTACCTGGACAAACTGTTTTCTGCTACCAGTGTTTCTAAGCTATTCTACTGTCTCAGAACAGCAATATGACCCAAATGTCAGTAGGAAAATTAATCTTTCCTTGATTGTTTACATGAAGCATATGTATCATTTTTCCCCACATAAAAAGTATGCTGTCTCTAGAAAGAACCAGGGATGGACAGACTATAGGTCTCTATAACACATACAGTGACTTGAACAAGAATATGTTAAGGGAATATGCTATTTGGCAGATGCTTTCACTCTTCCTGATGAAACCCCATAAATGCATTGTGAACATGAAGTTAGCTATTGAGCTGAAATACTCCCTGCTGATTCTTCTGGAGCTATTCTGTGGTCTGAGGCAGAAATCTCTTCTATGTCTGTGCTGATTGTTACAGAAATGGTAAAGTCCTCAAATAAGTAATGCATGAATGTGTGATGTGTTGCATGAAAACAAGCCACATCAAAGGGTTTGAGAAAAGACCACGAAAGAGAAGTCTATTGCTTAGACCTAACTCAATTAAAGAGCATGGGGTACCTCAAAATGGAGACTGAAGCTTCTAGAGACCTATATCAGTACTTTTCAGTCAAACAGATCACTGTTGCATGTAGATATGAAGAAAGAACCAGGGAATATGCCATGTTTTCAAAGACAGAAGAATAAGTCATATGCAGAACTGATATGGCAGTATATTGGTGGTAAGGAGAGTAACTATTTTCTAACTTTGGATGGCACCTAAAATGTAGTCCAAATCTTATCTTTTACGTTTTACTTTGAGATTTCAGAGCAGAAATAACACCTAAATGCTAAGTGACAATTCTTTCACATGAATGGTAAAATTTTAGTAAAATGTAAGTTCAGAAAAGAAGAAATGGAAGCAAACTACATTTTGCATGCAAATCAAGAAGTACACCCATGTCACAGGTATCCAGAGAAAAAAACAAAACCCCAACAAAACATGAGAAGGAAGACATAAAATTTGTAGGATATTTCTTTTTTTGTTTTCCCCCTTCCAAATCTAAGAACAATTATCCAATTTCCTTTAAACCTGTAAGTTTTTTACAGTGACTCCAACAGTACCCCAAACAGGCTTCACATAATGGGTGTGGGCAGCGCCACCTTCTTGATGAAGAGCATGGTTTTGCCTTTCAGTGAGCCTCAAATCAGTTGTATACTGAATGTTTGGTGCATTAACTGGAAAAAAATGTCATCTGATGTAAGTTTTTCAAAAGACATATAATAAAGATGAGAAGGGCACCAGCCCTGGGCTACTCCAGCCCTGAGAAAAATTCGCAGGAATCCATGCAAAGTCCACTAAAGTCCTCCCTTAGCTTAAGTGGTACTGTGTTGAACCCAAGATATTTCATATGAAACAAAACAGCTTTTGCTGATCATCTCTATTTCCAAATTAGTTAAATCAATATAACTGCATTTTGGAACGCGTCCTTATCCTTGTAAGTTCCACCATGGCCTTTTTTTAATGTCTTTTGTTTTAAATATCACTTTTAAAATACATTTAAAGTAGTATTGTTTTAGTGTATTTTCACCTACTTATTTATTGGCTGTAAATACACGCTTAGGTGATAACTGGTAAAGATTCAAACATAAGTTTATCCAGATTGGATTTCAGCTTCTCTCTCAGTTGCTAACACCTTTTTAATAGTGACGGGTGGGTGTGAATCTCTTCTCTCAGGCTGACTACGCTAGAACAAGAGGATATAGCCTCAAACTACGCCCGTGGAGGTTTAGGCTGGATGTTAGGAAGAGGTTTTTCACAGAGAGAGTGATCTCTCATTGGAATGGTCTGCCCAGGGAGGTGGTGGAGTCGCCATCCCTGGAGGTGTTTAAGAGAAGACTGGATGAGGAGCTCAGTGACATGATCTAGTTGGTGGGAGACTTGGATGGATGGAGCGTGGTGCCTGTGGTTCAATGCTTGTGGATCTGATCCCTGGGTGGGCGTTCACATGGGAGTTGTACTAGATGATCCTGTGTGTCCCTTCCAACTCAGAATAACCTGTGAACCTGTGCACCTCTTACAGTAGATGTCATTATGTTGTAAGCAGCAAACAGAAGGCAGGCAAAGGCTGCACTGAAAACAGGAGTACCAGAAAATTTGCTTTTATTAATTGAATGTGCGTATATGGAGAATGTCACATAGTAAACAACAATATTAGGTAATCAGTAGGGCATTTTAGAGAAGGAGTTTTCACACTCTTGCTCAGAATATTTTCAAAACACGTTTTCAAACCTTGTAAGAAATTAAGAATCTTAAAATGCAAAATTACCTCCAAATTTAAAATGGGAGTTTGAACTCCCATTAGGTATCTAATTATTTCCTTATTTTATACATATTGATTTTCTTCAGTATTACTGAAATTTCATATTGCTGAGATGGAGTGAAACTCATGCTTTATAACAAAAGAAATTCTATTAAACTTTTTCAGACAAAAGGACAATATAGCCTAAATTTAATTTCTATGGGAATTACTCAGATTCAGGGAGAACAGCAAGCTTGACAAATTCTGTTATTTCTGAAGTATGCTATGATACTTCTCAGGTGCAAGTAACACGGGACGTGGAGTTAAGTACTATAGCATCCGAAACCAATAGTCTAAATTCTTGTGTGTTTGATGTGTGAGGGGATTCTAATCCACAGACACATCCTGATTCAGGAGAAGAAATTGTTTATCCTGAATTGTTTGTAAACTTTCCTGCCCCTCAGTTAGTTAATATCAGACATGACTACAGTTGGCCCTCTTGCACTTCGCACCCCCCATATTGCGGCTTCAGATCTTAGTGGCATGATTTTTTAGTGATATAGAAGACCTGTTTCGCAACTGCACATGCGTGACCTGCCGTTGTGGTGGCAGCAGCGGCTGTAGTGGTGGCCGTGGCAGTGGAACAGGTGGCAGTGGTGGTGTGGGTGGCAGCGGGGCGACACGGGCAGTGGCAGCACGGGCACCATTCAACGCAGAAGTAGGGCTACGCGGATCCCAATTAATACCGCGCATCCACGTTATAAGAGACCCGACTGTATATGACTTCACCTCAGAGATGACTATACGCTTTCTATAACACTCAACCACCCACTGAGCATCTATAATTGGTAAAGAAATCCTAGAATATGAAAGTATCCCAAATCATGAGTAGTGCACTTTTATTTCAACTGTAGTGGTATGACTGTGGTGTGATGATGTTTCATAGTGGAAGTAGGAAGATGTAGGAGAGGAGCAACATTAACATAAGCACATGGGAGACATGACAATCACCCTGAGTTAAGCCACTGCTGGTTGTGAATATACAGCCACACACTGCTTAACCATTACTAGCAGTTGTTATATTGTAGTAGCACTCTTGGATGCCAGTCAGAGAAGAGGAATCCCATGACAAAGCACATGAAAAGAGAACCTGGAGGAAGCTGTGATCCAAGTGAGTAGCTGCTATGCCAAATACTGATTTCACACAACACTCCCATCTTCCCCCACAGAATTACTAAGCTCTCCAAACCCCAGAATAATCAGGGTACTTGCAGTCACTTAAAGAACAAATAATTTCCCTATGACACAGACACATGCTAGACTCTTCACAAACAATAGCACAACCTATGGAAGCATCAACACTGTTTTCTGCAGTGTTGAACATATATTGTAAAGATCAGAAAATTCATTTTATCCTCAAAAGGCAAGTTCTGTGATTTTAAGAGTACACATCAATCTTCCAGAGAAAGAGTATCCCTTCTTCAGATAAAAATGGAATACACCATTAGGTATGTGCCTATATGTAATAATGGCCTTTTTTCCCCCTTAAGCTGTATTTTGGAGGCTCGTTGACTTCTAGTGGCAGCAGTATATATATATTTATCTGCCAGTACCTTTTAAAAATACTCATTTTAAAATATCAAAAAGCCTTAAAAGAACTGTATCTACACACCTTATTGCAGTAATGTTCCTCCTGTCCTAGAAGTGCCCCTGAGAATCACCAGAACATCAAACACTAGTGCGTAGTGGGAGACTGAGCTCTGCTAGAGATAAGTAACACAACAGAAGAAAGAATGTGAATTCTGCTCTTCACTTTCACCATCTCTGACATGATACCTGAATCTCAGAGCTTGTTGTTTCCTATGTGAAGACAAACATGATAGTTTAAACCATGTCATGATTCAGCAATGGTTTAACGCAATCTGCTTGACTTCTGCTGAAACAACCTTAGCAATGCTCACGTGAGCAGACAATATGGCTCAGATAGACTGTGATAACAGCTGAGAAAGAGAATGCCTGAAAATTCCTTCCCGCTATATATGAACTAGATGTAAATAAAGAGATTAAAGGTGGACATACAGGGTCTACACATATGAGGAGGTGCAGAGACAGAACAAGCATGGGCTAACATATCTAGTGAGAATGCAGTAATGACATGTTGCTCTACACGCTCTTCGATCTGAAGAACAGGGGTCAGACAGACAGTCACACATCACTCTTCGCAACACTTTTAAAAAAGTTTTTTCCAAGATTCAGGAGGATGATGCATTGTATCATTTCACACCACTCTTACTAAGCTGTTGTCAGACATGCTCTGTAAAGAGAAAATAAAAAAACTTAATAAGCAGATGACTCCCCTAGTGTTAAGGTAAAAATATGAGTGTGTTAGATCTCTTTCTTCCTTTCTCTGTATGAGAAAGGAAGGTTGGAAACAATTACCAATATAACTTTTCAAAAGAAATCAAGTTATATCCAAACACATAGCAATTTTTAGAGCAGAAAATATTGTCAGATGAAGATTACAGTAATACCTTGAATATTGGGAGGTTAAGTTCCAAGACCCTCTGCAAAATGCAAAAAACCATGGAGTAGGATTTATATACACTGTACACCCAGGAGACGTGAACATTCTGAACTGAGGCAATCGGCACCCATGATACAGGATCAGCCAATAGTGTGCCGAGTATGATCCCACATTGGCAAACTTGGTAGCGGGAAGCTGCTGGTGGTGATGTGGTTAATGATACATATATTGTTTCGATTTAGTATCCTGCAAAATAGCGAAAAATCTGCAGAATGTATCCTAGGACAAAACTCACGAAGGAGTGAGGACACAAAATGCAAAGCACAAAGTACTGAGGTATTACTGTACTATAATTTAGCAGAGGTTTGGAAACCTTTTGGTTTGGAAACCTTTTCTTGTGAAAGAAAATTGTTTATCTGCAATTAAGATCTTTAGACACATAAGCAGAATACAGTCGTACCTCTTGCACTTTGCACCCCCCATATTGTGGCTTCAGATCTTAGTGGCATGATTTTTTAGTGATGTAGGAGACCTGTTTCACAACTGCGCATGTGCAACTTGCCACGGCGTCGTCGTCCGCGGCCCAGGTGGCAGAACGTGCAGCCGTGGGGGCGCGGGCAGCAGCGGGGGCAGCATGGGCGGCAGCCGTGGCGCTGGTGATGGCGGCAGTTGTAGTAGGAAATTTTTAGAGGAGAGAGGGCACATAAAAGTATTCACTCTACTTCATGACTTTCCGAGGTAACCATGGTGATTTGACCTTGAATCCAGCTAAAGAAAGAAACTACCAGAGATAAATGGGATGAGGAATGTGGAAAGTGCTGCCAGGAGCTCCTAGAATATTCTTCAATCAAAGAGTTAGTTAAGGCATGTGCATTTAGTGTAGTAGCCAATGTTAGAGTAGGATTAGGCATGTGATAGCCTTGTTTAAAATAAACTGAGCTTTCACCATACTTCTGTGAAGAATCGTGATTGACTTCTGCCTGGCTCTTCACAACAGGCGGGGGTGACGGCGATGGCAGCAGTTGTGCGGCTGTCATTCCATGTGAAAGTCAGGATACGCGGGTCCATATTAAGACCGCGAGTGTGCTATATAGGAGACCCGACTGTATGTCTCTCAAGTCCTTTCTCCCACTTTGAGTTTAAGTTAAGGTATAGATTTTAAAGTATCACAGTATTAGCAAGGTTGGAAGAGTCCTTGGAGATCATCAAGTCCAACCTGTAACCCAACACCAATCCATTGTCTAAAGCATGTCACTACCCACAGGACCATGCAGTCCAAGTAATCACACTCATCCATGTAAAATTTGACTAAAATATAGCTGTTCAATCATTCCCCTTTTCTTGCAGTTTACTTTTAAACTATAATTTTAGACTTGCTTTAGCACAAGGAAGTCCATTAGTAATTAATCTTATGTGACTGAGTTTATTGTAGACTGTGCTGGAGTGTTTTCAACTGGTGTGTGTGTTTCATCCACACACCCTGCATATTCTTCCCCCTCTAATTAAAATCATGCACTACACTCCTTAACCAGCAAACAGAGGAGTACTCAAGATAACATAATTGTAATTTCACAGTAGATTTTAAGTCCTATTTAAAATGGAGGCAGTGCGCACTTTAAACTTCCAGAGTTCTAACACAATTTCTCTCAAAAAATCCTCCAACCTTTTAATTTTTATTTGACATGCATTACTAAATAAGTCAGAATGCTATTTCTTCACTGAGATGCATACAAAATACATATTCTGACTGCCAATATTGTGAAGTAATTTTCATTGTGTGTTTTACGATACTGTTAGATATGTTGGATGAAATCACAATCTCCTTTGAAGTTAAGGAGAGCATTACTGTTGACTTAATGAGACCAAGATTTCTTTTATGTTCAAAGTTAAGAAATGTTATTCACTTTCAGTTTTATTAAAACATACCACAGAAAGTTAAAAAGTAAATCATTGCTTTCAGTGTTGTATCTACAGTATCTAAAGGCCTAAAAATGTCAGTAAATCCCCATAAATGGCTTTGAAGGCCAGACACAAGTTAGATAAAATTTATATGAAATCAGAAATGTATGAAAGAAAGTGCTTCTTACTGGAACCAAGTCTGAGTTGGATTAACAAACTCTTGTAACCAAAGTTGTATAGAATTTATTTAAATTTAAAATCTATTTTTTATAAACAGCTTACCTCCATGAAATAATAATAATAAAAGAAAGAGGATTTCTGATAAAATATTATGTCAAATGATTAAAAAATAGATAGTAAAAACATTCTATTTCTTTACCAAACACTATCAGCTTTTAGATTAATTTCTATGGAGGTCAATCAATGCCTGTAGGCTCCTATTATTTATTCTGTATGGCATTTCCATAGAGCATATGAGATCATGTGTATGAGCTATAAGAAGTATTCCATACTGGGTTATAGCTATTGTAAAATAGAATTTATAAATACTTCACATATAAAAGCCTCATTTCTTAAGAAATTTCTGCAGATTTCAGGATATTGTAGAGACTGTTTGTGCTATGAACATATTTAGACACATTCTGAGGTCATTCTTCAAAATCCTATTTCTGTAATGGAAGTTGTAAAGCCTTTCTTTCACTAGAAGTTGATCTATTTTTAAGAGGTAGAAGTATGTGGAAATCATCAGTACAGACCAAGATCCTAAACATTGATTAAGTATTTTTTGATAGAAA
Source organism: Pitta sordida (assembly GCA_013390025.1). NCBI lineage: Eukaryota > Metazoa > Chordata > Aves > Passeriformes > Pittidae > Pitta > Pitta sordida. Next base: position 14,092 of record WEKX01017913.1, on the reverse strand, counting down.
ACCAAGATTAAGTAGTTAATGTCCTTTACTTTTCTTATTGTGGTTTAGTATCTGGAAGACAGGGTCGTGACTGTTGTAATAATTACACAAGGCTGAAAGATGGTAGAACAAATATTTGACACTTCAATGCAATCCTTTTCTTCATTATTAAATGGTATTACAAAAACATGTAAAAATCTCACATTCTGATGTTTGGTAAGAAAAATCTACAATATCTAATCAGAGAGCACTGAATACTTTGAATGCCTGCTGACATCTAGCAAACATAGCACCATAGCCAAATCGACAACGTTCAGGATGCCTTATCCAGTTGTTTCATCTGGAGGCAGACTTTCCTGAGCAGATGACTACTTATAACAGATCGATAGCCAGACATTACTAGGCTAATGTATTTGTGCTTGAATGCTTTTGAAGCTCTTTCTGTCAGTTATTCTGTGTTCAAAGGATAAACCAATATTCCTAGTTCAATATGCAATTAAGCTCCACCCATCTCCCCACCCCCTCAGCTCCTGAGGGCTGGAGGGCATTCCTGGGACTGCCCACCACCCTGAGTCACCCAAGGAGATCTGAGGGAATGCCACACAGGGAGTCCTGGGATTCCTGCCTCTTGCCGCTGTAGAGATCACTGGCTTAGCGGAGTGTGTGCCTTTAATGTCAACTCAACTAGATAAATATGGCAGTGAGGGGGGACCCTGGTGCTGCTGCTGCGGCGGAGCAGAAACGGGCAGCCTGTCCTGGGGCTGGTGGCCATGCCAGGGCGAGCTGTGGTGGGTGGCACCGGGACAGCACAGGGACAGGACTAGGAGGGGTAGGGATGTGCTGGTGCCGTGTGGCCCCACGGCTGCCAGCCCATCCTGAGCACAGTAACCATTGTAACCCTTCCCTGCCCAGCTTGTGGCTTATTTACATATCCAGGAGCTTACACAGAGCTTGGCTGGCCATGTGTCCATCCTTGTTTCTTTCTTTGGTTGGCTGTTTATTGGGGAGTTTTGGTAGAGTTGTTATATATGTTTGGGTTTTTTTCTGGCAATGCAATGGAACTGGCTGTCTCCGCTCTCACCCTGCGCTGTGCAGTGGTGCCACCCAGCCTGCGTGGGCAGCCAGACTGCCTCTCCCCGCTGGGGGATCTTGCTGCAGCTACGGCCCCAGCTGCGCTCTGCCTGTCCCCCTGCAGGGGGGACACCATTCCCTAACCCTGGCTGACAGGAATGATGAGCAGAGTGCCTGATGGAGCTGCAGGGACTGCTGATGCAGCTAGTAGCTGGGGCTATGTTATCGTTGGGCAGCCTGAGCTCCTTGGGACACAGTTCTGCGGGCTATGATGTAAGCAAACTGTGATGCGGTGTCCCAGGGAATAGTGGAGCTTTAATCCCATGCCCACGGGTTTTCCCTGGAGCTCCACTGGTAAGGGAAACACAACGTGTAAAGAGATGCATAAGATGTAAAGAGACGCATAAGAGATGCATACCCCCCGACCCCCCAGTGACTGCCCAACCGCCTCACAGTGCTGGGGGTGGCTGCACCACATTTGCCACACTGCTGCCAGGCATTGGCCAGCATGGAAGGGTTTGTGGATGTGAAAAGCACGGTGCGGCTTGCCAAGACAGTCCAAGAAATCTGACACAGCACTGTCTCGCTAGCTTTGCCCAGTGGGAGTGGGGCCTCTGCTGGTGCTGCCAGTGGACAGAGCACTGCCTCGCAGCTGCTGCCTCAGCAACGGGTCCAGGCTGTTCTGTAGCCAGCCTCAATGCTCAGAATGTTCTTAGGATGCTGGTGTTGTGTACAGTCTTTGAAATTCCACTTTAAACATCTGGGCTCTGGCAGTGCATGTAAAAATGAGATGGCAGCTCCAATGGGAAGGAGCTGGGTAGGCTGAATGCCCCCCCACCGATTGCAGACTTACCACCCTACTCCCTGCCTATGACCAGTCTAGTGGCCCCAACAAAGGACTATATTGCACGGGACCAGCGCTGAGTCCCAGTGTGGCTGTCAGGGGCTGCACTGGCCTGAGCTTTGTTCTAGCAGTGCTGCATGGCTTGGCATGGTCCCTCATGGTCCCATGGTGGCCTCGGGCCACCTGCAGGAGGGAGGAAACCCTCTCCAGTTGTGGGCAAAGCGATGCTGCTTGCCCTATGTGGTAGACATTACATGCAGTGCGAGTAAAGAATGGTTCCTTGGGTCCCAGCAGAGCCTAGCACAGCTCCTGTAGCCCCACTCCTCCCAGCTCACCGCTTTGCAGCTCTGTCTGCTGCCCCTGTTCGCCCTGTCTGCGACTTCTTTCTCCCCATCCCTCTTCTCCCTTCTCCCTGCACCTCCTCTCCTCCCTTCACCTACCCCGACATCCCAGAAATTTTTACACACCCTGCCATGCCCAGAAGTGGCACCACGATCCTGCTGCCTCCTCGCTGCCCACCCTGCAGCGGTCCTGGCTACAGGGTGATGGTGGCGGTTCCCCTTCCCATTAAACAATGCAAATGGATTGTGCTCAAGGACTGCAGGGGACAGGGGCGACAGTGAGGCTCATTTACATATTCATGAGCTCATTCCATATTCATGAGGTGCCTGAGTTTGTGGCATTATCTGCATGTGGGCGAACTCCGCTTTTTCATTGAAAAATAAATTGTGAAGAATTGAAACTGCAGAGATGCAAGCTGTGAATAACCAGGGGCTTACTGTATACAAGGAGTATCTCCAAGAAAGAGGAGAAATGCAAGTTTATGTGCCTCAGGTCTCCATCTCATATTGCCTCAGAAGACAGAAAAATATTTAAGTTCCTGTGTTGGCCAAAAATCAAAATAATTAAAAGATTGAAACTGCATTATATTATCAATACACACAAAATTAATTTTAAATGTTAATTAAAAATGCACCAAACACAGTTACTCAAATATTTCTTTCACTTTATGTCCCATTTTTACTCTGTTTTTTCTATTTGCACTGTGGACTGCACTCAGTGGTAATACAGAAATGCTCACCTATATACGTATAATGTGTGAAGATGACTCCCATTTATGAAAACCAAAGTAAATTGAATCTTATACCCAGCTCAGAGCTGCAGTTTATAGAGTTGCAGCTATAGATAAACAAAAAAGGGGCAATGTTTTGTTTCCATCTGGACTTTGAAACTACAGTGAATCCTCTCTGTATCGCGACTTCTCCTTCACGACCTCACCCATTTGCGAAGAAATTTTTTTGCAGTCCGACTTCCGGGGTCTGCGAGGTCCCCCAGAGCACGCGTGCACTGTGCCTCTCCTTGGCCAAGGGACGGTGCTGGGTCTCCCTGTGAGGCGGGACAGGCCCGGCCTCTGGGGAGGGCATGCAGGGAGAGCTCGCAGTTTCTCCAGCCAAGCCTGGCGTTTTGTGGCCCGTGTCGGGCCAGCAGCCGGGCCCCACAGCAGACCCCGCCTCGCGGCAGCCCTGGTGGGCCAGCAGCCGCAGCCCCGCAGTGGCCCCGGCTCCTCAGCAGCACCAGCGGGCTGGCAGCGGCCCTGCAGCAGCCCCCTGCCCTGTGGCAGGCAGTCCATCCCCGTGGCAGGCAGCCCAGTCCCGCGGCAGCCCCGGTGGCCCGAGATACCAAGCCAGGATGCCGTGGGCACACGCATCGGGGTTGGGGTGGGGGAGCTGCAGCGCGGGGTTTATGCTGTGGATCATGGCCACAGCAGCCCGGAAAGCCCAACAGATTCTCGGGGAGGGCGGTTGTCTCCTGAGTCAGAGGGGGCTCAGAAACGGTTCCCTTTGCTTCCCCGTGCTCAGCGAGTCCGANGACTTCTCCTTCACGACCTCACCCATTTGCGAAGAAATTTTTTTGCAGTCCGACTTCCGGGGTCTGCGAGGTCCCCCAGAGCACGCGTGCACTGTGCCTCTCCTTGGCCAAGGGACGGTGCTGGGTCTCCCTGTGAGGCGGGACAGGCCCGGCCTCTGGGGAGGGCATGCAGGGAGAGCTCGCAGTTTCTCCAGCCAAGCCTGGCGTTTTGTGGCCCGTGTNCTGGGCTGTCCCCTTCCTTGCAAACGAGAGGGTATAACTGTAATATATATGTTCCCTTCCTAATTTTTTTCCTTCTCTGAAACCTAGTCACAGTATGACAGTATCATAGTATTAGCAAGGTTGGAAGAGACCTTGGAGATCATCAAGTCCAACCTGTAACCCAACACCAACCCATTGTCTAAAACATGGCACTACCCACAGGACCATCCAGTCCAACTCCCCACCATCTAGACCATGTC
>WEKX01017912.1:66437-82445 GCA_013390025.1 Pitta sordida | reverse complement strand
CTGCCACCTCAACAAGCAATCTGGCTACAGAGACCTTGCTGCCAGAGACAGGGGAGGGAACAAAGCCTCCACCATGATGGACGGAGATGTGGCTTCCATCCTGAAAGCCTTGATCCTGCCCCAACATTGGGGTAGCTAATCGCCTCCCATTCCAGGGGGCTAGTTGGAAGGGAAAACCTCTGCCATACCAAGGCATTTCCTCTTGGCACAGCAGAGGTTTCCCTTCTGACCTCCCTTTCAAGGCTGGCAAAAGAGCAGCCTCACCCAAGGTCACGGCAGGGACAGGTGGTGACGCTGCTAACTGTGTGCACTTTGGGGAAAATAAGTGCTGTTACAGGGAGAGGGAGGTCAGAGCCACCAGCAACACCCGGGGGCAACCAGCACCACTTGCGCATGTATGGCAAAGGCCGTTATAGCCCTTGCATCTTTGAACACAGCTATGCATGCGATTGCTATGAGACTTGTTGAGCAACAGCTGGAATGACCTATCGGAGGAACCACACAGGCCAAGTTTGGGGGTGTTGGCACACACGACATACCTAAACTAGGGAGAGTGGAAAAGTTTTTTGTAGGCACTGTTACAAGCAGGCACTTGAGCTCCCCTGTGACACTGCTGAGCTCTGACCCAGAGACAGTGCCAAGCCCTGTCAAGCCCTGCACACTCCAGGTTGAAACACTTTTCAGCACTGTGCCTCCACCCACTCCCGGGGCTCAGGGCGTCACCTCCCACCACTCCCAGCACACTCGGGAGGTCTTGCAATTGGGAATTAATTTAAACACACACACACCACCAATGAACAACTGACAAGCCTGATAAGCCGCACCATAGACACAGCAGGGAATAAAGGGTGGCTATTGGCTCCGCCTCACTCAGCTCCACTGTGAGGGGCAGTCACTTGCTCCAGGACTTCCGGCAGCGCCAGGTCCCATGGGATTCCTGGGCTTGGAAAAGTGACAGCAGGGCAAAAATCATTCCCTTTGCTCTACAGGTGGGTCGCACCCACGGCGGCAAACTGAGACCACTCCCAGGCAGGCAGAGTGCATGGCAGTGAACCAGGACTGCTCCCAGGCAGATGATGCACATGGCAGGGAGCCAGGACTACTGCCGGCTAGGCGGCATGTGCGGCAGCAAACTGGGAGTGGTCTTGGGTGGGAGGTGCAAGCGGCAGTGAAGTGGGACCACTCCCGGGCAGGCAGCATGCATGGAGGGGAGCCAGGGGTTGTCCTGGGCAGACGCCACCACAAGAGGATCCTCTGCAACTGCCCTGACTCCGCACCGTGGCTCTGCTTTGCCCACATGGCCACACCTGCCACAAATTAATAATGAAAATTTATCAGAGTGAAATCAAAAGAGACAAAAAGCGTCTACGGCCACCTTCTTCTCCAGGGGTGTGGGCAGGGATGTGACCACTCAGCTCAGCACTGGTGCATTCCTGGAAAAATAAAACCCAAAGAAAACAACTCCTTCACAAACAAAACAGTGGCAACTATGTTAGCCTACTCTGGACTGGCAAGTCGTCGCAGCCTGCTTGAATCACAGCCTGCTCCTGAGCACTGGGTGCATCACAGCCTGCTCCTGAGCACTGGGTGCATCACAGCCAGGTTAGAAGCAGCCAGTGTCTTACCCCTCTCTGGACTGGAGGATGTATCCCAGCCCACACAACTGTGGCTTCTGTCATGGAGCGCAAGGGTACCCACGCCACTGCCGTATCCAGTACCACTGACATTCCCCAACTCTCCCACCACACAGTCCCACTCCAGAGTGGCATGGGATGGTGGCCTATGGCTGCAGGCAAGACTGTTGTTTCTTGGACCACCCTGCCAAGCTGCACTGAGTTTTTCAAAGTGGCACAGTGCCTCTGCCGTGTTTGAATGAATTTGAGTTGAGTTTAGAGAAACACACACCAACAACCAACAACCCCGATAAGCCCCTGCATAGACACAACAAGGAAAAAACAGTGGCAGGAGGCTCCAGCCCGCTCAACTCCATTGGGGAGGCAACACTAGCTCCTGCAGGGTTTCTGGACTCAGAAAAGCAGCACCGGGGCAAAACCAGGACTACCTGGCTATGAAGGGTCAAAAGGCATTCCCTTCAGTCTCCTGAGATGGAACAGGGCATGGGGTGTTCCCAGGAATGCCTTGCAGTGATCTGGAGCTGAGAGGGGTGGGGAAATGGGCGGGGCTTAATTACAGTATCATAGTACCACAGTATTAGCAAGGTTGGATGAGACCTTTGAGATCATCAAGTCCAACCTGTAACCCAACAGCATCCCATTGTCTAAACCATGGTACCAGGTGCCTCATCCAGCCTACTTTAAACACCCCCAGGGACAGTGACTCTACCACCTCCCTGGGTAGCCCATTCCAATGGCAGATCACCCCTTCTATGAAGAATTTCTTCCTAATATCAAGTCTAAACCTCCCCTGATGCATCCTCTTGTTCTGTCATGAGTTGGCTGAGAGAAGAGACAGACACCCGCCTGACTACAACCACTTTTCAGGTAGTTATAGACAGCAATAAGGTTCCCTCTGAGCTCCCTCTTCTCCATGCTGAACATCCCCAGCTCCCTCAGTCGATCCTCACAGGGCTTCTGCTCGAGTCCCTTCACTATCCTTGTTGCCCTTGTCTGAACATGTTCAAGCATCTCAACATTTTTCTTATACTGTGGGGCCCAGAACAGGACACAGTCCTCAAGATGCGGTCTAACCAGTGCTGAGTACAGGGGGAGGATGACTTCCCTTGTGCTGCTTGCCACGCTATTCCTGATGCAGTCCAGAACGCCATCGGCTTACTTTCTTGGCCACCTGGGCACACTGCTGGCTCATGTTCATCCTCCTCTCGACCAGTACCCCCAGGTCCCTTTCTGTCTGTCTGCTCTCCAGCCACTCTGTCCCCAGCCTGTAGTGCTGCATGGGATTGTTTTGCCCAAAGCACAGAACCTGGCACATAAACTTGTTAGATTTCATACTATTGGAATCTGCCCATCTCGCCAGTCTGTCGAGGTCCCTCTTTAGGCCCTCTTACCCATCAACAGATCAACACCTGCTCTGAGCTTGGTATCATCTGCAAACTTGCTTATGATGGACTCAATCCCATCATCCAGATCATCAATAAGGATATTAAACTGGACTGGGCCCAACACTAATACCTGTGGGACACCACTCATGACTGGGTGCCAACTGGATGTGACACCATTCACTACCACACTCTGGGCCTGACCATCCAAGCGGTTCCTAATCCAGCACAGAATGCTCTTCTGTCTAAGCCCTGGGCTGCTAGTTTTTCCAGGACTTTTTATTGCATATTCATGAGTTCACTATCTTCATAGTTGCGGGCTTCATAGAAGCTACCCCGACCAGAAGACTTCGGAAATCCAGGGGATCACTGTATTTCTCTTAGACCAGGCCCTCTAATGAAAGTGAGTGGGAGGGCCATGTAGCTGCCAAAAATGAAATAAAAACACATTCAGCAAACTGATCCCTTGGTATTCTCCTACCTCCTTCCCTATGTGTGAGGCAGCGTTGCTGCCTGTTGTATCCATCCCTGGGGCTACACCAGACACATATACTGCTATTTATTGGTGGCTTTTTCTTGAGAAAATAATTTATTTAGCAGATATATAGTAGAAATACATACAAATGAAATAGAAATAAAGTCAAGCATAATCATAGTCTTCAGGAAGCTAAGAGGTTTGGTGCGATTTTTTCAACAACAACAAGACAACTACGTTTTGCCCAGATATTTATCTGAAAAAGACTTTTTAACCTATTTTATTTCTGGAATTAGGAGAATATTTCAAAGTTCCCCCACTTAAGAAACTCATCTAAGAGAAGTATGGAGCAGTTTCAAAAATGCACCAGCGATGTCCATATTATTGTCTCTCTTCGATGATGAATTTTATTTAATTTCTCGCAATGTTCTCTCTCCCTCTGAAACACCTGTGCTTGTGGGCTAAGAGTAAGTTCCATATTCAATGTTGTCGCAAAACCAAAGAAGAACCTCTGGGCTTATCTGCCCTCACTACCTTCTGGTAAACATTGCTCCATATATGCCTTTTTCACACTTTTGTTTTCCCAGCCTACTGGGGGAGGATTCTGGGAGCTTTTCACTGTCTTGCTTAGGGATAATAGGAACAGGAAGTTTGTCCATAGGCACTGGAGGGGTAATTTTTAGTGGCTAATAACTGCACCACCTTTCCTGAGAAGAGTGCTTGATTCATCCCTGGTATAACTTTGCTGACTCTAATGGCTTTTTACCAGGGATGAATTTGGCCCCATGTTGTTAGATGTCTGCATATTAGAAACAGAGTCATTTGCTACAAGGGAAATAGTCAACATCTTATTTGCATCCATGCATATCAACAATGCAATTAGGGCAAACTTCTTTGAGAATTGGATTCAGATGGTAATTAAAGTATTGTGTTATGAATTTTAATTTGGCATTAGTGAAGTAAATTATTCTGTATTGCTCTGTTCTCACAGTTTGGGCAGAATACATTATGCTTTGCTTACTGAGACCTTTGAATTAAAAAAAGAAAAAGCCTAGTCCCAGTGTCCTTAGAATCTAATTGTGTGGAAGAAAATGACTTACATAAAACATTTGCCAGTGATTCAAAGTCAAACAGCAGTGAACATCATTCCTTTGATACCCTCCCACAATTTCAGGACTCAGTTGGAAGGATTGCGAAGGAAATTCTTCTAAGCAACAATAATATGTGAGATGCAATAAAAAAAAGAAAACACATAAAAACATCTACTTTGAAAAGATGGGTGAGACAAAAACATTTTAAAAAATAATCAATGTCTACATCTATATCACTAATAATGATATGTGGCCTGCAGATATGACCTTAGAAATTCTGGGTAAACTTACAAAATTACATATATTGAACTCCTGAGATACATGTAAGGGTTATATGCATCTATATATATGTGTGAACATATAAAAATAAATAAATATATGTATGTATATACATAGATGTTTGAGTGTGTGTAATTGTGTCTGTAGTTTTGCAGATCAAACCTACTAAGTAGCACAAGCACCAGATTTCAGCTGCTCACTTTTTGCACAGGTACTGTGTTCAGAAGCAGGGTGCTGTTCTTCATGTCCAAACTCCATGTTAGTAGATGGAAGACTAGTAAGGAAAAGGACAATGACAGTTCTGATGTAACTCCTTGTCAAGCATAAGAAATCTCTTTCTGCAAGATGCTCCACAGGTTTTCAGTAAAAGATAATTATTGTTTGCAGAATTCACCCACCAGGTTGACAAGACACAAGGCACACTGTGGGAGGAGTAGGATATTACAGTATATCCTCACTGCATTGCAGCCCCTCCATTATGACCTCGCTGATTTATGAGGAAAATTTCTTGCAATTTGGTTTCGAGGATTTGCGATGTTCCCCGGCCAATGCCTGTGAAGTGCCTCTGCTTCACCGAGGGGTGGTGCTGCCACTCCCTATGGGGTGGGACTGGCCCAACCTCATGGGGAGGGCGCACGGTTTCTCCTGCTTGGCATGGCGTTTAGAGCCCTGTGGCACTGTGTCCTGGTCCCTGACCCAATCCTGTGTGTCTCCATGCCCTGTCCCTACAGTGGAAGGGTCACGCCGCAGTATGCTGCAGGCAACCACCGAGACCCAGTGCAAGAAGGCCTACCATAGCCCAGGGACAGCCCTTTCTTGATGCGGAGGCAGAGTGAGCATGCGCGGTGCAGCAGCCAGGTGGCAGCTGCAGAAGCAGCTGGGACAGTGCCCATCCCATGGCCACGCCATGCTGACAGCCCCAGCAGGCCGGGACAATGTGGGGCCAGGACAGCGTGGGGGTGAGTTGTTGTGGGGCCAGTCACTGGGGATGGGGAGTGGGGGAGGAGTAGCACGAGGCTTGTGCTGTCGGTGGGGCAGTGCAATCACGCACAGTCACAGCAACCTGGCCCCGGCTGCAGATGCAGAAGTGGCAGCGTAGCCGAAGAGAAGTCCAGGGATTTTCAGGGGGATCTCCTGAGGCAGAGAGAGCACAGAAACGCTTCCCTTTCCTCCCCTGTGCTTTGAGAGCCCATGGGGAGGAGTCAAAAAGGCTCCCCAGTGCTCCTGATTGGCTGGGGCTGGAGCGATGGGTGTGGCCAAAATGCATAATTATGACCTGCGCGTATGTTGTGGTTTGACCCTGACTGGGTGCCAGAGATTCACCACAACCTCTCCTGGAGGAGAAAAACTGGAAAATAAAACTGGTCACAGGCAAAAAAGCAAGGCAAACTACAAGTAAAGAGTATAAAGGATTTATTTACTAACTAACAAGATGAGAACTGCAAAGGAAGCATCATTTAAAGGCAACCTTTCCCCCCCACCCCTCCTTCTCTTACAACAGATGTCATATTCCCTTTTTTCACCAGGACAGCCTATTTGTGAATTTCACAAGACCTCTGACATGACCCATTTCTTGTAAATGAGCAGGTATAGCTGTATTCCACCCATATTACATGAAGTGTGAATGTCCTTTCTTCAACAGTGTCTCCCTCTGATCCAGATTTCCGGGGCTCTTGCATCAGCAGCTTCCAGGGGTTGGCTTAGCTTAAAGGTCTAGAAAATGCAAGAGGGAAAAAAATCCCTATCATGTTCAACCGTTCTGTTCTGGGTTGACCCTAGCTGGATATCAGCTGCCCATCAACCTCGCTTTATCATTTTCCCTCCTCAGCTGAACAGGTCCTGCCAGGATCATGCTGGAGTGTGGACTTCCCATGGGGTTACAGTCTCCTTCAGGCACCTATTTGCTTTGGCTTGGGATCCTCCAGGGGCTACAGGCGGATCTTTGCTCCACCATGGACTTGCATGGGATGCATAGGCACAGGCTGCAGGGACACTGCCTGCCTCACTGTGGTCTTCTCCAGAAGGCTGCTGGAGAATCTCAGCTCTGCCCCCTCTAGCAGCTCCTCCCCCACCTTCGTCACTGGTCTTGGTGTCTGCAGAGGTATCACTCCCTCACATGTTCACTCCTCTCTTCTGGGTTCTTCTGGTATTCTGTAGTCTTTTTTCTTTTTTTTTTTTTTTACCCTGCTTAAATGCATTTACCCTGCTTAAATGCATTAAATGATTGTAGCATCAGAGGTGCTACCATCGTCAGTGATGGGCTCAGCTTAGCCAGTCGCAGGTCCATCCTGAAGCCAGCTGGCATAGGCTCTGTCAGCTATAGGAACAGCTTTTAGATGTATCTCACAGAAGCCACCTCTGTAGCTGCCTTGCTACCAAAGCATTGCCACACAAACCCAGTACACCCTCCTTCCAGGAAATAAGTGAACTGTCAAACTCTCTTTATGGAGTGGGAGATCTGGGTCCTGTTCCCAGACACAACACTGCTCCCAGCAGTATCCCCAAAAGAGTTTGTTCTACAGGGTTCTTGAGGGATCACCCCCATCCCTTCCCCATGTTACCTACCCTTAGCACTGTTTGTGCTCCACAGCAGACATTTCCCTAACCTACTCTTGTGGACTTCTGGTGACAGAGATGCCACATTTTCTCCAGGCAGCCCACCCCAGTATTTCACAGTCTTACTGTTAGAGTTTTTAGGTGTGTACTCATATTTGAGGCATCTCTCTTGTAGCAATTTAAGTCAATCAGGCCTTGTTCTTTGACTAGTGAAAAAAATATTCAAGTCCATTTCAAGTCAATGAGGCCATCACAATTTCTACTACCTAAAGGTATAAAACTAGAAAGTGTTAGAATTTTTTGTTACATTAGAGAAGTGCAAGTCCTTTTGAGCTTTGGATTTCTTAATAGAAAAAAATCACGGCTAAAATTCCAGGGCATCAAACTGCCATAAAAATGCCATGCTTTCAGTACTTCTCATTTAGAGAGCGAAAAAGCTAAATGTTTTGCAAAGACTAGACACTCTCATGGAAATTAATTTCTCCATTATTTTCATTGTAGATTAAAATTTTAAGACTTTAATAATCTTTGGATGAGGTCCTGGCCATATGTTTATATAAATATGAACTTGTTCATCTAAAATCTATGGAAATGCACTTCAGTGTAGTGGTGAGTGTTCCCGCCTCTCACACAGGAGACCAGGGGTTCAATTCCCTGTGGTGCCGTTGAAGAGTTGGACTCGATGATCCTTGTGAGTCCCTTCCAACTCAGAATATTCTGTGAATATACTGTAACGCTGTGATTCTATGGAGCTACATAAAAATAACACCAGTGTAAGAGAGGATACAGCCCAGAATATGTCAGCATATTCTTAGCCCCATGATATTGCCCAGAACCATACCAACTGGCCCCATATGCTTCCAAGTGTCCTGACAGAGGTGTTTGCAACAGCAGTTGGAGCACTCAGATGCACATTACAGTATGAAACAGATGGTAACTCCATGTAAAATAATATATCCAAAAGTATCACTGTAATAACCCTCATGGTATTTGTGTCTTTGAGGTAAGTTTGCTACAGATGTTAGCCAGAGGACATACTAAGCTTATTCACTGGATGTCTTTAGGGAAGGTAGATGTTTGACTCCTTAGGAAATCAAAATTCCATTACATGTTCTCTTTTTCTTTTTGAGATTAGGGTTTATCTTCAGATGCTATGTGTCAGTTCCTCATGCTCTGTGAGTGCCAGTGTGGGTGTTACCTATTTGCTGGTGAGGGGCAGTGAGGTGTGATGTGGCGGCAGCACCCTGTCTGCGGTATCACTGCAGAAGGGCAGAGCCCGTACAGGGTAACATCGTTTGTCAGCAGCAGTTACAGTCAGTATCCAGCATGCCCAGCTGGCCAGTCCTAAATGCTACAGAACATTAAAAAGTAACAACATCAACAACAACCTTTTGCTGTCCTTCCTCATTAACTTTTTAAAGCTTCTGCTCACTTTGTGGAATCACTATTCTATCATGTGGTCAATAATGTATGAAATAAAAAACTCCTGTCCATTCTGAGATGAAAACAGCACAGAGAGATTTACAGTAACTGTTTAGCACTATTTTTGGTAGTCCTGAATTCAGGAGCAATAAAAAAAAAATCTTACAAATGCAAAAAGGAACACAGGCAAGAAAATTAAATTAAAACAAAAAACCTGGTCTGATATTTTAAAGCAAGCTGCAGTGAGGGAGATAGTGTATTTTCTTTTCCTTAATTTTTTTTACTCTTTGTCACCTGCTCACAGCAGAATCAAAGCCTAAAGAAAAACCAATGACATTTTTTCCCTTAATTTCTTTTTTAAAATGAATTTATTGTTCATGGAAGACACTTGTCTCTGCTAGCCTGCAAGACCCAGAATTAGGAGTAAATGCACATCTTCAATCCAAACTCCCATCACTAGCAATCTCCTTGACCTATTAACCATCTCACTGCTAGGCTCAGCTGAAGCATCTGTCCAGAGGTAGAGCATGGCAGGATCTTTCTGACTGTGCTTGGCACTCCAAGGCTGGAGAAATTCTTTGCCTTATGCAATTAGCACATTCCTGTAGAGAATAGAGAACAATTAAGAAATATATCCCTATTCCTTTCTTCTAAGGATTATGGAGTGCTTAGAGTTTGGCAGACTGGGCTAACTGAAAGAGGGTAAGTGGTATTTTCCAAAGTAGAGTTACAAAAATAAGGTACTTAAGCATCATGGAATGTTCACAGTATTCAAAGTATAGATAAGGCTGGAAAGGACCTCAAAGATCATCTAGTCCAACCTATAGCCCAACTAACCTAGCATCGACATCAAGATCATATCACTTAACACCTCATCCAGCCTACCCTTAAACACCTCCAGCGTTGGTGAGTCAACTACCTCTGTGGACAACCCATTCCAAATCCAGATCACTCTTTTAGCAAAAAACCTTTTCTTAATATCAAGTCTAAACTCCCCGTGCTGAAGCTTAAGACCTCTTGTCCTGTCTCCAGAGACCAAGGAGAAAAGACCAGTCCCTGCTTGACTACAACCTCCTTTCACGTAGTTATAGACAGCGATAAGGTCACCCCTGAGCCTCCTCTTTTGTAGGCTAAACAGACCCAGCTCCCTCAGCTGTTGTCTGTCTCCAGCGTGATTCTCCCTCTTTCCACTACTACTGAATTCTCTTGCAGGGGGAACAGCACTGACAGACCCACGTACATAACATGTGAAAAATGTAATTTGGGTATGACCACCCAGGAAATCTTCTTGCTGTGGCACTGAACCCATCCCTATTCCAGCTAACACAGCCTGCTCAATTGCTAGGGTGGCTGCCCCAGTCACCTCCAGCTTTAGCACACGAGTCAGAAAATTCACTGTGAAACAGCAGAAGTGAATGGCTTCTTCTTCTTGTAACAGCTCACAGCAAATTGGTGTAATCTGCATTTCCAGCTACAGGAATTTTGGAGCAGAATTAATTGTAAATGACTTTTAGCCTAGTTATAGTCTAAAATACTGTTTCATTTTGGCAGTAGAAAGGAACTACACTTTCTGCATAGAGCCAATGCCTATAAAACAGAAGAAAGCAAAGCATGATCAGTGTGGTGAGCAGGAGATAAAACAAGCTCCTTGGCACTGGGCAATGGCAGAGGAAGTCTGTTTCCTCCCTGATAGCTAGTCGAACATTGTTACCCTAAGCTGGGTTGGTTCTCCTCCCACCAGGCTGTTCATATACCATCTGTCCATGCTGAAAATTATCAGAAGCATTATGTTGCGTCTTCACTTATTAAAAGGCTGAATGCAAACTTTCTGGAGCACACAGAGTGTTACAGCTTACTGCACTGGAAACTTTATACCATTATGCCTAGCAAGGCCCCTGAGTCTCTGTTTTAATGCCTTGGAAATGCGACAAAGTAGAGCCAAGAAAGGGCAAAGTAAAACTTGAAAATCAGGATGCAGAATCTTATCCTATTTCACTCCTTTGTTCACATAAAACTAGAAACAAGCAAATTTATACCTATATTGCATTTTAAAAAAATCTATCCCATAAGCATTTTGTGAGTTCTGGCTGGATAGAAAGCCTTTGGAAAAAAACCACAGTGCTGACACTTTTTCTTTTCCCTGAGGTTCCTCATCAAAATTTGCTTTCACTAAACTATGAACAGAAAACCATCTTCACATACTACGTAGATAAAAGGTGAAATGTAATTCTTGCTGATAATATTTAAGAATCACATATATCTCCATGTGTTAAAAAACTATTACACCACTACCAGTGTCTGGTTTGCTTTGGTGGGCAAGTTGATACTTCCTGAAATAATAAAATTATATGCTGACTTGACCTGTGTCTTAGACATTCCTTCAACAAAATTAGAGTATTGGTCACAGTAGAACAATTCAAATAGGAAATCCACTTTAGTACAGTGGTGAGTGTCCCCACCTGTCATGTGGGAGACCTGGGTTCAATTCCCACCAGGGAGGCAGTGGTGCTGTTTAAGAGTTGGACTTGATGATCCTTGTGGGTCCCTTCCAACTCAGAATATTCTGTGATTCTGTGATTCTGAAATGTGAATTTAGATTCATATTTCCATGTTAGCCTCCAGAGTGGACAGAGCCATATAGAAAGAGAACAGAAATTGCTCCCTTTTGCTCATAGAATAGATAGACAGCATGTGCTGGGTGTAGGGCTGTGCATCCTGCTATTCAGGTCACTGCTTTAATGATTGACTCTTACTAGAATTTTAAGAAATATTTTTTACAATTCCAGAGTTAAAATCTCTCACCACTGACCAGTTTCATGTAATTGAAAATAGAATTTAAATTCATAAAAATGCCTTTAGTAGTGCTTGAGTAACTTCAACAAGTAGGAATGGGTAGGTAGCATTTTATTGAAATTCATCACTGACCACTTTATTTTTGAATACTATGGAAAATAATAGAACTCATTTCTATTAAATAAACTTTCCAATGGTTCCTCTTAAGGGTGAGAACTTAGAAGCCACCTAGGCAGTGTTAGGACAGTACCTTTGAGGAGCCTCGCTTTACAGGCATTGCATGTGCAATAGCCTTGTTGGCCAAGCATGGCCCATGAGAGGTTTATATTCCCTCAAACCCTCATTGCTCAGATTACTGTTATCTGTTTATTCAATTTTTGCTTCTCACCCAGATCTGTCATAGAGTACACAAGCATATGTCTTTCTAAGCCAGTCTCTATTATTTTATAAAACCCAGTGAAAAACATACAGGAATTGATTGTGGTAGCTGTCAAGCCTGCAAGTGATTCAAGCATGTTTGCCCTTTCATTTGCTACATTTTTGAGTGTTACATAAATAGCACAGGAAATGTAGAATGCAGGTTAAGTCATTTAACACTTTTGTTTTTTCTGATTTGTGCCCTGTTCTGGCACCTTCTTTGAAACTACTTTTTGTCGGTCAGCTAGTGTTGGCATACTTGTGGTTTTGAAAGCCAACACAATAGGTTCTGCTGCGAGCATTATCAGCTTCGTCAAAATCAAGTATTGAATCACAACCAGAATCCATCCAGGTTCTTCAAAATCCATAGTAGACACATTCCTCATTAGGCATCTGTTTATTCCAAAACACAAACACACAGGGGATAGAATTAGATAACACTTTTCTGGCTTACTAAATGGGTTAGACTTAGTAAATATGGTACTCGATTTTCAACTGATTCTACCATCTGTCAGCAAACTTATTGCTTTTAGCAGGGGTTTTTCTTGTGGTAATTTCTGAGATTTTTTTCTTCTGTTCTTTTCATGAATATACATGCCTACAAAGTTTAAGGGAAAAGTAATACAAAAAAATTAATTAATCCACAAAATCTGAACAGTGCAGGTCAGACTATAATCAGAAAGTACAAAGGGACTTGCAAATTGCTATTAACAAGCAGTAAAAGAAAAAATAATCTCATGTGTGGGAAAAGCCTCCTGTTGTTTTTTAGGTGTATCGAAATCCCACAATGAGCTACTGGGGCGAATGGTGCTTTGTGCAATGCACAGTGCAACAACAACTCTGCACATGGGCAGAGACAGGTGTAAGAAGGACAAACAGCTGGGATCAGGCAAACATCCAGAAAATTGTCTAGGTAGGACTCAGTGTCATGAAAGTCTAGGCATAACATAGCTGTTGTGTTTTCACCCTGAAAAAAATTAAAATTGATTTGTCTCAGACCCATTCTGATGCAAAGTAGGGACAGAAATAAATCACGGAAATCCAGTTGCAGGTTCTTGTGCTGTTTCTGTTGTAGTCCTTTGTCTCCCAAACACCACTAGTACAATATTAACAAAAGTAAGTCAGAGAGAGATTTCTGGCTGACGCACCATGCTCACATCAGTCCTTGGAGATATGAACTTAATGCTGCTATCTCAATGAGAAGCAGTCCCACATACCTTGTTAGGTTGCAGGCGACATTCTCCTCAGAGCTGGGGAGGGCAGTGGTTTGAAGGTCCTACAACAAGCTCCACTGCATCGTGTAGATGTATTGTTTCTATACGAGTAGTTGACTTGCACCCCACAGGCAAGGTTGTGTCGCGGTTGAAGAGTTTGATGCACTTTGCAACTTGGAAAGAAATTTTGGCCTCATCCAACAGAATGGAAAGCTTTTTAAATTATTTCCAGCAGATTTCTAGTCTCATTTCCAGACAGACATTTTGTATGTTTAGAGAAGGTATGAACTTTTAGAAGGAAGGAGTAAAGGAGAATGAAGACCTGGAGCCATTAGTGATGGTGGTAGGTTTAGCAGTGACTGCCTCCAAGGTGTCTTTGGCACGTTCCTCACCTCCTCAAGACACTTCAGCACCAGAACTGCAATGTTATTGTCTCCCTCATTTGCCAGAAGACGTTACTCTTAAGGTAAAATGGGACAACAGGGAGGTCTTATACTTCTCTTCCCAGTTTCCATCCTGGGATACAGTTTGTCAGACAACAATACCCTGCCCTTTTTTCACTCATAGTTTCAGGTGAAGTTTGTTCCGTTGACCACAACAACCGTTTTAGCCAGGAATAAAACAAGAAGAGGGCAAAGTGGTTTGGAGATTCAGAAAATTACAAATTTAGTGAGTTAGGTAAGGGCATAGAGATTTAGGGATTTTAGTGAATTAGTGAAAATGTAGTGAATTTCTAGTGATTTTTAGAAGGATTAGTAGGCTTTAAAATCATTCAGAAGGCCTGAGAGTTAAGGTTGAATATTAAGGGTGAAAAACTGCCATCCTGCAGTCTCTGAAGGTAAACAAAAGTGAATGTTATGCACAACAAGGGGAAAGGAATGAGAAACATTGAAACTAATTGGTTGAAAGGCTCATAGCAATAAGACATAATGTTGAAGGGATGAATGTTCATGGTGCGATTTGCATATGTATGAGACAAGGGGTTAAAGATGGGTGACAAATCTGGGCAGCTCTCTTTTGGCACCTGGCAAGGGCAGGGGACACTCTGTTCCCTCTTTCCTTGGCTCTTAGGTCAAAAATAATCTTTTTTCTGCTTGTAAGCTATTACCTTGAGTCCTGACTGATTTTCCTTAAATCAAAAGCATGACTTTTTTGTGGACAACTTGGGCAGAGGAGTCAGCCAGCTGAGATCTGAGAAACTAGTAGTGGCAGGGAAATGGATTTGGGACAAAAAATGGCAGATAGTCAGAGGCTCCTTACAGGCAGATGCACCAATATATCCACAGCATTAAGCACCATTGGAGCAGGCAACTCCAATGCTTGTTAAAATTCATACACTCTGTGATGAACCTAAGTACAAAAAAGTAATCAGGAATGAGATAAAGGTTAGCACCAGGTACAAAATGTCAAGACAGAAGAGGAGTAAGAAGGTTATGGAAATGTTTGTGAGTCTGTAGAAAAATTATAAGTAAAGGCAAGGTAAAGAATGAAAAATGGTGTGAGCGAGGTGTAAGATAAATGAGAAGACAAACTCCCTATACATTAAGGAACAAGAGATGGAACAAGAGATAAAAGCTGTAATATACTGTTGGAAGGGCTGACACAATAAAAAAAAGTATTTATTTATTCCTATATTCACAATCTGTCATGGAGAATAGTCAGCTACTTTTTTCCTTGAGAAGAAAACATACCATGATAAATCAAATCTATGTCCAAGATGAAATCGATGAAAAAGGACATCAGAAGGCGTAAATTAATTGCTCATATCAAAGACCCATGCCCTATTAAGAGAAAAGGAATATCACAGAATATCACAGAATATTCTGAGTTGGAAGGGACCCACAAGGATCCTCGAGTCCAACTCTTAACACTGTCTCCCTGGCGGGAATCGAACCCGGGTCTCCCACACGCCAGGTGGGGACACGTACCACTGTACTAAATGATAGATGTACAAAACAGCAGAAAGATAAATGCAGATATATTAGAAAGTGTGCCGTATTAAAAAGCTCTTTAAAATATGAAGAAAAAAAAGGAATAAAATAGTAGATATCATATTCAATGCCTGTACTTTTAAGAAGGGATTTGATCTGACAGCAAAAAACCATTCCTTTTATTCAAACAACACTAGGAAAAGTAATCAGGTGAAGATAACATTGGATGATAGCGCTGTCAGAGAAAATATTGGGGAAAACTTGCACGAGAAAGCTATAGTGACAGATTTTGTTGCAGCTACAGCAAGCATCACAGACTCAGTAAAGTCGGTAGACTGCAAACATCCCATCAGAATGGCCAAAAGACCTAAAAAGGGCCATTCATGAGTGAACAGGAATATAGAAAGTAGGGTTATGGATGTTAATTTACTTATGTAGTTAGTAGGGGCAAGAGTATAATTGCTGTTTCTACTTACTTCACCTACACTTGGATACCTATCCATAAGAAGGGTAGAAGAGAGGACCCAGGAAACTATAGGCCTGTTAGCCTGACCTCAGTGCCAGGCAAAATTATGGAGCAAATCATCTTAAGGAAAATGATGTTGCACCTCCAGGAGGGTAAGGAGATCAGACCTAGTCAGCATGGCTTCAGGAAAGGAAGGTCCTGCCTGACCAATCTCATTTCCTTCTATGATCAGGTGACCCGGCTGGTTGATGAGGGAAGAGCTGTTGATGTGGTGTACCTGGATTTTAGTAAAGCCTTTGACAAACTCATAACAAACTCCTGGTGAAGCTGGAGGCTTGTGGTTTGGAT
>WEKX01017912.1:44506-61279 GCA_013390025.1 Pitta sordida | reverse complement strand
AAGAGGAGGCTCAGAGGTGACCTCATTGCTGTTTACAACTACCTGTGGGGAGGTTGCAGCCAGATGGGTGTAGACCTCTTCTTCCAGGCTGACGACACCAGAACGAGAGGGCACGGCCTCAAGCTACGCCAGGGGAGGTTCAATCTTAACGTTAGGAAGCGGTTTTTCACAGAGAGAGTAATTGCATATTGGAATGGGCTGCCCAGGGAGGTGGTGGAGTCGCCATCCCTGGAGGTGTTTAAGAGAAGACTGGACGAGGAGCTTAGTGTCATGGTCTAGCTGGGGGTTGTAGGGCTGGATGACCCTGGGCCCCTTCCGGCTCAGAGCAGCCTGCTAGACTGTGAGGGATCTAGGTTGGTGTTATGCTCTGGGATGTACTTTCGGTCTCTGTACGGGTGTTAGATGGTGAGTTGGACTAGATGATCCTTGTGGGTCCCTTCCAACTCATAATATTCTGTGTGATTCTGTGTGAAAAAAATGACAGCAGAGCATGGCAAAGTGCCTGTGAGGAGACTTTTATAAACTAAGTATCATCTAATTCTAAATTGGATAATTTTCTCTAAAAATTGCATTACAATATAAAGCCTGCGGTTTTTATCCTCCTAGTAAATAGTTTCCACATAGTAAACTGTTTGATTAGCTCAGTTTTCAAGCTCTTCTGTAAGAAGTGTGGGTGATATAAGGCAAGTCCTATCCTCCAAACAAGATCCAAAGACCACTCATGGCAGGACCTAAGACATCAGTTTGGATATATCTGCATTAACAAATCATTCATTTCTTGAATCATGAGGTAAATAAGGATAAATCAGATTGTAACACAGTGAGGGAAAATGTATGTAGATATCCTTTGTGTGCTTTGAAGCAATATGGAGTCAGAGGGGAAGCCAGTAAACTGCAGGCAACTGGCATTGAAGCACCAGTTCCAGCAAACCATGAGGCTTGTCAGCCCCAGCTGATGAGTTACAGTCGGCCCTCAAATACCATGGTACCACGGGTCCTGTTGCCCCTCTGCAAAGCTCTACTTCTACGTAAAATGGCAGCTCATTAATATGCAAATTTGCCCTGCACCTTCACACCACCCCTTAGCACTCTGGGGCTGTTTCAGCACTGCCTTGCTGTGTATCGGTGTTTGTGTCAGTGCTTCCTGGTGCCCACGGCCACCCCACACCGGGAAAAATCCCTTTTCTGCTCAGCTGGGGACACTGCTGTGGGGAGCCGCCTGCGCCGCTGTCCCAGTCTCTCTCCGGGTGGGTAGATCTGGTCTCTCCATACTTGGGGTAGACATCTACCCTGAGAAAGTCTCGGACACCACATCTAACCTGAGAGTGTGTAAATCTTCCATAACTGCATGAAGCCTCCTTGCTCGGAGCAGGATGACTGTGGTGGGAGGGGAGCGGAGTGGGCGGGCGCGGCAGGAGGGGAACAGGGCGGGTGTGGCGGGAGGGGATCGAGGCGGGCATGGCATGGGCAGAGCTGTGCACCCACGGTCAGTGCGACAGGGCATGGAAGTTGATTTGAATATTCATTACTGTCTAATTTGAATATTCATGAATGTCAATTTGCATAGGCGCGAAACGGGCCTCCTTAATCATTGAAAAATCCTGCTGCTAAGATGTGAAGCCGCTATCTGGGAGGCGCGAAGTGGAAGAGGGCTGACTGTATTGTCAAGCTAGTTGAACATTCCTTTGCATGTTATTTCTATCTTAAAATTCATGAGCCTCTATGTCCAGATCACCCTTCTCACACACCCCCAAACTCTTCTGCTATTATAACATCCTCCTTCAAACTGACCATGTCACAAAACAGCAGAAATACCAGTGCCTGGAGAATTCTTATTGCTCAGCAATATGGAAGTAATTTGAAACTCTTGATAACTAACCTAGGAAAAACAACCTAATAACAGCCTCTCCTTCTAACTAACTGTCCTCCCAGCAAAACATTCAGGGACAAATGCTGTAAGGAGAAGGAACAGTATGGAGCAGGTTATTACAAAGGGAAGCCATGCAGCAGTCTTTTCTGTTTTGTGTAGTATATGTTTTATTGAAACAGAGCTGCTACCTGCTATTCCCAAGAGAAAGGGGATTATTCAGGAAGTATGGGTATGACAGCGGACACATTCAAAGAAAGAGGTATAAGGGGATCTGTAGCCATTAGACCATAATTCCTTATATCCTAGAAGCAGGTATAGTATTCCTGAGCAACATTCTATAGTTGTTTAGGAGACAGGTTTGAAACCTTCTGGCAGAGAAGGGCCCATCTGTTAGGACTTGTCATGCCCAGCAGCCCGACAGAGGAGAGGCTGCTGCAGCTCTGTAGCCTCCGGATCAGCCAGCAGTGAGGCTGAGCATGTATTCCCAATAGGCCAACAAACACACCATATGGTATATATATATATATATATATACCTGTGACTGGCCACACGGATCGACACAGACAGAAAACACAACACTCACAGACACCAAGAGTACCATGGCCTCACCTTGTTCTCCTTTCTAGAGGATCAGGAAAAAAGCTGTTAATGGAAAAATTATATACCTATATACATATCATACGTGTCCCTCTAGTAGCGGGCTTTGAACACTGTCTGCCCTAAAACTGTCCCTGGATCCCCCATCTCCCATACACACGGGTTCCCAAGGCAGCCCCCTTCAGCTGCTGTTGAAGAATTGGCATATCCTCTGATCTCTGCCTGGCTTCCTAGCCAGCAAGTCCAGCATGAGGTTTGGCAGCAATCACACACTAACATAGGCACCCAGGCCGTGTGCATGGGCTCTGGTCTCTTTGCTTGGTGGCACCCCAGGCATCTGGGATCCTGGTACAGCTCCATTTACTGCCCCCCATACACATGTGAAATATCCCTTACTTCCTTACTCAGGAAAATACTTCAAAATAGAGTTTTGAAAACAGGGGCAGCAGTTCATGTCACCCTGACTAGGGTATTGGGTCTCCATATTCTGCCCATGTTTCTGGCATACTTTATGTCATAAGTCTTTTATGCCACAACCCAACACCATCCTCTTGAAGGAGAGAACCCACAGAAAGGGTAACAACCTGTTCTCCTGACTGAAGGCTGGCTCAAGCCTGAGAAAATCTGTGACAGTAATACAAAGATCACAGAATCACAGAATATTCTGAGTTGGAAGGGACCCACAAGGATCACCTAGTCCAACTCCCAAGTGAACGCCCACACAGGGATCGAACCCACAGCCCTGGAGCCATGGGCACCACACTTTCTCCATTTGAGCCTCCCATTACCTAGACCTCAGCCCTTCATTTGCTCTTTGCAATGTGTCTGTAGCTGACATCTCAGCACCCTTTCTAAAACAGGGTTGCATGTGAAATAGCCTATTAAAAAATAAGAAGCATTAAAACACTAAGAAACATGAGAAACATGGTTCACCTTTTCCCCTGAATACAAACGCTCATGTACCTTTCTACCACCATGAATGTCTTAGCCTATCTACGCTTGTCATCAAGGCTTTGATGACCACAATGCTTTAAATGCACTATTTTCAAGTGAAATTTCTCAAAGATGAGTGAGATCTCGCAGTCTGTACTAGTGCTTTAGTGCTGCTTTTTTTTGTTCGTTTTTTTTGTGAAAATGGATACCCTTTTACTACTTTCTTTAAATGAAGAACTCAGTCATAATTACCAGTTAGAGCACTAAGACAGGAGTAAAAAACTCCAGTAAGACTTCACTCTGGCTTAGATGCTTAGATGCAAAGGATACAAAGTTGCAACAGTCTTGGCTTCATTAGTTCTGGTGCTGAGGCACACTGTTGGTTCCACTGGTTGGGAATGCTCACCATAGGCAGCATCACTTCAGGTTTTAGTCCTGTCAGGGAAAGGCCCCTTCCCATACACCCCATCAAATCCTAGTGCTAAATACAGAGGCAGCATTTTACTTCAAGGCTTCTTCATAGCACTCATCACTGTAGCATCTAACTGGTTCAAAATCTTTTATGATTTTAGCTACATAACAACCTGACGATGAAGAGAGGTATAATTATCTCATTTTACTAGTGAGGAATTTAAAGAGAGTAAGATGAAAACAGTAGGAAAAAAAAAGATCATTAATTTTAGATGCCCACTTTAGGATGTCTAGGAATTAATCTTTTAGAGTACTTAGCATAATGTAGCTGTATACACTCAAGAATTTCAGTGCAGTTATGAATGCTTGGCACTTTTTATGTAGAAATTCTCATCTAAAGTACTTTCAAATAGAGGAACATGTAATTATTGGCTATTTGTGAAAGGAACAAACCAAATGATTGTCCAGCATCACACCAGAATCTGGTGGTGGTTGAAAGGGGGAGGGAATTTGGTTTTCCAAGATTTCTGTTAAACTGCCCATGAAACTATCACCCTTGTCTTCTCGTAACATCCTGCCTAAAGCACTGAGTGTATCTTAACAGCAGCCACTGTCCAAGGCCCTGCAAGTAATAAATATTTTCCCCACACAGATACAACACACTATTTCTGCATCCTCACTTCCATGAACTGAATGAGCCAAGAGCCCTCTGGAAAGCAGTAGGAATCAAGTGTGTACAGACTATGTTCTTTCACAAGGAATCCCCATGGATCCCCATAGATCCATGGGACCGGATGGGATTCATCCCAGAGTGATGAGAGAGCTGGCAGACGAGCTTGCTAAACCGCTCTCCATCATTTATCAGAAGTCTTGGAGCACAAGTGATATCCTGGATGACTGGAAGTTGGCGAATGTGACCCCCATACACAAAAAGGGTCATAAGGATGATCCAGGAAACTACAGACCTGTTAGCCTCACCTCGGTCCCAGGCAAAGTTATGGAACAGATAGTGCTGAGTGCTATCCTGCAACACCTGCAGGATGGACAAGAGATCAGGCCCAGCCAGCATGGGCTTAGAAAGGGTAGGTCTTGCTTGACCAACATGATCTCTTTTTATGATCAAGTAACTTGCCTGGTGGATGAGAGGAAGGCTGTGGATGTGGTGTATCTAGATTTTGATAAAACATTTGACACNAAAGATGTTGAGGTGCTGGAACAAGTTCAGAGAAGGGCAACTAGGATGGTAAAGGGGCTTGAAGATAAGCCTTATGAGGAGAGGTTGAAGGAGCTGGGCCTGTTTAGCCTAGAAAAGAGGAGGCTCAGGGGTGACCTTATTGCTGTCTATAACTATCTAAAAGGAGGTTGTAGCCAGGCAGAGGTTGGTCTTTTCTCCTTGGTCTCTGGGGACAGGACGAGAGGTCATGGTCTAAAGCTTCAGCAGGGAAAGTTTAGGCTTGATATTAGGAAAAAGTTTTTTACTGAAAGAGTGATTCAGATGTGGAATGGGTTGCCCACAGAGGTGGTTGTCTCACCAACCCTGGATATGTTCAAGGGGAGACTGGACAAGGTGCTGAGTGATATGATCTAGATGTAGATGATAGGTTAGTTGGATTATAGGTTGGACTAGATGATCTTCAAGGTCCTTTCCAGCCTTATCTATACTGTGATACTGTGAAGGGTTCTGGTTAAGATTCCATAGATTGCCACCCATTCTTCTAATCTCTCTCTCCAAAACCCTGATTTTCTAGTCTCCTTTTTTCTAAATTTGGAACTCTTGGTTTTGCAATCAGAAAGTCCTCTAAACATAATGTTTCTCCCATTAAATTGCAATGTCATATGTACTATCAAAACAAGCAGTAGGAATCTCTTTTCATTTCAGACATATGTCATTTAAAATAATGAGTTATAGAGGACATTGTTTTTCTTTTTGCAGTACCATTGACATTTATCATGAATTCCTAGCATATTTTAGGCTTGATTTTCCATGTATATTGACAGGAATGGTCTGCCCAGGAAGGTGGTGGAGTCGCCATCCCTGGAGGTGTTTAAGAAAAGACTGGATGAGAAACTCAGTGACATGGTCTAGATGATGGAAGGTTTGGATGGATGGAGTGTGGTGCCCATGGCTCCGGGGTTGTGGGTTCGATCCCTGTGTGAGTGTTCACTTGGGAGTTGGACTAGATGATTCTTGTGGGTCCCTTCCAACTCGGAATAACCTGTGAACCTGTGATTGTAAAACAGCGCATCTTCGCAAGTTCTGGGTGGGCATTCTGATACATCACAGACAATGGTACACAAAAAAAAATCCATCTCATCCATCCCACATTTTTTGAAGGTTGTTTTCTGGTACTCACTGAGCCAAACATTTTTAAAATGTACAGATTTTCCAGATTGTGGAAGTGGCAATACTTATGCCTGGTCTCTTTGAAACCCACTCATCCACATAGAGATGATACTTGTCAAGAAGCTTCAACTAAGTGTCTAGTAAGCATCTTAGTGTCACGCACATCAGTTTCTAATTTAACTCATATAGGAGCTAAAGAAATCCAATAATCTTACTTTTATGCTTACAGATAAGAACATGAGCCACTTGTTGACTCAGACAGTAGCCACCATATTGGAGTAAATCAACAAGAAAGGTAAAATTATCTAACACTTTGCACAAAAGAACATCACACAAGTGTAAAAAAACCTTGCCTTTACACAAGAAAAAGGGGAGTACACAGAGGAGCCAGTGGTATCATACAAAGCAAATGGCAATGGGAACAGTCTCCCAGAGACTGCATCACTTGTAGGACATCCTCGGGACAGAAACATATTCAGGTGGCATGAACTAACTCACTAACTGTGAGTAATACATTTGGCAGGCTTTTACTTGAATGGAACATGTACATGGGCCATTGCTGAAAAATTACTATTCTATAGTTAGCATCATTAAACATGAAAAAACTGCCTCCCATAACAATAACACTATCTACAGCATTTGTCATGTTTCCCAATATGGGAGATAATACTGAAAAGATAAACATGACAGCTTGGTAAATAGCCAAAGCAACTCTTACAAGTTATGCCTATGTCAAGTAATATTTTTGACCTGATTTGCACAGTGTAAGTGGGAAAAATAAATATTTTATTTTGAAAGTTCATTGGAATAATAATGAAATGATCCAAAACAGATATGCAAGTGACAGTCTGTTAATTTAAAAGTATACAATATGATAGGAAGCATCTTTTCCAATTAGCCAGCCATGACGGCACCGTATTTTGAAAAGACTGAGAAAATATACTAGCCTGACGTTGCTGATCTAATAATTCACTGAAATTAATAGCCAGCAATCATCCTATACATCTTTACGGATGCACTCTTTGGCCATCAGCAAAGGCTTGACAGGAGGCTGTATGACTCTGCGCTGTACTAGACAGTACAGTGGGGCTGTTGTTGTCAGCCAAGTTACAGAAGAGTCAAAGGCTTTCCTCTCTCCTGGAATGAGTGTCTTTGGAATGAAAATTTGTAGCCTAGTCTAAAACCAAAGTACATATTGCTAAGCATATCTTACTAGCTCCAGAGAAGTGAAAGAATATGCACACAATTAGAGGAGAAAAAACTGTATTTGTGGCCAGGAGTAATTTTTTAGGTTTGTGGTTTTGGGTGTATCTATGTACAGACACATATACTCTTATAAATATACATCTATACATTGTGCATTGCTAAATCCAGGAACCATTTTAAAAAGGAATGGGAAAAAAAACACTTCCCTTTGACCAGAGATTTGATGCTTCTTAAGGAAGAAAAAATTTGACTGCCAACACAGAAGAAGAGACAAAAAAACCCAACAAACAACTGAGAGACTAGTCAGAACAACAAGAAGGAACAACTCATTTCAAGATGTCTGTATGTATCATGACAATAATATCTAATTCAGTTAAATGTTCTATTTAATAATTCACGGTGTAATGAGATAGAGTAACAGAGAGTAATGGGATTTGTCAAAGCCCAAGCCAGTGCAGCATAAGACATATTAGATATTTAAAACACATTCAGAATAACAAGAGCAATTGATTTAAAAGCCTCTTATGATGTTGTGCTGTTGTGAAGTGCCACATCCTGTGAGTTATCTGAAAGGAAAGCTGTTTACTTGTGCTTTTAAAACTTTTTTTGCCATTGATTTTCAGGAGAAGACTATCTCTGTGCACAAAATAAAATGCATAAAAGCACTAAACTATGAAAATAGGTATTCTTAAGCCTTTCTGAGACAGAAAAAAAAAAAAAAGAAAGAGAAAATATACCTCCTACAAAGTAGACAGTACATAATCTCAGAAGTTCATTATAGCCTTGAGCACACTGGTTTGCATCCCAGATTAAAGGATTTTCAAAAGCAACTGTGATTGTCTTGTCACGGTTGAGCTAGATATTAGTTGGCTGAGCTGAGTATCAAATATGGGAAATTAGTTGCCATTAAAGCTAGCTTGAGGCAGTTCATTTCTCATCAGCCAAGCTGTGTGAGCTTCCTGCTGTGGACAGTGAACATTAGCTTACTAAATACTTTTGCTAATCAGACACTACATTACTAACAGAGGTGTCTGAATTTAGAGAGGAGGGGTTGGATGGCAGAGGCTGAAAACCTAAGATGAGATTAACGTGGTTTTCTTTATCAGAAGGGTTAATTTGCCTTTTCTCCAAGCTTCTATTAAAAAAGATAAGCTTAAATGCTTCCCTGATTTTGTTTCTGCTTTTTTAACTATTCTCTTACTATTATTTTCAATCCTGGGAGAGACATAAGGGAGAGAAACTGTGTCAGGGTAACTTAAAAGTTTGATAGCAGGAACATGCTGGCTTGGAGAATCACAATTTGTGACACCATCAACTTTGAAATAAAATGTGTGCATATTGAGATACAGAGAGCTCCAACAGGACATGATGTGCCACATTTGCATTTCTGCTGTATTCTTTTTAAGGAAGAAATAATTTTTTTTACAAAATCAGAACTGACCCAAGTGTTTCACCTAGTCCCAGATTTATTTTAATTTAATATTGTTGGTGGTTTGGAAACATTAACAGTATTTTTCTTCCCTTAACATCCTCCTCTGCATTTATTTCATTACTATATCCACAAACTGAAGTAGTAGTTTCAGAGTTTTCTAAATTTCCAGGAAGATTTCAGGTGCTGAGAAAATTCAGATAACCTACAGGCAGATGTGTTTGACCTAAAATGTACAGGCAGATATCCACATGTCACTAGAATATTTTGTGGATGTTATGAATGCCTTTAAAAGTATTGTTAAAAATAAGCCCCGTACATTAGAGAGGAACGTGGAAAGGCAGAAAAACTAGTCCAGGAGATGTAGCATTCAGTAGCAATTGGAAGACCAAAGTAAAGGGGGAGGGGTGACAAAAGCCATTCACATCCCTTCTAAGAGAAACTCTCATAGAAATAAAAGTGCACTGCAGGCAAGATGCCTGATTCCTAGGACAGGACACAAGTGCAGCAGCTCATATCTCATGCTACCACACAATCCTAGCTTCCAACTAACTCCCAAAACTTCTACTTTTATTTTGTTAATGAGGAATTAAAATATTTTTTTTTTTTAATAAGGGGAAGGGAATGTGCCTTAGGCCTCTGTTCTGACACTTGAGCTCAACATGGTGACTGAAATGAAGGCAACTCCATCTTCTCAGGACCATCAGCTTTGAACTTATCCTACAAGTAAACAATTCTACATTTTCTTAGGGCTGTCTTTCTTCAATAAACCAGGTAAGTGGAGAAGTAAAACAAGCTTCTCTACTTGATGAAAAAGATTTAAAAGACCTGCTTCATGAGGGTAATGATGAAGGTGATGCTAAGATCTTCATTTTCAAGATTTTTGTGCCTCTAAACAAACACAAAAGTGGATCTTTAAACACTAGAAGAACTTCAACATCAAAATCATAAGCCACTAAAGGCTTTAGATGGCAATTAAGTAAGATACAAGATTAAAATTCTGCATCTACCTATGCCAATATTTATACCTAGCACTGAGGAATACCCAGCCTTGTCTAACTCTAGACTCCAGGAAACAAGAATAGCACAGCACCTCCTAGAGTTAGACAGGTCCTCTCTGGCTCTCCAAAGGGTGTTATACATAACTCATTGATGGCTTTAGGATATTCAGGAGATGCTCCCTACTTAAAAACTTCTAAAACGATGTTAGGATGGATGTTGGTAGCAGGATGACAACAGATGACAACAGGTTAGGTTAGGTAACAGGTGATAGGTTGGACTTGATCTCCATGTTTTTTTCTGATTTTACTGATTCTGTGAAAAGCTAAAACTTTTCAGAGCATTTGGAAAGTATGTTTTTTTCATACACACAATTTGATTCAGGCTATCCCTCTCCTTGTTTTTGCTCAGGGGTGCTCCTCTCACCTGTTCCACAGTAGGTTTAAAATTTGCACTATTTATCTGAGGCAAGAAAGGTAACCTTTCATCCTGCACAGAACTGTACACACTCATTCATTGAAAGTAACTGAATAAAACTCCAAAGATACTTACAAAATTAAATACCTAACCAGCAACTGCATTTTCAGTATTTGAGCTGTTCTTTCCTGGTTTGTCAATACAAAACAAAATGTAGCTGAGTTACTCTGACTCACTACTTAACAGCTCTGCATACATTAATGACTGCACTTACTAAAAGCTTTAAATTGGTACCAGCTTGATGGAAACTACCAAGCCTATAGTCATTGTTTCTGACAGTATTATGTGTTTTAAGTTATTGTACCACTTAGTGCCTTGTTTCCTCACGTAATAGTTTTGTGTTGGAAGACCTGTTTTGTTAAAAGCATTTTTACTCTATGGGCTCAAAAGAGGATTACAGCTTCTCTGGGTGAACTGATACATGAAGGAAGGGGAGCAGGTCAATTCAGCTTCCAAATTCAAGGAAGGTGTTTTATCCTCTACATATGGTGAATGTAAATTTTATTGAAAGCCCTGAATTAACTGTTGAAGCTATACAAATAGTGTCATATGCGCCCTGAAAAGACAGACTTCATTGTTTGTCTTCTGGTAGCACTCTGTTTTCTGGAGTCTAAAAGACAATTACTTCCTTGCAAACACAGGGAGATTAAATAAGCCACATTTTGTCCTTTTTGCCATCTGCCCCTTGCTTACTTTATCTTAAGCTGCATGACTAAGCTTTACTATCTGACATGAAGGTGGGACATGCTGTTTTTCTGCTCTGCTCCTTGAGGCTTGTAATGAATCCGAAGAAGCAGAACTGATCTGCAAAAGAGTGAGTCAGAAAATCAGTAACTGTACAATAATTACTTGCTGCGCCAAATAGCAGGACCTGGATTGTAACATAAAAAAAATCTCTTCGAGGAAATTTCATGATGAAGGAGAAATACATATTTCTTTCCTCTACAAAAAACCTGGTGGGCCTGATTCTGATGCTAATGTAGCTCCATCAGTAAAAAAGAGATCAGAGCTTTACCCGGTATCTACAGAAATCTACTTTGTGACTAACTCTCAGAGCAGAGACTAAGCAAGGAGGGGAGACGGAGGCACTACCACCACAATCCCAGAGTTACTCAAAAAGAACCAACCCTTTTTCCTGAGCTTTCCTGCATGACAGATGTCCTGACAAGGGGCAATTGGGAAAAGAAAGTCTTAGGTACCAATACTCTATGAGAAGGCAGCAGGGGAAAAGCAGTCTCCTGTGGTGTTGGGGATGTGCTGCCTGCTGGGAGCTTCTGCATGGCCTCTAGTGCTGGGAGCTCGGCTGGGGGCTAGTAGGATTGCATGGTGGGCCACTCATCACAACAGGGATGCCAACTTGCCAGAGGTGCGATGCATTAAAGCCTCTCTTGAGCCCTGGACCAGTAGGGAGCCTTGTTTTTTCTCTAAAAATGGGCTGACAATTATGTACTAGCTGCAGCAACTTCTATCATTTCAGCAGAGTGGGCTTCAGGTAACTGTGGAACCGGGAAAAACATGAAAGAAAATGATTTTGCAAAGGGTAAGGTGTGATGATCTCCTTTGTACATAAGACTTGCATGAGTCCACCCGCGTGTCACGTGTCACGTGTCAAGAAGCCTATTGTTCGTAAGAACAATTGCTTCCCTATCCCAAGCACATAAGTACTTATTTGGTGGGGTTTGCTCCTTTTTTTGTAGTCTTGGAGCAAGAACTGTACTGGGGTAGGTGATTTTATCTAAAACTATAAGCACTATATACTTAATTGAGATTCCTTTCTATAACAGTACTACACAGCAGTGAGATAGACTTGGTGATACAATCCAAGAATTTTGAGAACTCACTGATGGATTTAACCGGGCAGCATCTTTGACACTCCAGCTGCCCAGGCAGAGGGACCCCAGCTGTGGCAGTGAGTCAGGACGACCAGAGTTCAGAACAAGTGTAGGCTCCAACCCACTGGCTAGTGGTTTCCTGCTTTGCTGGGCCAAATTATTGAAATGAATAGTTTAGAGCAACTTAAGACTAAAGCTTTGTCCTGAGGGGAACATTGGCTTCTGTCAAAGGTCAGTGTAACCTTTGTGTCTCTTTTTCACAAATAGCCATTGGCAATTCTGGTTTTGCACTTTTCTTTTCCAACAGCCAGCACAGCAGGGCCAGGATGGCAAAGACGACCCATTCGTAAGTGAATGGATATCACACACAACAGGGAGCATCCATTGTCTGTGGGAGAGTGCATCCTGAACCTTTGGCATGTTCTCCACTCCATTGTCTGGATCCATTCTGGATGTACTCTTTCTGAGCATGATGTCCATGTATATTTTACCTGTATATCTCATGAGCTACATATGGCAATTGCAAGGTGAGGGCTAGAAGATGGAGAGGAGGGTTAAGAAAGGCTTGCATCTGGGGAAGATGCATCCCTGGATGTATAGGAGGTAAAAATGCATCCAACAGACTGGGTATATGGGTATAGCCTTCCTAGATTTTCTCTCTGATCTTAAGAGAGCCAGGCAGCTCACAAGCATGATGCTTCCATTGACTACAGAGAAACTGCAGAGCAGTACGATCTGCATATCAGGTGCTAAATGATGGATTGAATCCAGGCCTCTACCTGAACAGTGATGACAACTTACTAAGTGAAGAGGAGAATCNAGTATTCTGTGATTCTGCGATTCTGTGAAGAGGTAGATCTTTATGCGATTTGAACCTTGAGCTCATCTGCAAAATTGGAGCCCTGGATGCTCAGAAAAGGCAGAAAGATATCTACCTTCATGGTACATTTTTTCCTTTAGCTCTATCCCCTGACTTAAATCCTTCTCTCTTTGTACACCCATTGACACTACAAAACAGTTCTGTGCTTAATATATTATAGTATGTATTTACAGGTATTTTACAAGTCTATTTTAATACACAAGGTAAGTCCTAACTGTTGTGGACTATTAAAATGATATTAAAAGCAAGTTTAGGGATTGTCATATTATCCTACTTTCTCAGTTCCAATCTTCCTATCAGAGAAACATAATCTAAGACACTTCACAGAGAAGCTATCCACTATAAAACTATCAAAAGATTAAAGTTTTCTATGTTTTATTGCCTTTGATAATGGAAGATTTGTTTATATCATGGGAGGCCAACATGTGCTGTGGTAGTTGCTCTGATGGTGTGTAGGATCTTAGGGCTCTGAGGTTTAACATCTCCACAAGCCAACACAGATAAGAGCAATCTGAGAAAACTCTGCTGTCACACAAAGAACCTGGAATAACAAAACCCAGGCAGAACAAATACAGAGTTTCTGCTTTTGTTTGAAGTACTGAAGAAGTGCAGGTCAGAGCTATAAACCGGGGAGGCAAGAAGGATGAAACATTTCTGTCATTCCTTCAGGAGCCATTGCTACTTGAGTAACTTGAAAGCTCTGCGCAATTTTTCTTTTGTCTAAGTGTATAGACTTTTACTATGCTGCCAAAGACCTTTAATATGCAGCAGCAAAACAAGAATCCTGTGGCATTAGCAGTTGTATTCATATATAATACTTTTACCTTTTCCCTCCCTTTTCTAATCTGTGGTAGTCTGCTTTACAAAGCACTATCACAAACACACTGGACATGCTATAGACTCTGACAGACCCTGCTCTTACAGAGCAAAACTTAACTAGTTTTCCAGGCCTCAGATGGAGGCATTTCCTATGCTTCCCCACTGCCATGTTTTGCCACCCTCAAAATCAGAGTCCTCATGTGAAAGGTCCTAAAGTCAATGAAATGGAAAAATTAGATTTTTTTAAGTGCCTGTTTTTAAACAATTGAATTACTTGCTGCTGCAACAGTCATACAGTCTGTTGCTCTGCAATTATACATCTTCTCCCCACTGAGGAATAGAGATCACAAGGTTCTTTAATAACCATTATTCTTAGGGAAGATTACTCCATCTCAGCAGCTGAGTTTACCTTCAACACCCATTGCCCCAGGCAAACTACCACCACAAAGTCTGGGAAATAGGTCCTGTCTTATGAGCTAAGCACAGGTTTGGAGGCTGGCTGCCCTTAGAAGTCTGGGCCTTAGGATAGGAGGATGGTGCTTCCATAATTGTTCTTCCAGTGTTGTAAATAAAATTATGCTTTCCTGAATGAAATGTTGAGCTGATGGTCTGAACTCAATCAAAGTCAAATGAAATTTCCTGCCAGCAACAGGCAGAGTCAGGAACAAATAGGTTTTTACAATGTGCTATTCCATACTGGTGAACAATCCATCATCCTCTCCTTACACTCCTTTTCATCATCTCCCTCAGAACCTGATATAGTACTTGGAAAAATTTGCAGGAAAAAAGCTCTAGCTTTTATATAATCAAAGCAATATCCCAAAACACTTTCACTTTGAAACTTTCTCAGTTACAGCTGTGGAGTACTGAATGGAGAGAAGGTGCTAATAAGCTGGTCCAGACCATTTTGGTTTTTAAAGGTCAATGCCATCACCTTGAATCCTACCCAAGAGACCATTGTGAATTGCTGTGGTTTGTGGCACATTGGTGTTAAATGTTCCCTGCCTTTGATAAGTGGTATAGTTCACGCTTTTAAATTCCCTCCAGGAATAGCTGCAAGTAGAATGCATTGCAGTTGTCTGATTTCAGGGTAACATGGATAAGCAGAAGAGGATGTGTGCCTCAAACAAAAGGTTATGCACACAGGAAAAAGCACAGAGAAAAAAACCCCACAATTTTCGGCACAAATACTTTCTCAGGCATGCAGTTTCTCAGATACTGCAAGTCTAACCTAGGTGACTGCAAACCCCTCAAGTCCTGAAAATATGATGATAGATAATAATTTTATACTACTGATTAATAATGCAGATAGATTTCTAGGGACTGTAGACCATGGAGATCTCACCAAAATTTCATTGTTTATAGTTGTTTGCTCATATGGAATTAGCCATAATAAGGACATTAAGAGTCACACCTTCTCCACACAGCAGATGCTGTAATACTATCTCCTAAGTAACCCCTGCAGTCTCCTTGTGTTCGTTTGAATGAGTGAAACACAGTGAAGCTTTGAGCTGACCTTTCCGCTGAGGCCTTCAAAAGGTTAAATCTACTGAACTTTGAGATTTTGCAGCGTAAAATAGCAACAAAGCCACTCCGAAGCAAGTTTCAGCTAGTACTACAAAGAACCTCTGGTTTGTCAAAAATACTTTTAGATCAGCTAAGTCTGACATTTCCAGTAAAATCATGTTGGACATGTTTTACTCATGTTTTCATTCAATGTTATGCTGAGATCCCTGACTGACAATATAGATGCACTTTTTAATCCGTTTCCAGATACACAACTCCCCAATAATCTCTATCCTCTATCCCATAAGGGATCTATTGACAACAGGTATTTAGATTGTGACTATCAACATTCAACGGTGTGAGCAGAGGCCTCACCAGGCCCTCCGTGAGTCACCTTGTCTCCCTGCCTGTCAGGGCAATGGCAACTCCTGCACCAACACAAAAGCAGTGACATGAAACCACCCAGGAAGAGTCAAAATCCAGACTTCACATCAAGATGTTGCCGCCAGCTCCCTTATGAGGTACATGTAGTGTCCAAATACAAAGGATGAAGCCATTCGAATGGTGAAACAGAGTATTTACAGCAGGAAACATTCAGTTTCACTTGTGCTGGTATCGAATCCTGTGATCTAATCTAATTTTTTCAAAAAAGTGTTTGTGCTGCATTTGACTTTGCCAATATGCTAATAAGTAATTTCCTCACATACTCCCCAATTTTCCACACACAACCTTAAACTAAGATTTCATAACTTTGCTGTTCTTTAGATGGTCATGCTTTGCCATGACCATAAGATGTTCATGCCAGGAATTTTAGTTTCCTTCCTCCTGTCACATCATTTGTGACTCATCTGTAAAGCAGTATGACAGCTGAGCAAAATCAGGGCAAAAGACCTTTAGAAGCCCTTGTATCCACAACGAGGGAGAAATGATCTCCCACCAGATTCTCTACAGAGAAAATTATAAGAACACACCCTCACAGAATCACAGAATCACAGAAAATTATGAGTTGGAAGGGACCCACAAGGATCATCTAGTCCAACTCACCGTCTAATACCCGTACAGCGACCAAGAGCACATCCCAGAGTATAATAACAACCTAGATGCCTCACAGTCTAGCAGGCCACTCTGAGCCGGAGGGGGCCCAGGGTCATCCAGCCCTCACCCCCCAGCTAGACCAGCTAGACCATGTCACTAAGCTCCTCGTCCAGTCTTCTCTTAAACACTTCCAGGGACGGCGACTCCACCACCTCCCTGGGCAGCCCATTCCAATATGCAATTACTCTCTCCGTGAAAAACCGCTTCCTAACATTGAGATTAAACCTCCCCTGGCGTAGCTTAAGGCTGTGCCCTCTCGTTCTGGTGTCGTCAGCCTGGAAGAAGAGGTCTACACCCATCTGGCTGCAACCTCCCCGCAGGTAGTTGTAAACAGCAATGAGGTCCCCTCTGAGCCTCCTCTTCTCCAGACTGAAC
>WEKX01017912.1:0-44432 GCA_013390025.1 Pitta sordida | reverse complement strand
CTCCTTCAGATTTCTCAGGGTACCAGCTTCTTAGGACATGTACGGTTTTGCTGGATGTTATAAAGACAGCAAGGTACCAAGTATGATGGAAACAAAGGAATTACATTTATCCCACCATAATAACCATGTCAGAAAACTACTAAGATGGTTAATAAAGTGCTATGCTTATCACACTACCACACCATATGAAAATCTCCAATAGTCCAAGAATCTCAGGAATCCTCAGCATGAAATCAGCGTGGTCAAACAGCTGTTTCTCATGACACTTTGAGTAAATCTGGTATCATCTGGGCATTTAGTTGCTTCAGATTCACTGAGTATTGAATATACAATTTTTCACTTAGTTATTTCCTGCATGCTTTAATAAACTGTTTTCATGGACCTGTACAAACTAAAAGAGTGACACTGATCTGAACATCGTCGTCAAGTGCTAACCAAGATGGATAAAACTGCTTTTTCTTTTCTTACAATTATAGAATGAAAGTCCAGCTTTTGTCTATCTTCTCCTACAATTGCTATCTGGTAATATGTGATATTAGAGAAAGTTTTCATAAACAAACTTTATTCACTTAACAAAATGCTTGATATTCAATAATTTAACAGGTATTTTACCAACACCCCCCCAAACCCCTTATATTTAACATAAATAGTTACCTTTAGACAATTTTCCCTGCCCATCCCTCTGAGGTGATGTGAGAACGAGGTGTCCACTTAAAAATGCACAACACCTTCACACAGAGTGGTACTGACATCCTGTATCAAGAGGGATGTTAGCTTGGATAAGTGATGCTGAAAAATCCCGAGCACAGCTATTGCTCTGGGTGTAGAATTCAAGATTATTCCCAGGATAGGCAGTAATATCTTTCTGAAACTTCATCATACTGAATACAGTTATGAAGGAAAAAAAATTGAAGAAATCAAGGAAAACAAGCACTAATGCCATTGGGAATAGCCTATTAAATGTAGAAAAATTAAAGAGTAATGTGATTCTTAATTAAAAGAGTAGAATAGAGGGAGAGAAGATCGAGCTAGAGAAACTGGAGATGCCACTATATAGGTGAGTGAGGAATCCATCAAGGTTTATGAGGCCATTGTACTGGAGAGGCCTATATTGCCTTCAAAGTACCCTGACAAAGGTACATTAATGACAGTACATTAACAGAGATCAAAAGAAAGCATAAGGAGTTCTCATTAACTATTTTTAAACCAAAGCTCGGTGTTAATTTTCTATGGTTTTCCTGTACACTAAATCTTCATTTAGCCAGATATTTTCACAAACACTTTTAATGGACTAGGAAAGACATCTTTACTATTGGGTCTGCCTACGACCCGAAGTCTGTGGAATCCTGAACAGATAATATCTTATGGGGTCAGACCCATTTTGATTTCCGTACTCAGAGTTAAACTGCGCTCCTACATCTGTCACAAATGCCTGAACAAATCAGTGGTAATATGATGTGTCTTATTATGGACTCCCTAAATCACTGAAGCACTGAAAGCATGATGCAGTTTGATAGGTGTCTCAGGACAACACTCTGCACATCTTTAAGCTGTGGCACATAAAAGGAGTTTAAAAGAGACTGTCAATAGTTTTTTAGCCACCAAAAAAATAGCAATATTGTAATTGCAAACTACTTATTGTTTAGCACTCATGCAGCAAAACCAGACTGTAATATCTGGCCTTACATTGTAAACCAAGCAGCAAACTTGTCATCTCTAGGCATGGATATATCCATATATCCATGTAAGAAGCATGTAAAAGCTAAATTGAAAATTAACGATCAGTCAAAACCATAGCTGAGAAAACAAAATGCTGAGGAAACACTGACTAACCTAAGCTTATGACAAATTAAACTCATGGCTAATGCAATTCCTCCATAAAGTACTGTGTAACCTAAACTAAGATGTAAAAACCAGGAAAGAGATAAG
Organism: Pitta sordida; assembly: GCA_013390025.1. Lineage (NCBI taxonomy): Eukaryota > Metazoa > Chordata > Aves > Passeriformes > Pittidae > Pitta > Pitta sordida. Next base: position 42,503 of record WEKX01017912.1, on the reverse strand, counting down.
GCAAGAAATAGAACAAATATTCTAATAATATTGCTGGAAGGTGTTAGTTTTAAAGGAGCAGTACGAAGCCAGATGAAAACGTAGAAAGTGCTGTGAACATGAAAAACTAAGTACATTAAGAAGAGAAACAGGAGGACACCAAGTAACCAACGCAGGGGGCAGAAGTATGGGATGATGAGAGGGTGTTTTAATCTACATCTCGAGTGGCTCCTTGCAGAGAAGGAGACAGAGGCAGACATGGATCATGGTAACTGTCATCTCTGAGTCCTCAAACTGAAATTTGGCTTGTTTCTGTTTTCCTGCTCTCATAATATTTTCTTCCTCCTGTTCCACAGCTTCCTTTATGCTCCTCAATACTCCCTTTAGACTCAAGGGAGGTAAAACATAAAGACATTGCGTGTCTTGACTGTTCAGCAAATTGATCACCACCATCTACTATCTCAACCTGTTGTTTCCTTCCCTGGGACTTGTGATGCCTCACTGGAATTAACTCCTTAGAATACTGTAAGCAATGCAACAGCACTCCAAAAAGCAGATGAACATATATAATTCGTAAGAGTTATTACAGGCATTCCCTCATCTCTCACGGAGTGAAACGAAGAAAGAGTTGAAGGAGACTAAGCAGCATGGATAAGTAACACATGCTTAGATCACAGAAATGACAAGGAGGATATTAAAAGGTAGCAGATGGATGTTTATTCTACCCTCTAACAGCAGCATGCAGCCAGACTAGGGCTGCACTATTTCTTGGCATTCTGGCCAAGGATTTGCAACTCTCTGCACAGAAGATGATGGCATTAGCATGGATGTAGGCAGAAGAACTTGTCGTTTCTCAAAAATCAGGGTTAGTCTTTGCATTAATTAAGGCATCAGACTCCACTAACATCCTCCATACTTATTACTCTCCTTGGATTTTAGGCTATAGTTAAAACCATGCCATTTCAGAATCCTTTATGAATAAATATGAATGTCAAGACCTGTGCACATCTCTTATGCACACAGGACGGTACAGTGCAGCATGTACCCAGAGAATCTTATTAAATTTCTCTGAGACACATAAGCCTGTGAACCTCATTCTGTGAACACAGGCAGCAGTTGTACTTAATTTCTCTCCTCTATCCTTCAGAATCTCCCCTCAACTATCTCCTCTCTCCTAGTCACTAACTGACAACTGAGCAGGAACTGAGCACCCATGTAAGTATGTGGAGAGGGCACCTGAAGATATGTGTTAGATAAAGGTGAAAATCTTGATTAGAGAGTAAATATAGTTCACTGAACAACTGCCAGTTATGTAAAGATATCTGACTATTAAAAATGAATGCAGAAGATTTAAAGCCACGTAGGAAACCCCATTTGTGTTGAGTGTTTTCTGTTTTTAAGAATTTTTAAAAATAACTATCTTACCTATAATTATTTTATCAGTGACATTAAGATTAAATGTTGAAGTATTCCATTTGCGTAATCGGCCTACACAGTCAACCTGTCAACAGTTGTATCACCAATGTGGGACAATTCTGCCCTTGGATGATTCCCAGTGGTAGGTGCAGCATAGTACAGAGCAGCCTCTGCAATGCACAGGTGAACCAAAGCTACCCAGGCAGTAGAGCACTCAGAGTTTGAAAACAGGAGTTAATTTTGCAATTGCTGGTCACACTTTGATAATTTACATCAGTATTCATACTGTGTAGGGAAGACTGGTAGCATAAATGCAATTCATGGAAGAAAGGCTGCAGCAGCCTGGCTCAGAGTCCTAAGCAGAGATGCACCCTCTGAAGGATTATGTAGCAAGTCTTTGGTGATGAGTGAGAAAACCTTCAAAGCCAGAGCATCCTGCCCTGGTTGACAGAAACTGAGTAAATAGGGCAAAACAATTAGCAGGCTAAACTTGTTTTATTATCAGCTTAAACCTGATATGTGACAGGGATTTGGGACAAGTCTGGCTAGGCATTCAGGACATGTTTGAATTTAAAGACTAGCATTGTCATGTCACAACAAGGGACGCTATCACTCTTGAAGTAAGGTGCTTGCTTCAGTATTCCAGAGAAGAGGGAAAGTAACCTCAACACACCTCTCCATGGGGTTCGTTATAGTAACTTGCAAAACACAACTTTGCTTTTTCTGAGGGTGATGATGCTAGCTGGAGTTGTAAGAGCTCAAAAGCAGATCCTGAAATTTAGCAGCTCAAGCTTATAATTCTAATTGTTATTGATTAATAATTAATATGATGCCTTTGTACCCATGAGGGGCGGGAGAAAAAGGACCACAATTTTTCTGCAGGGATATGTGATCCGGTGCTCCACAATATTCAACTCCTCCAGTGCATGGTTACAGAGCAAGGAAAATCAAAAGACATTCTTTTTACTGGTTATCAGTAATGACTTTTTATTTTTAATTATTTGTGCATTAACAACCAGGAATGGAGATGTGCTATGTAAGGAAGTTATTCTGTGCTAATTTGGAGCTTTTAAAATACACAGCACAATATCTATTATGTATCATGCATTACAATTACAACAACAGTTTAATTAATCACCAGCACCCTGTTTTGTATCAGTCTGCTGCTGAATTCTGGGTAATGGCGTTGTTTACCATTTAGCAAGTAGCAACATTTCACTCTGTTTCACTACATTAAACTGCTCAAACAAAGCAAACGGATATTGGAAAGAGTTGGCCATCTGCCTTTATTTTCTTTTACTTTTGTTAAGGAAAGAGAAAAAAATAAACTCCACCACAGCCTTTGAAAGGAGAAAGAGCACAGCCATGAAAATGATAGTGACAAAAACCACCCCTTTATATCAGGTCAGAATCTCATCTAAATGCAGTTCTGATGAATGGCAAAAAGCTTGCTTTGTGGATTTGGAGTGGGTCTCAAGACCAGCAATGAAGTCTAATGATTATTTAATGGTGCCGCACTTGAAGCAGGATTATGTGAGACTCTCTTCCCTGTTAAGAGTTTGATGAATAGGTTTTGTGACAGCCATTTAGGAATAAACAAGAATTCATCAGTCTGCATAAGAAGAAGCCAGTTTATAGATTAAGTTTCTTGAGGTAATTCATGAGGTCAGTCCCATTTAGATGTAGACTATTAGGGCTCAGCTTTTGAGAGTGGCCATACAAGGGAGTTACTCCAAATGGACCTCGCTAATACAAAGCCCCCTTTCAGAAGAAAGCTTGAAATTTTTATGACCCTGCTGCTAGGAAGCACATCAACTTGTCACTGTGAAGATCTGCTGGGGCAAGACCTCATCACTCTATTAAAGAGCTCTGTGACCCTATTGATTTGAAGTATTTAAAGCAGGGGTGAAGTTCAAAGCAATTTCTTTTCTATACTATTACTCAGCCTCTCTATGTCTTGGCTCTAAAACATCTGCTGTCAGTTCCTCTCTGGTGTCTGGCTCTGGAATCTGTCACTAGAGAACAGAGTAGTTTTATTTAGAATAAATTGGATTCCTTTTCAGTTTTCAGCATTTCGTATTGTGATCAATGGTTTACACTCCTTCGTGTGCCAGGAGACTTAATTGCCACTGTACCCTTTCATCTCTCCTCGTGACTCAGCCAGGGCTTGCTCCTGAGGGCCTGTACTCAAATCTTTTCATTCTTACAGGTAAGCAGCCACTAGTTTTTCTAAGTGTCCGGTCAACAAAAATAATACTTTTACTTTTGGAAAATAAAAAAAAAAAAAAAAAATAAATTAAAAAGGGGGAAAAAGTCTCAGGGTGTCGTACTGGAATCAAAATCTTAATAGGATATTTTATGCTTATTTGCTCAGAGGGAAAATAAAAAAGACACTGAGTAAACAACTCCATTATTTTTAAACGTCAGCAAGAAAATGTCGTAGTGGTTTTTCAGAGGTGCTTCCTTAGACAAATGCAGGCTCCTCTACATCTTTGCACATGGTGCAGGCCCCTTCTCAACACAACAATACATCAGCTTGGGTGTATTAATTACAGACGTAGTTTCTGACACCAAGGTAGTTATTAAAGTCTATAGAGAGCAGAAGATAAATATTCAGTTTGATGATGTCAGACAAAACAATTGATGCAAAGGAATGAACAATTGGATGAAAATGATAATGAAAAGGTTACAAAAATATTTAAGATAATGATGCATAGAAACAGAAAGAAATTAGGTGGGGTTTTCATATGGAAGATAATTAGGTACAGGATTACACAGAGCAAACCTATCCGTTATCTTCATCAAGGGAACTAACATCAGATGTTTTGAAAAATGCACTTTCTGTCAAGGGCTGCTTCATTAAATAGCTATCATGTTCATATCCTACCTGTACTGTTTAGACATATTTTGTCACATATTCTAACCAATATGGACAGAAATGTATCCATTGTTTTCAGCTGATTTGTATTGATTTACGTTGCCTACAACTCTGACCTGTAATATATGTGGTCATCATTTTATTGGTGCTGTCATTTTACATAAAGCTCCTTTTAAAATTGAATGTGTTTCTGGGGGGAATGAATTATGTTTATTGCAAGATGGCAACTGCATGGTTTATCCAGCAGTATCTTTAAGAATCTGGAAGTCTGGAGACAGATGTACCTATTGCTTGTCAATCAAGATACATGTTCTTTGCAGTATTGTATTTTCTTTAGTCAGCAAGGAAATCATGTTACTGTTGTCTGAGGTCAAAAGTAAACGGACCAGTAGAATTCCTGACTGAGAATTTTCAATAAAGGCGGTACCAACTAAGAGGAAGGAAGATAATAGTTTGTATTGTGGTCCTCTAAGGGAAGGACTGATAAAAAAATTCGGAACCATTTCTCCTATGTTTCCATTTTTTAAAAACGTAACTGGTAGGAGTCACTGGCAACAGAACCCCATTACAAGCTGATATCATCTTGAGTTCGTGATGTTGAATCTGTTGGCATTTACAGCACATTCTCCCAGGGCACATTTCAAAATGAAACCGAAACTTGATGGACCAACTGTACTCCATTAAAAAAAAATTGTAAAAGGGCTTTATTTTTCCCCCCAGCCCAAGGAAATGGCTTCAAAACAGTGTTTTCTGCCATATAAATCTACATATTGAAGGTCAGTCCAAAGGCAACAAATCAAAGCAGTTTTTTCTCATCTTTTATTTTAGATTATGAATGATCCAAAAATTTATAGAGCGTGCAAATTTATTACCATGTTAATAGGCCCCCCTCTTTATATCCGGCAACATATGTTATATACAGAATCACTGGGAAACAGCAACATTTTTAGGGATGGAGGGGGAGGCAATTAAAGAATTAGGTCTAATTGCCGTGAAAAATCTCTGCAAGAAATATACAGAAATCGTTTTCAAAAGAAACAAAAGAGAAGGCAGGGAAATATTCTTTAGCATGGCCATGGTTGCAAACCATAATTCTAATTCATGCAAAAAGCAAACACAATTTGAACTCAAAAGCTTTTCTCATGTAATTAAATGAAAAGAAACAGAGAAAGAATTTGTGCCTGTATAGAAATTTTCTCTCTCTTAGGATATTCACAGGCATTTTGTTTCTAACAGCTGAACATGTACTGCATCAAAAACTCACTAGACAGCAACCCAGCATCTTGTTTAACATCAGCTTCAGCCCCAGGATAGTGGCAGACACATTTGCAAGTTGCTGGTAACGGGACAAGAGAAGAAAAGTAGAAAGGCTGCAAGAGAGGTGACTGCACTTTCAACAAGGCAGTTATTCAAAGGCACTCCCAAAGATTCCAGGCTGCATAACATGAATTTGATCGAAAATACACAAAATGTCTCATTTAAAGTGTTTCTTGCAGACATGCAAAACTAGACTTGTAAAGTGTTTACATTTTGGCAAAAAAAAAAAAAGAACAAAATAGTAAAATTGTGAATTCCACAATTGAAAAAAAAAGTGTTGGGGAAAAAAGTAGATAATGATCCATCCCTTTATGCTTCTGCTTTTCTGTATGAGCCAGACTTGCAGCTGAACTTGTTTCCGCAATACATTCTTCTGAAAAGGAGGTGAGATATTAGGTGCTATCAGAACTGCAGAGTACCAGAAAGAGGTAGCCAAAGGACTGTCTATACAAGACATCACAGTGAAATTTTTTCATAAACAAAATCTTATAATATTCAATTTCTTTGGGAAAAAATCCAACAACTGGAAACATGACTAGCTCTACAATTTTCTTTTGCTATTACAAGATGATGAGCGCGGTTGTTGGGCTTTTAGAATCAGCTGTTGTGACCAGAAAGCAGGCCACCTGTAGATGCTTCCTATAATAGGAAAATGGACTAGATGATCCTGTGGGTCCCTTCCAACTCAGAATAACCTGTGAACCTGTGTGAACCTGTGAAAAATGTATGGGAGCCATAGGTTAGCAACAGGCTTTGCTAAAAGTATCCAGTAATTCAGTAACTTCAAATACAGAAATCACTGTTGGAATTTAACTTTGATAAATCTGTGTGCATCAGTGGGAGTCTACCAGGGAAGAATTTTTCCATGGGTGGTTAGGTCCATGGGTCTGCATAGGAGGATCCTGAACTCACTTTGATGGGCAGGTAGATAACACATACGACAGTCTCACTTCAGCGAGGATCACACGCATTAGAACAAATTCATGGGCCTAGTTTCTTAAGTTGTTTCATACCCTCAATATTGCTCTCCTTTCTATGTGTATTGCAATATCTATCTGTTTCTTTAATCATTCTTCCTCTACAGGTGTGTTATCATTTTTCCAATGCCTGTGTATTATAAGCTTTGCCACCAACAGAGATAATATCTCCCAATTCTAGGTTGTTCAGTGTGAATCCTTCCCATCCTAAAGTATTATTAATCATGTTTTCATCACTTAAATAAATAATAATCAGCAACAATTATTTCTATTTGCACAAAACCACTAGAATAATAAAAATAAAATCTGATGTTAATTATTAATAAATATGAAGTGGACATGTGATTTGTTGGGATTTAATTTCTATTTTTCCTCTTTATTACAGTGTCATCTAGAGATGCTGGATAAGATGAGGGTATCTCTGTTTTAGGTACTGCAGAAATCCCAGCTTAAATGGCCTGACAAGCCAAAGAAGACAGTATGAAGGCGAGGGGAAGAGCCAGGAGTAGAAATCTGACCTTCTGCCCCTGTTCAGCTCCCACAGTCATGCAGAAGTGTCGCTCAGCAAGAAGTGGGCTTATAAAGACTTACTTCACCCTGTCTTTCCTACTATTCATCCATGTCAGCCCAGCTGGGGCAAAGAGAATGCAAAGCTACCCCCAGCCCAGTCAAGGCATCAAGCAGCAACACTGCTGAGGGCCCTGCTGCACCTCTCCCTCCTCCCATGTTTCCAGCATAACCTTGTCTTGTCCCTCTTTTGAAGGTGTATCTTTTCCCTCCCTTGCTCCTCTACATTCCAGAAACCAAGCAATATAGTGGAGGAGACACACTTTCCTTTAGATTAGACCAAGTAGTTTTCTGTCTGGATTTTACAGGGGCGAAGTTTTTGCAGCTGCCACATGTGTCTGTCTGTACCTGTCTCTGCGTGTGTTTTCCTCCTTTTCTTTGCTAGTAATTTCTAAACTCATTTGTCACATTCAGCTGCATGTGGCAGGGAGGCCAGAGTTTGAAGACATTACATTTCTATAAGGCTTGAAGAAGAAACCATCCTAACTTTAGCCAGGAAGCAGCTGAGATGTACATTCACCTCTGGATCTGCTGAAGCAAAGGAAAAACAAATGAGATGAAAGAGTGAAATGCAGGACACTAGAGAGGTAGAAGATTTAGAGGGTGTAATTTTGTAGGCAACCATCTCCTTCAGTCCTGCTACTCAGAGAGTGATTTTCATTATGGTGGACCTGTATTATTTGTATGTGTTATGTCCAAATGCAACTGGATACCTTACAAGTCACAGCTTGTAAAAAGACATGAATGAGAATAAAGACGGGATGCAGCTTGGAAAGAGTTCCTGCATTGTCCCATGCACTCCAGAAGCAGAAGATGATGCAGAATTAATGTCTTCAGATTCTCCTCAGCTAGCAGAGAGCAGGGCTTGGGAACAGCAAGTGACTTTATCCTTTGGTGATGTCCAGCCTGAGTGTGGTGTAGAGGGCAGGTCCTGCAATCTTAATCAGATAGGGAAAGGGTCTGGCGCATGGCCAGTTCCCCTGACACAGGGCAAGAGTTCTCCAAGGTGTCCCTGTGTAACCTAAGCCTGTGAGGCTCACCTAGCAAACCAGCTGTCTAGTGCTGTGATCACTGATGGATCCGGGAACATTTATTTCTCTTTGATGCTGGAAACACTTGAATTATATAGAAAATGCAAAGACACCTGCTTAGATACCTGGCCTCCTTCTTCCACAGGAGTGGAAATGTCACCATTTCAGATTTGTCCCATCTGTGATTCCTGTGGTTTGAAAGCACTAGGGCATGTGTAGAAGGACAGCAAGCTTCAGTAGCACTTGATCTTGTGCACTGATCTCCCAGCAGAAATGAGCCAACATGTTGCAGGCATGTACTGAGTTGGACTCTGTGCTCTATGATCAACTATAAGTTAATTGGCAAAAAGGATCTGAGTTGTCTGGGCTGAATTTGTCCCATAATAGTCCCAGAATAGACTGTACTGTCAGGATTTGCAGGTGGTTTGCACTTCATAACTGATGTTTTCAAATACAAGAGGAAGGTGGCAGTATCCTTCCTGATTTTTGAAGAATTGCTGGAATGTTTGCACCATACACATTGTCTTACTGAAAAAGAGGCTGGAAATCCTCTGGTGTGGCAATACAGATTAAAACGTTATCTCATTTACTGCATAGTGTTTCACGATGCAGTCAGAGGGCATTTCTGTGGGCAATAGATGGGGAAGTCACAGCCAGTCTGATTCAGGAGGAGAAGAGCAGCATAGAAAAACCCTTGAGATAACTGGAAGAACATTTGCAGGCAAGACAAGTGAATGCCCCATAGCTGGACAAAATTCCTAGCAATGTTCCTCACACTTTTTTCTCTTTATTTTCATAAGATGGGAAAACTGAAGGCAAAATAAAGACTTCGCTATTATGTACAGCAATAATAATATATTGGACAGTGATTATATAATGTGATAAATTCTGTTCTGAGAAAGTGACATTCAATACTAAGGGTTCTTCAGTAAAATCTACTCAAATTCAATTCTAATATGAATTTCAAAACTATACACTCATTGGCATGCAACGCCTCACCTTTCCTAAAGTGTTATGCTTAGTGTTATTTGTTTGCACCAAGCATTATCACTACATATGGCTCCACTTCACATACGTAATAGATAATAAATACTGACTACATCACAGATATATTCACAGATTTTTTGTGGGCAAACCTTTTATTTTAGGAAAATCAGAAAGTGGCTAAATTGCCTTTCACTTGATGAAATATGGTTTGTTGAGCAAGAAGAAAACTGCCTCATGAACAGTTATTCCCATAGCCAGGCACTTTTCTAGGCTGAGAAAGCTGTGTTTAGCAGTCATATGGCTTGACATCTTCATTCTGAGTAAGGATAAGCATCAGAGTTTTCGGTGATAATATGGATGTTAATGTGTTGGGTTGAGCTCCCTATCTATTTATTTTCAGTAATATTTACAAAATCATTGTTCTACTCTTTCAGCTCTTCTAACTCCATTCCATTCTCTTGACTCCTGTGCCTAAAGCCACACCAACACCCTACTGCAGTTACACGCTGTACTGAGCATACTCCTTCCACATTGTACTGCCTCAATTTCATACTGGGGAAACCTTACAAGAGAGTGTGACTTTCCTGTCTTCCTCTTTTCCTTTCACAATATGCGCAGCTACTCTCTTAACTGCAGTTCTTCAAACCTTCTGCTTGCTGGAATACCAGCATTTCCTCACCTGTGCTCCATTACATGTGCTGCCCATCCCATCATTCATTTTCTTGTGAATACTTAAACTTTACATCTGGGGCCTCTTTTGTTTCTTTGGTCTTGCATCTTTATAGGATAATAATATTACTAAAGATATTCACATTTGACTCCTTCGCCATCACTCAATTTACCCATGTCTAAAGTTATTTGATGCACCACAATATAGTCGCCTTCATGAATGAAACCTTTTCCAGAATAATGTGTCCACACTTGGAAATTACCCAAACCTACATATCCTTCTTTAGTGCAGTGAGGCTTGTGCTGGTAAGGCCTACCAGAGGACGTAGTGAAGATCTTTTTTTGTACAGGGTGGCCATAAATGTCTTGAAATATTTTTTTCTTTAACTTCCTCAGATCTGTTCATACAACATACTCTCTAGGAGCTCTGTGTTATTGTCCTTCCAGGTTTCAGAGCAGCAGAGGCAGGTGATGAGTCACTCTCAGGCCACATTTCCTTGTCTTTTTCCTCTAAACTCACTTCTTTTTCTCCACCTCCAGCTCTTACCATCTGTTCAAATTATAGTCCTGGCCATAATTTCTATAAAGATTTTGTGATGCATCCTTGTGAGGAGTCATGATCAAAGAAGCTAAGACAAAGGCTTTCATTTCCCCTGACCTAAATCTTCCTCACAGCCTTCTTTCTCTACCCAGTTACACTGGTTGTCTCTGCTTTCCTCTGGACACCAACATCTGGGCTGTATTTAAGGCCTGCAGAGTCCTGCTGTAGAATATCTTTCAAACAGAGCTGTAGCAATCCCAACAAATTTCTAAAGCTGTTGCCCAGATCATAATAAAACATTTGATATTTTCACTGAACTTGAGAAATGCAATATTACATTAAAAAACCTCCCTAACAAGTAAGGCACTAAATCTAGAGGTACTGTTATTGGACTGTTTGCTCCTCTCTCTGAGCTTCTCATTCCCAAAGCACCTTCTGCTCTCACTGGTGCTGTCTGCAGCCAAAAATGCTTTCTGATAGACCCACAGCTGCTCGTGTAATTTCATTATCAGAGTAGATTCAATTCATTGTGTCTCATTTCTGTCAGATAATGATTTCCAAATTAATGCTCGACTTGGAGCTGATTTTCCTATACTCAAGAGCAAGATTTTCGTTCTTCATATTTGGTCTGTTCTGAACAGACCGAACAGTTGAACAGGGAGGTGCAATAAGGGTTTCTGCCTGGATGAACTTAACCTTTGAGTAGGCTTTTTTGAGGTCAAACTCTTGCCACGGATGAGTTAGAAATTCATGTGTATGCTACAGTCTTCACTCAAAGTGTGTGTCTTTTTTAGGCAAGAGTTTCTTCCGCTAAAACCATAGTCAAGAATACCTGTAGAAAAATAAATACAAAAGAATCACAGTGAAGCTATTTTTACAAAAATTTAAACAATTTGAGTATTTTTTATTCTCCATTACTGCAAGATTATTTAATCAAGTTCCTGGTATTGGGGCCAGTCTTACATGGCTACAGGAGAAGGATCTACAGCAGTGGCAGAGATGCATGCTGAAGAAACACTAGTGACAATAACAGACAAGCTTCAGCATTTAACAAGGACCTTAATTTTAAAGTGGCTCTTACATAGTAGGAAAGTGCATCTTATCGCAGAATGTTTTCACATAAACATTTACAATGTTTATCCAAAATTCATTTCTCCAAGGGACCTAAGAATATCAGAGGCTTAAATATTGAACTTGCATATATTTGTATACCTTACCTAATGATAATATGTTTGATCAGTTATATCATGCATTTTGACACTTATTTTACAAGGATTCTTTTAACTTCTCTTTCTGCGCACTGATTCTCTTCTGATCATCGTTCTTTCTACTGTTACACTTCAATCCACATCAGGCATGTGCTTTGGAAGCAAGTTGCTTTCATTTACTGCACTTGCCTTGCATAGCAGCACTATCTTGAATGATGTGAATTGGCCTATTTATACATTAAACCTAGCTGCTGAGTTCTAGAAGGCCATTTAACGCCACTAACAGGCATTTCAGTCCACACAACCAGACTATTCTAGGGCAAAACACCTGAAAGATGTGTACCGTGGGCATCAGTTTCTCCCCACAAGCCTTCTCCCTTTCAACCACACTTGTTAGTGAGTGGAAAGAGCCCAAGAGAGAGCCAGATGCCTCCTGCAGGGCAGAAACACACGAGTAGAGAGGTTAAATTAGATGAAACAAACAGATAATGCCACACTCAGATTTATTTGCCCCCCAAGCACTGTGTACTATTTAAATTAATAAATATCTAATAGCCTAGAATATTATTAATGAAGTTCCAAGATGTGTCTGAAGAAGACCACTAGAGCTGATTAGGGGTGGGAAGACACAGACATGCCCCAAATAGCCATTGCTGAGAATGTTTAGGTTGACTCCCCCTAGGCATGATGTGGAAAACAACCTCAGACATTTGCAGGGTTTGGCCAGTCCTTCCAAAATATTTTGCAGGTACGTATGCGTTGATGTTTCTCATTAGTTGTTTTTTATGCTCAGCTCTCTGTCCTGGGAAGTCTGAGTTTGTTAGACATCCATTATAATTGACACATTGTTGAAGTAGGGGTGAATAGATGCATTAGACAGATGATTTTAATTGGCTTTCATCCAAAAGAATTAAAATAAAAAGACAGCTGAATTTCATTCACATTTTCAATTAGTAAAACTTCCTTTCATTATTATAATGCCTGCTGAAGCAGCAGCCACATCAGGGTGACAAATCCCGTTATCATGCTTTCTGCAATTGTCTTCCAAAAAGGCGTCTATTGAAAGCATTGTCTGAGCGTGTGTATAATGCTGACAATCAAGCTCCACTCAGAAAGCTGGGGGAGGGTGTCTGACTGTGAGCTATATAGAAATGCGTTTCTTTCCCGTGCTGCTGGTTCCTCAGTGCTGTGTGCTTGCGCTGGGGCAATATGCTCTAACAGGCTATGCGTACTAACAAGATCAATCATTGAGCATTAGTGAAATTCTCATGCTTTCCACATATTTTTCCCCCTTTCTTTATTGAGCGTGATCCTCTGCAGGTGTTATTTGTTTGTCAGGCTGTTACATAGCAAATGTGGAAATAATTTTTTTTTAGGGAGTAGATAACAGCTGAACTCAAATTGCAGACAATGGTTTCACACTGAAGTACTAATCAACGAGAATGTGAAAATAATTCTTTAAGCATTAGAGGAAGAAATAGATGGCTTCTTGGAACTGGGGAGCAAACAAAGGGGCATTAGGGGGCTGATTTCTTAAATCCTTTTTGAGTGTCTAACCAACCTAATGCACTTGTAATGGCGTCCCAGATTCTTAGCTTAGTCAGCTCCCCTAACTTAACCAGTATTTATTTATTTCTTCTGTATGTGGTACTGAAGAGAAACATGTGGAAAACCCAGAAAATCAGTTCATCTGGGGCTGATATTATCCAGTTTCCTTTCACTGAGTTGTATGGCAAGACCCAAATGTATTGCTTTAGGGTTGTTTCCATTTTATTTATTTACTTACTTATTGAATAGTTCCAACTTACATAATTTCCTACATCATCTAGCTTTTGATGTCAGTATTCTCTTATATCATCCCACCTGAAACTATGGATATGGATTACAACTGTCACATTAGAGGATGATGTTCAGTTTTCCACATACAGAAGTTGGAATCCATTAATTTCAAAAAACATCCTAACAAGATACAGCTGGTCAATGCCAGAACTCCAGTTAACAGACTAAAAATCTGGCACTCTTATGCCACATGACTTCTGCAAATCGCAGACCTTTCATAGATGAGGGACATTCATATCTCTGCTAAAACTGACTTTATCATTGCATGAGGATCTCAAAGCCCTAATCTTTTGAAATGATCTGATTCATGGATTATTCAGGGGTTTGGATACCACCGCCTCTTCAATTTTTTCTACATAAAGCCAGGCAGTGAGAATGTCACAGGTAGTACCTGTGGTTTCACTGTGTCATAAGTTGTACCTGTTTCAGTTGTAGCATGAGCATGATGGATCTCAGTGATGCTTTACGGACAGGCAGAGAAAATTACACGCATTCATTTAAAGGACTGGTCCTAAATTATATTATTATAGAAATCTATCCTGTGCCCATGCTTCAAATAGCCCTAGGGACAGGTGGGTTGCCTGTCACTCTTATGAAAAAATGCTGTTATAAAGACCTCAGGCAGAGACACATCAGTGGAGGAAGGAAGGCTGCAGGGCAGCAGAAAAAGACAGCAAGTTGAGACTCGTCTTTCAACTGTCTCCTCTGCCACTGAGCAGCTCCCAGTGTCAACACCCATGTTCTCCTAATTATTATTATTATTGCATATATACATTTTCATAGCATTAATACCCAGAGTAGATGTGAGACTTTTCAGCACACATTCCATTCTCCTTTACAACACCTTCTTTGAAAGGATAAGCACCAAGAAAAACTGGAGGAATCTTAATTACCATGCATGGTGTAAAGCTGAAAGATTGGTAGAAAAAGTGATATACAGTATTGCAGGGACAAGAATAACTAGACCTGGTTCAATCTCTGTTATAAAAGCAGCTCCATTTCTGTCGATCCATCTCAGACATGCTCTCCAGGCATTTCAGGTCAACATTACCACGTCCATCGGAGATAAGAGATCTTGCAACTGGCTCCTGCTCTTTTGACCTATGCACAAGGATACTTCCCTGTGAAGACTCCTTCCAATGACATTTCTGATCACCAAGTTTGCTGTCCCCTAATTTGTGTGGCTATACTGGGACATGTAATTAATTTTCATAAAGTATTGTGAGTTCTTCAGTTGAAATATGGTAAGTAAAAGAAATTAACTCCACGTTGTTTTCAAAGTAACACAGTTGGTACTTTTTATTTACTTGGATTTCTTGTTCTTTGTCNTCTGTGAATCTGTGAATCTGTGTGTCTGTGAAAGTCCAACACAACTGGGTCCTACCAGGCTGGGAGAGCTCCTCCCTCCTGGCCCTACCAATTTTGTTTTCCACTTTTTTGTCTGGCTGGCCATCTCTAAAGGATTAATTAAGAATTATTTTAATATCTGTCAGCATTTCTTTTAAATAAAGCCGAGACAGTTTTGCTCTTGGTCAGGTTTCTGGTAGGGAAGAAAGTGCATTTATTTTTTAATGATGCACTGGAGCTCTCGAAGTTGCTGCAAAATATTCTTTATAAAGTGTGAAATGTAAAAAACCAAAATAATAAACCAAAACTTAAAATTAAAGCCGCTAAGGAATAATGATGAAACGGGAAGAACACAAACCATTTCTCATTCTTTCTACTAGAGATGCATTTTATAGCTAATGCACTTAATGAGTCAACATTGACTTATATTGCCTGAAAGCTCACTGAATTATTGAGTATCCGTGGTATGGATTATATGGAAAAAGTAGTTTGAAATGGCTTTTTCCTCTGTGAAAATTTAATTTTATTTATATTCAGCTGCAATTATTTTCGGAGGTTGTTACTAGATGAGTTCATCTTTCCCGTATATTTTAAAGTTCAGTAAAAAATAGACTTTTTACAGGAGCTTTGGGAGCTCTGAAGTTTAAAAGACACCTGAGGAAAGCTTAACTGAAAGAAGGACACAAGAATACATCAACAGCAACAACATTTTTAGGAGACATATGTCTACTAATTTACACTGAATAAAGTCTCTGTCATATACTAGCCTTTTTTCAGATGAATAAATATTGACTTGGTTTTGATTTTTTTTGTGTGTGTGTGACCTCTAAATAAATAATAACAATCTGAATATTTAATTTTTTCCCTTGGGTAATAGGAGGGCACGCTGCTGGTGAACAGAGATGAAGAGGGAACTGCTCGAGGCGCAGGAATAGTGTGCATCC
Organism: Pitta sordida; assembly: GCA_013390025.1. Classification (NCBI taxonomy): domain Eukaryota; kingdom Metazoa; phylum Chordata; class Aves; order Passeriformes; family Pittidae; genus Pitta; species Pitta sordida. The sequence goes on along the minus strand of WEKX01017912.1, from coordinate 26,803 downwards.
TTCACTGCAGACCTGTTTATTAGATTTTCAACTTCCAGTCTTGGGTGGTAGATTGATTTGGCAGAGATTAGATAGGAGGTAGAAAGGAAAGCTGCCTTGTTAACCATTTCCCATATGATGATTTAACATAGATTCAGCACTATTTTTTTGTGCCCCACAAGCAGACAATTTTACAAAAGAAGTAGTATCTGCAGCTTTCTGATAGCTCTGCTTTACAGATATTTCTCTGAAAACCTGGCCATGGATGACACACTAGTGGGAACCATATTAGTAGTATGATGTTTGCCAAACACAGCTTTGAGAAATAATATTTATAGGGCTGGCTGGTAAACAAATCCATATATGAAAAATGTTCAAGTTTCAGAATGTGATTTTGGTCCACATCAGAATTAAAATGAGAGCTGTCAAAGTTTTGGAGCTTTTTTGGAGGGAAATAAAGATCCTGGGAACTAGCCAATAACTTGATTGTCAGGATGCACTCCTCGGACACATGAAAATGCCAGAATTCAGTCTGTATTTCTTCTGACTCTGCAGAACACTCTTGATTCAGCAAAAAGAAACATTTTCTCATGAAAAAACATGTTATCAACACTTTTGCTACCATCTTAAGTCATTAGCCATCTAGTAACTGGTTTTCTGTTCAGTCTGAACAGGCACCTCTGTACCATGTCCTGCAGTTCTCCACTGCTCCTGCCTGGCTAGTTAAACCTTTCATCTTTGTTCCAGCTAATTCATCTGGTGCTTCTTAAGTAAACAATTAGATTTGTCACCACAGTCAAATACATCCATCACCTTCCTTTTAACCATGCTATCTTGTAGGGCTGTATAATCCAAACTGCGTGTGCCTTGTGGGGTAAATCAGAACATTCTGGTTCTTGAGTGTAGCCCTTGAAAATCATAACACATACTTTAACATGACTCCCTTTCTACAGGAAAATTTGGTTTCACTGGATCACAGTCTAAATAAATTACATTTGGAGCAGAAAATCTCTATGCATCTAATTATTTGGTCTTCATCTTTCAAACTGTTCTAGTCCTTTGCAATCAGATTCTGAAAATAAATACTTGTTGCTTAACTTTCATACTCTTAAATCAGTGAAGATGCTCTCATCCATCGAAACAGTCTGTTGCACTTTGCAGAATAAAGGCCTTATGTTGTAAATTCCTTTCTAAAACATCTTTCTGGATAGGGAGTGGTTACATATTGTAGAGATATTTCCCATTATAAAAGTGTGACACTGTAGAGCCTTGATTCCTCCGGCTATTACCGCAGCACAAATAATTGGCCAACAGCAGCAGACACAGAATTGCTGCTGGCAAATTGGCAAATTCATTGGCATGAAAAGTGATAGCAGAAAGGGTGCAGCCACATCATAAGTGAAATATTGAAACCCCCAAACTTTTTTTAGCAGGAATCATTTTTTACAATCTTGCCAGACCTACTGCACATGCTTATGAGTTGTGTAAATAAATATCATTGTCCTTCTGCTGTTGGTAGTAATGAGACTGTGGCTATGGAAAGCACTGGAAAGAAGCCCCATGTGCTCTGCTCCCCAACCTGTGCTCTGAGCACCACAACATACTGCCCACAGTAAAGGATGAAATGAGACTGTCAGACAGCCTGGCATTGCAGTGTACTGAGGGGGATATCCTAGCTCTGGGCATGGTGACCAGACAAGAAATATGATAAAACAAATCACAAGAAATGGAGAAAAATTCTCATCAAGCAGGTGGCTGTATCTTATGTGCCATACTCAGAATCACAGGGTCATAGAACAGTTTGGGTTGAAAGGGACCTTAGAAACCATCTAGATTCCAACCCCCCCTGCCCTGGGCAAAGACATCTTCCACTAGAGTGGGTTGCTCAAAGTCCAATCCAACCTGGTCTTTCACGCTTTAAGAGGCCTTCTCTGAGGAAGGTGTTAAAATTTAATCCTTCAACAAAATGCTCTCTGCCAAGGCAGCAGGAAGGCCTTCTGCATAAGCCTGTGAGGGGAACTCCTTACAGGACTGCTGTAGAGGATTAAAAAGAGCAAGGACTTGGAGGTATAGGGGACCCAGCCGTACACCTTCACCCCTCTTCACATCAGAGGAAGGTGATTTAAGGCTAATCAGTCAGGACTCAAGATTTTTGCGTGCATGCTCTAGAAAAGATTTATTTTTGGGGCCCAGGAACAAGGAAAGAACATCTATGTCCTGCAAAAATGCCTCCCAGCCGTGTCCAGTGCCAAAAGGCCCTGCCCCAGTTTCCCACCCATCTTTATACCCATGCCTCATACATATGGAAATTACTCCATGAATATGTATCCTTTCAGCATTATGTCATAAATTTTAAATTTGCTTTAAGCCTGTTGACTAGTTAGTTCAAATGTTCCACATTCTTTCCCCTTGTTTTGACAGGACTGTGTTCTGTTTATACAGTGGTCCTCCGCATAGTCATGATCCATAATTTGCGAGATCCCATATTCACTGTTGATTTTCCAGAGAGCTGTGGGACCTGGCGCATGTGCAGAACCTACCGCGACCCCAGTCTGCTCAGCCCCCGGCCCCGTGCTCACGCAGCGAGCACAGCCAGCACCATCCTTGTCCCTGGCGCTCACCCCCCTGCCCCGGTCTCGGCCCAGGCCTCAGCGCTCACCCCCCTGGTCCTGGCCACAGGCTTGGCGCTCGCCCCGGCGCTCGCTCACCTCGCCACGCCGGTCCTGGCCCTAGCCCCAATCCCAGTCCCGGCCTCGCCGCTCGCCCCCCACCCCGGTCCTGGCCCCGGCACTTGTCCGCCTCAGCGGAGCACAGCCAGACATCTGAAAGAAGTCCCGCTCTCAGGACTGTCCTCCAGACCTCATTAGGGAAGGGGACGTGGCTACGGGCATGGCATACTTGAGTACGTAGTGGGGTCGCTATCTTCGCAGATCCAAGACTCGTGTGAGGAGGACCAGACCCAACAGCCTGCGAGTAATGGGGGATCACTGTACTTCAGGACTGCAAAACAAGACTTCCATACCTTTAATACTGGATGTTAAATTTCAGCCCCAGTGAATGCTTCTAAAATCTAGTAATCCTTCTAAAATTCACTAAAACTTCACTGTTTCACTAAAATCCCTAAATCTCCAAGCCTATACCTATCTCACTAAAATCTATAAGTTTCTGAATCCTCAAATCAAAGGAGGCACAGCAGAGCAAGGATCTTTAAAATACACTTATAAGAAGCCACATTCACTCCTGCAGCTTTCAGAACTTCATAATCAGTCAAGATATTGGGACTATTATCCCCAGAGACCTCTCTCTTCAGTAGCAACATAGAGGTGGAGGTTGAGGTCAGGTCCAGGAGCCTTCAAGAGGCAGGAGCTGTGATTCCCTGCATTTGCAGCTGTAAATGCTGCTCAGGAACATGAGGGGTTTGGCTGTTTAATCTATGAATTGTTGACCACAGGGCCAAACCATTAAAGGCCTGGAAGCTTGGGCACTTGGGGCTAAGGCACCCCATCCCCAAAAGATGTCCTCAAGGGTTGGCAGCACTTGGTGTTCAGCTTGACACAGCTGGCATGGAGCAGCTGCTAGAAACTCAGGGATTTGATTTAAAGCTTCTTTTAAAGAATAATGCAGTCATTAACCTTCCACATGGGCACCAGGAAGCACTGGAGGGTTCATGTCATGTCTCTACTTTATATTCACAAGGACACCATGAAGGCTTAAGTGTATGCATAGCCCCAGGTACGCAGGATCACAGGATCAACAAGGTTGGAAAAGACGATTGAGATCATTGAGTCCAACCTATTTCCTAACACCATCTCATCATAAATCTAAAGTCTGAATCATAGCATTAAGTACCTGTCGTGGTTTGACCCTGACTGGATGCCAGAGATTCACCCACAACCTCTCCTGGAGGNTTCTGCACTCCCAAAAACATCTGCAGCTTTTGGAGCATGATTCTCCATCTTCAGTCATGGCCTCAGGTGGATTCTGCATTGCTGTTTCTCTCTCTCTATTCCATAGGTTTGCAGGTAGACAGTCTGCTTTCACTATGGTCCATTCTACGAGCAGCAGCGAGACACCGGGAAGAACATTTCTACCCCTTCTCTGGTCAACCTGAGCAGAGAGCCTTCATGGCTTTCAGCTTCTTGCACAAATCCTGACCCAGCCATCTACTTTCTGTTACTAAGGATTTTTTCCTCCCCTTCACAAATATGGCATTCACAGAGACATCTTATCTGTGCTGTATAACCTTGATTTCCATGGCAGCAGCAGGGCCCAGGCAGAAGCTATTAACCCCCTCGCTGCTAGAAGGAAAAAAACCCCAAACCATGACAGTACCTCATCTAAACTCTTCTTAAACATGTCCAGGGATGGTGACTCTACCACCTCCCGGGGCAGCCCATTACAATGGGATACCACCCTCTCTGTGAAAAAGTTTATCCTCATATCCAGTCTAAATCTCCTCTGATGCAGCTTAAGACTATGTCCTCTTCTGTCACTGGTAGCCTGGGAGAAGAGACCAACCCCCACCTGGCTACAACCTCCTTTCAGGTCGTTGTAAAGAGCAGTAATGTCTACCCTGAGCCTCCTCTTCTCCAGGCTAAGGAATCCCAGCTCTCTCAGTCACTCTTTATAGGGCTTGTGTTCACTGCACCTTTAGGAGACATGGTTGGACTAAAGACTCAAATAAGGTCACCATGAGGTTCTGACTGATGAGTCATCTGCACAGGCACTCCTCAAGGTCTAATGGGACCTTTAGTCTCAAGATCTTAATGGGGTAAAGCACCTAAACTGTTTCATAGTCCAGACAAAGATATGGACTAGAAATGGAAAGCCTCTCTTCAAAGGAATACTGCGATTCTGGGGCAGCATTCATCTCTGTTTCTGTGTGTTTAAGCTAGTTTCCTTTGCTTTAGATTGTGACTACTTTTAATAATGTCTTACCTCACTCTCGCCATGGCTGAACTTTAAATGGAGAGTGGCATTATATACATGGCATAATAAACATGCTCCTACACCAAAACTGCATGCTGAAGGAGACTCTAAGTCATTCCAAGGATTCCTAAAATTTCACAGTGATCAAAATCTGACTTACAATTTTACACTGTATTTATACAATATTGATCTTCAAGGAGAAATACAGTTAAAATGCTTTCATACAAATAATCCTCATTTAAGAATTTATCTAATATTTTTAAATTAAGATAACACTGCTACACACATGAGTAGGGGAATCCTATTAGTGTTACTTACTCAAGACACACTTTCGTGCTGCCAGTTCTGTGTTGCCTGCCTTCCTCCTTTCCATCAACCAGCATACACACCTGGATAGAAGAGTGTGTTTGCTACTCTGAGCCAGCCCTTTTCTTCCAAACAGCATAAGCTGAGGGACAGTCTCACACTGACCCACCATGCTGAAGCACCAAGGAGAGAGATTGGAATTACCAATACAAGTCATTGAAAGTGTCTGAATGGTATCTCTTGCTTTTAAGATTATTCTGGTTTTTAATTTGAGGTTGGTGTAGCGGGTTTGCATGGCCAAGTTTTAGTAGCAGGGGGATTACAGAGATGGCTTCTGTGAGAAGCTGTTGGAAGCTTCCCCCAATGCCAGTCAGCTCCAGGATGAACCCACCACTGGCCAAGGCTGAGTCAATCAGGAATGACAGTAATGCCTCACTGATAACATGTTTAAGAAGTTAGAAAGTTATTGAACAGATGAAATTGCAGTCAGAGAAGAGAGAAGTGAGAACATGTGAACAACTCTGCAGACACCAAAGTCAGTGGAGAATGAGGAGGACGTGCTTCAGGTGCGAGAACTGAGGTTCCCCTGCAGCCTGTGATGGAGCAACTGTGCTCCTGAAGCCCATGGAGTACTACAGGATGCAGAGATTCACTTGCAGGCCATGGAAAAGACCCATACTGGAGCAGGATGCCCAAAGAAGGCTGTGACCCCATGGTAGGTCTGTGCTGGAACAGGGTCCTGGCAGGGGCTTGCTGACCCATGGAGAGAGGACCCCACCCCGGAGCAGGTTTTCCTGGTGGGACTTGAGGCCCTGTGGGGTCCTCACAACGGAGCAGTCTGTGCCTGAAGGTCTTCACCCTGTGGAAACATGATCCACTTTGCAGCAGTTTGTGGAGAACTGTTGCCTGTGGGGTGTACTTACACTGGAGAAGTTAATGAAGGACTGTCTCCATTGGAGGGACCCCATGGGGAGCAGGGGAAGGACTCCTGTGTCTGAGCAGCTGCAGAAAACAACCTATGATGAACTGACCATAATCTCCATTCCCCATCTCCCTGCACCACTGGTGGAGAGGAGATAGAGGCCAGGAAGGAGGGAGGGGTGAAGGGAAGCTGGTTTTAAGATTTGTCTTCCTTGTCATTCTCCTGCTAGGATTCTATTACTAATGAATTTAATTACTATCTCCACTTTGAGTCCGTTTTGCCCATGACAGTGATTGGTAACGGATTTCTCCCAGTCCTTATCTCAGCTCATGTGCCCTTCCATTATATTTTCTCTCCAGTTACAGAGGTGAGTGAAAGGGCCACTTTAGTGGTTCCCTGAGTCCAGCCAGGAACAAACCACCATTTCTAAATGCTATGTAAACACCACATATCTGATTTTCTAAAGCCTTTATATTTTTAGGGTTTTTTTAAACAATTGTTTCTCTTCATCTCAATTTGTTATTCTACTTTCAAAAAGAAAGCACCAAAATAATTGCAGTGCTTCAAAAACACGCAAAAGCTATAGCAGAAAATACCAACAATAATTTTAAGTACACCACATTGCCCAAAATCTCAATGTGTCTGGGACAGATAAAGATCCACATTTCAGTCATAAGTGACAACAGGCATTCCTTTTGCATTCATACAATAAGAGTATATGATATACCCCTATGATATAACTGGGAAAAAATAGTAGTTATTATTAGGTGTATATTAACCCGTGGTCCACCATCTGACAAGAGTCTATTAGGCCTTGTTACCTTAAGGTTAGTTGTAATGTTGCCACTTCCTGAAGACAACATACATGACAAGCTATTAGTGAAAAGTGGATCCAATTGAATCTTTATATAAATTAATGTATTAAATACTGGAGTCATACTGAGTGAAGATAGATTGCATTGCTGCTTTTGCCTTGTTTTTGTTGTCATCAGGTTTAATTTAGGCTAATGTTAAACCCTCTGCATTTCTCCTGGTTTCTTTATTGCCAGTTCATAATTTACTATAGCATATTTGATGTGATATATTCTTTTTTTCTAGAGAACATGATGAAACTCTTTTATTAGCATAAGCACTCAAACTGTGTCCAAGGTCTAAAAGCAATTTATACAAATTGTAATCACTTGAGAATTTTATTCTGAAATTAAGGCTTTAAGAGTTATGATTAATTCACTAATTTCAGATTTCTACGTGAACAAGTGTGCATTAGCAATCTTTGTCATCCATGGTATGCAGTGCATGTGACACCCATGAAATCTCTGAAATTAATCCACAGTTTAATCTAACATGAAATAGTATTGAAGGTGATGGAAATTACCTGAGGTCTTGCATCATTCAAAAATGATTCTTAGTCTAGAATCTTGCGAGGACGCTGTGAAACTTAGCAATCAACATCTTCAGTTCTATTCAAAAAGTAAATAAGTACACCTGAATTTTACTCTGATCAGACAAACACTAACTTTCCTGTGCAGTACAGGTCCTATACAAATCCAAGAACTGGCACACTCTTCTGTTTCACTCTCTCCTCTGACCAGGACCAGTCAGCCAAAAGTTGGTGGAAGCTGCTTGGTATCCCTACATGCCCTGATGAGGACAGACACCAGTATCTAGCGGTACTTACCAGGTGTTTCTGTTTCACCCTTGTCAGAGAAAAGTGTCCTTGCAACCTCTGTTTCCCAAGGTCAAGAAATGTGATGTGAAATGCTGAGGGATATCACAACCTAACTGAGGTTTATTATTTACAATTATCTCAACAGCATTCCTCATATGGATACTGTTTTGCAGCACAGTGAATGCAGTGGAAAGGCATCTAAGGATATTCCATTATTGCTTCAGCTATAGCATGCAGCTCTCCAGGGTAAAAGACAAATACATATGGGTGAAATCTCTCAAACACTGCAGGTGATCTTGTGGGTTTTTTGATACAAGGATACCACATACGCCAAATGAATACAAGCCACATAACATTCATGGCTGGCATGCAGCTAAAGATGAGTGTTGTGGCCAACAAATCAGACAGAGCTATGATGTCTCTTTCTACTTTTCTGCTATGAGTTTTCTAGGTGTGCATCTCAGGGTTCATGTTTTGCTGGTCATAGCACATCCCCAAGTGCTACATGGATGGCAAAGAGCCAGGGGTTGAGTTAAAAACTGCCTCTACAATCCGTGATTTCAAGAGATACATTTTTAACAACACAAAGACCTCCAAAAGCACCCAAGAACTGAGGAAATAAAAGCTGTACAGCAGCAGTCTTAAAAGACAACATATGTGGTTTAACTGAGTTTGTCTGGAGTCCAATTAAGCAATAAGACACGATAGGGCGTATCGTATTACTGGGCCATTATTGCAAGTCTCTGGGGCACTGTGAGGCGCATGGCCAAAATGCAAAGTGCATTAACAGCCCGGTGATATGTGCTTAGTCATGTCCTATTGTTTTTAGGGTATAATAATGTTTTTCTTTTGAAAATAAGGAAAAGATCATTGAAAAATTTGGAAAGTCCAAGCAACTTTCCATGTGAATATTAAGCAGAATGGAAGAGCTACACTCCACATACCATAAATTCAAATATGGGATGCAAGACTTTGTTTTGTGCCTGGAGCTTCTTGTTGCACTTCAGACATCTCACTGATGACCAAGGAGGGCTCATTTCCCTAACTTCTGTCTGATTTCACCTCACTTTTACATGAAACAGCCCCCATTTTAGGTGGAAAATCAAAGGCAATTTGTAGTGCAGAGAAGTTTATAGTGCTGAAAAAATAGGTGGAAATATGTTATGGAGTATTTAAAAAAAAAAAAATTTCTTAGATTTCCATATCCAGATGACACAATAGGAAGTGTTTTCAATGTTATGGCCAAGAAAATCAGGGTATTGTCCATAATTTTTTGTATGGGATACTGGAAAGGGTTTAGAGGACTACTGGAAACCTCGTTTTAGAGCAATAGCGAAATAATTTGGTTAGGATGACATCAGAACTCAGGCAAATTAATGGACCAGCAAATGAGGGGTTCAATCAATACAGATTTAAATGATGATAATAAATAACGATGGCAATCAATATGGATTCATGGAAAATACTTCTTGTCATATTCATTTAATCATAATTTTTATGGCATTACTATATATGCTGGTAAAAGTACCTGCAGTAATATTTAGACTGAATCAGTCCACCTTAGTACCACAAGAATATTCTGATTAAAAAATAGCACCATACTACATCAATGTTTCAAATATGAAATGGATTAAAAACTGACTATATCACAGCATTCAAAAGAACAGTGTTAGTGGGCTTTTCTATCCAATTTAAAGGGCTTGCAATGGGATCCCAAAGGTGGTGAGTGGGATGATGTGGTTCAATATTTTTATAAATAAATTGGGGGAAATAATTGAAAATTTTACACAGGTAAATAAATACTGCTGAGAAGAATTAATAAATAAACTATAGAATAAAACAAACTAGAACACTTGTTTAAGGGGGGTGAGGGAGGACGCAAATACGCAAACCCAGAAAAAGTGCAAATGCGCGAATCCGAAAGCACAAATACGAAAAGTATGACTGTACTCTGTGTGTACATTTCTACAGAAACCTGTCTCTCACATATTTTGGAGTCTGATGCCAGCTGATTCTTGTCAGCTGATTCTGCCTCATGCAGGAAATACGATTTTTCAAAGCCCCTTTGATTTGGCATGGCCCTTGGTTTAAGAGGAGCACAACAGGTAGGTTTTGATTTCAAGAATATTTTTTTTCTTAGATTACTGATGTGTAGCTCTAAGGAAATTAATAAAAGGAATAATTTTTACAGTCACATTTAGAGAAACATTCTCACAAAATGTATCTTTAGTTCTGACTGTTCAAAGTACTTCATCATCAGCTGCCTTCTCCATTCCCATCAAGCCCTTGTTACTCTGGATTGCCACCTTCCAAGGTCCAATTTCTATCTCTCGTTTTCACTGCAAAGTTTCACTCTCTACAAATGAAATCTGGGGAGTAGACTATGACTGAAAAGCAAACATAATTAAGGAGAGAGAAATACTAAAATACTCTTGTACAGATTAGAAATGCTGACATAAAAATACTGAAGTGATTTTTGCAATGCCAAATGAAAGATTGAATGTGCAAGAGAAACAGAAATTACTTTCACCTGTAAAACAGAGGGTCATTGAAAAAAAGAAAGACACTGAAATGTAACAGAGAGGAGGTCTTTCCCAGCAGTAAGCTGTTTACCGGCCATCGTTGGTGTACACAGTGCTGAAGACAAATGCACCAGCTTTCCACAAGCATGGGTTCAGCTTTCTGCTTCTGGCTTTGGTTTCATACCTGGAAAAACCCAAGGGTTGTTTTCAAAGACCTTAAGATTATTTTGAGAATTTGCCGCTGAAATGAGTTTTTGCATTTTCTTCCCTCTCAGGTAATAAAACAGATGGAAGAACAGAAGAGAAATATCAATTCTTCATCACATCCTTTCAGTATTAAATAGATATATATCTACCTATATATATAGACACTTGTTCACATGAAAACACAGGCAACCTTACTATGAGAATAGCTGCCTAAACCTGTTAGCATACACCGACGGCCACATGTGCGTGAGAACATGCACACATTATATAACTTTGGTTATGTAGTTGAAATCACTACATGAAAATATTCAATTCAGAAATGTTTCCATGGGAATATCGGGGCTTGCACATCATTGTGAAGAAACATCTGTCCTGATTTGGGATTTCACCAATGTACCTTAGCTTTACTTCCTTATTGTTGGTTGAGATTTTACAGTCAAAAGCCCTCAGGCGAATTAACCTAGCCATGTACACCCTCAGGGAAATGAGTCTTCAGTTACATGCCTGATGCCAATTGATGCCAAATAGAAGAACTTTATGATATCAGTCAATGTCTATAATTAAAGAACTGTTAAAAAAGTGAGTCAACCAGTCTATTGGAAATCTTGTACTATTTTTTGAACCTGACTTTCTGATGTTATTGTGTTTCAAGATGTCTGAGAAGCATTTAACAATTACTTAGTGCATTTTTAAAGGTCTGAGGTGAGTTCTGGCCGTCTTGTTCATTGATTTTGACAATAGAATAGTGGTTCAAATTCCAAATAGACTTGAGAATTTTCTCTCTTAAAAAGCAGCTAAGCTTTTTATTTAAGTTCATATCCTAAAATCTGCATAGAATAATGTATTTGCAGGATAGGGACTACTTGTATAGTACACACATTTTCTTTCATTTCCAGGTTTGAATGGTTTTCTAAATGCAGACACTGTTTTAAATATCTCAGTAGGAAATAAGATACCTCTTATCTTATAACACAATCCCATTAAGGACAACTAAGCGCTCAGAACAAGTGTTCTGCTTGCATATATTGCCAGGATGTACTGTCAGCTCTATCCCATGCTCACGGCATCAAAGGCCAGTGCTAAGGACCGTTAGCAGCACTGCCAGTTCTTACTGTGAGCTCTGTGCTTTAATGCTGTACTGAGAGCTCCTACTTGCTGGAATCAGGTGATTTTTTTTTTTTTAAAGCTCTAACTAAAAGAATATTTCCAGTTCATATAGTGGTAAAAAGGCTGAAAAGAGCTCCCAAGAGCAACTTCAAAGTCATAAAAAACTTGAAATAAAATAAGGGAAGCCCCATTCAAATTAAGTTCCTGATGTACAAAGTACAAGACTGGCTAGTACAGCTCCCTTGCCTAAAGCCGCAGGCTAATAGTAGCTACACTCCACTGCAGTTTAAAAAACGATAGATCAGCAGTCTCAGTACTAAGCTAAGTAAATTCATAGGCCTAAAAGTTTACTGCTTTTAAGTGAAAATATTTGATATTTTTTATTTAGGCGGAGGAATCTTGCATGGTATTTTTTGCTTTTTAAATATCATCTTAAAATACAAGGCTACATCTGGCACCATGTTAATACACACATTGTAGCCAGGTGCCAGTCCACCTTATAACTCTGCTACTAAATATGAACTCTTGGGATTTTCTGTACTGTTTGGCTCACTGTACACTCCTGAGATGCTCTGGCATCAGCACAGAGAATTAACTGCAGAAGTCCTTACTGGAGCTCACAGAAGGGTCTCCAGTCTTTCAGGCTGTGGTCAGCAACAGAGAAGGGATTGGCAAGAGAGCACAAGGTGCATCTAAGACTGGTGATGTAATTTTGAGCTGCACTTTAAGTTTAAGAATAAAGTGTGAAGAGGAATTTCCCCTGCCCATCCCTAATGATAATCAAGCTAATGAATTCTGCAATAGCTGCAATTTTAAGACTTAGTTAAGCAATTCTCAAGTAACCTACATGGATTTAACACACAAAAATAATTAAACATGCTACGGAACAGATGCTGCACAAACAACAATCAAATGATTCACACTTAGCAGACCTTACCTAGCAGTTATTTTACACCATCTCTGTGTTTGAAAGAGAAAAGCAGGCAGGGTCTCTTCCAACTCAGAATATTCTCTGTGTGTGATTCTTTAATGTATGTAATATCAAACACAACATATCTAATTCACACCAGTTAAGAAAAATCAATAATTTTAATCCATTTTCATTTTGTTCGACCTTTTCATTCGTGATAGATTTTACTTTTATATATGTATGTAGGCCAACATACATACACCACCACCCCCCCTTAGTATTTTCTTCAAAATCTTTTCTCAAAAATATTATTTTGTATCCCATCTCAGAAACACACTGGTAAAAAAAAAAATCCAAATGCAGACAACTCAGAGTCAGGTTTTAACATGGCTTAGGTGCACTTGCATGTGGAAAAGGCACAGGCGTGTGCCCATCAAAAGCTCTCATGATTATTCAATCATGCTCATCAACTGTAAGCCAAAAGAGCAATCTGGTGATTTTATATATATATATTCATGTAGACTCTTCATGGATCATGTGGCATGTGTATATACATATATATATTTATATAAATGGTTCTTATGCTTGTGCATTCTGAACACTGGCTTGATACCAAGGTGTGTCATCAAGGTAAGTTCATGTTTTGTACTAGTTACCTTACCTTACAGGTACAGTGATAGTAAATAAGTGTTTATAATAATAATTAACAGAATTTTCATGTGTCTAAGCCATTTTCTACCTTGCCTACACAAGGAGTCAGTGAGCTAGAATGAAGCCCATGAACTACCCAAATAATCAGGGGGAACTGTAAATAAAAGAAACAGAAAACACAAAGAACAACAAAAGGGAGTTAATTTACATGAAATTTTCAGATTGACTTAATTTGCACAGCTCCCGAGGAAGTTTCAGGGCCAAATTCAGCAGTGATACAAGTGATGGTGTAAGTTAGATATGTGTCAATCACAAAAAGAGTGTCAACTAGGAGAACTGGCAACATACTTCTGCAGCACTTTCATGGGGTGATTTGATGATAGATGGTTGTGATCTAAACTGTAATTTATGCACTATGGCAACTGAAGTGGAGGTTGGCAGCACAGAGAGTAGATGACAAGGGTGAAAAAATAAAACAGGCTTTCACCTCTAGTGACAACATCCCCATCCTCCCAAAAAACACACTGGGGTTATTGCAGCCTGCGTTTACCAGGGCTGAGCATAACAGTCACAGTCATTTACAGGTGCCAATGATAAGTATTTTGCTGATGTACTAAATGATCCTTGACACTCACTTCCTTTTTCCTGATTGATTTCACCTGAATTGGATCAATTACATTTCAAGAGTGGCAGGAATCTAAATTTAAATTTCAAAAATTTAACTAAAATGTTATTATTCTCTAATTTCCAGTGTTTCAACTTTATGACTAAGTGTGTGTCACTACCTGCCCACCACTTGAGGCCATCTCTTGAGGACATATTAAAGATCCCAACAACACAGACTGCAGCAGCTCTTTTGTTCTGCAAGGCTCTTGCTGTAAGAGGAATGGCTCTGACACAGCCTTATGACAACCTGTTTTAGTTGACACAGGAAGAGATGTATAAGCCAGATCTGTCAGAGTTGAAGAGACAGAGAGCCACCAGTAATTCTCACCATTAGTGATCCTTTGTAGAGTTGCCAAAATTCTCCAGTAAAGCTGCTTTTTGGGCAGAAAAATGATTCTTTCACAGAAATCAATGTTTTTGTTAAAGGGATATCATTTTTTCCCCCCTGGTTATTTGAAGTTTTCATTGAAACACTGTATACTTCAATTTCCAGAGTTTTTTGTGGTTGTTGTTTGGGCAGGGGAAGGGGTGTTGTTCTGTTTTGTTTTAATCTCAGGCACAATATACATACAGATACAGAAATGCTGCTGTGGTACCTGATTTGTGATCAGACACACTTCATGACCTTGCTGACCTGCATGGACTGACTTTCCTAACGAGATCAGGCTTTCCATGATGCACTGTGCCCAGAGCTGTCCCCAGGCAGTCTACCATGGCTCTAGACAAAGAAAAGCTATAGCGCATCATGCGGTCTGCTTAGAAAGTCAAGACCCCAGATGAAGGACGGAGCTATAAACATAGTATAGGACCCTGGGATTTTTCTGAGATTTTAAATTGCATCTTTTAGTTTTCAGATGAAGAGTTTTCCTCAGCTGAAGCCTCTCCATTTTTTAGCCAGCCTTAAGCCTTCATTTTGACTGATTTTCCTGCGTTTTCTCCTCTGTGGTCTTCACTCATAAGCTGGAAAACCTGAGCAGACATTTGGAATGGTACAACTCTGGCAGGGGAGGAAGTATTTGTCTTTTGTTTTCTGTGGGCAAAAACAAAAGGCACAGCATTTTCTGCTTTGCATTGTTTAAGCTGACTGGGATGTAATAGGTGTGCCAATATTTTGAGTTTCATCATTTCAGTGCTGTAGTTTGAGTTTCTAGAAAAAGGTGCCTAGGCTATCAGACTAAAACTGGTTTTATGTTGTATTTAAATCCATAATAAATAACATTTAAACATTAATGTTGCTGCTAAACTGAGCTATAGCTTGGAAAACTGTTTCTTAAATCAGTCTTTTGCAATGCACAAGTGTACAAGAAACATTTTGCTGTCAGCATCACTCAGTAAATTCAGATAAATCATTTAATGAACATGCAAAACGTGTGATTGAAAAAAGAAGGTGAAAATGTGTAGAATTTATTAAAATAAGAAATGAAATAGTAAAATATAGTAAAATTAGTCAGGAGCAATCTAACAATGTACAGTGATAGAGGGATTTTAAAATATTTTAAAACATCTTTTTAACATTTTGAAAAGCATTTTTAAACATTTTAGCACTTACAATTTTCCTTATATGCATTATTATTATTGTTGTTGTTGTTTTCATCATTATTATTATTATTAAAATTGAATATGCACATATATAAACTATCTTTCATGTGAAGATGGGAGACACTCAGTATGTTCTATTATTGGAAATCCACTTTAGTACAGTGGTGAGTGTCCCCACCTCTCATGCGGGAGACCGGGGGTTTGATTCCCACCAGGGAGGCAGTGGTGCCATTTAGGAGTTGGACTTGATGATCCTTGTGGGTCCCTTCCAGCTCAGGATATTCTGTGATCCTGTGATCTGTTTACAGAGAACTAATCAGCAGCAATATCAAAGGTCAAGATGGGTGATTATTAAGTGTGGTCAAGTACTGGCTTTTAAGACTTCAAGACGATGAGCAAAGGCCTCCGCTGTCCTCAGTGACTTTGGGCAACCAAATAACAGCCCACGAGTGATGCTGCATGAACTGCCAGACACACTCACAGTCTTTCACAATGTCCTGATAGAAGATCCCGCTCTTTTCATTTGGAGTTTTTAATATGCAAAATTCCTTCAAACCTTCATTCTGAATTTTCATCTATGACATACGTTCAGCAAATAGAAAAAATTAAAAAGTAATGAGGAGAGTTCCCAACTGCTTTGAGAAGATTCCACATATGTGCTAATTAGCGATTCTGTCTGAAAATATTCCCTGAAAGCTGTATGGGTAGTGCAGCCTGGGATAAATAATGCAAATGCCCCATGGCACTGTCACAAACACCACAATCAGTGCTGTTTGCGATTTCAGTGAGACTCTCCAAGTTCTGCACCTGAGACTAAAATATTAATGAAGTAAAACTGTAGTAAACAAACCTCCAGTCCCATTCCCCCACCCGCAGTTCACACACACACACACACACACACACACACTCTCACACACCCTGCACCCACTGGCTTTCTGGCGCAGGATAAAAGGCATTTTAGGAAGATGAGTGTTGACTTGCGTATGTTCCCTTTGTACATAACACTGCTCCTTCCCCCAGTTGCTGCACCAAGCATCTCTTCATCACTGGACGAGTGCCTACATACATCTCTGATGACAGAAATTAAAGGAGTGTTGCTGCATGTTGATAATAATACCAGCAGGTTCTCTGCAATCTGGACTCACACATCAGCATGGATGAAAAGAAAAACTAACAAACCAGTGATTTACACCCATTTCCCTTTCCCTCACAATACAGATGTATCAATGCTGTGTAACCTGAGAGCTAACAGAAAGTTCTGTTGTAGGCAACAGGCAAAACACAGACTGCCACACTATAAGTTCAGGATGGTCACAAAGAGAGGTACCAACAGACGATGGCAGGATATGCCAAGGAACTGCTCCCTGGTCATGTAAAGGGCAATAAAGATACAGGGATACCTCTGTCATGCTTTCCCCTCGGATAATTAGGCAAATCTGCAGGTCTGTGTTATCTTTTCATACACACTTTCATTTCTTACAGAACTCAAAGCCATCCTGAAAAGTAGTACTGGTCTCTGGAAAGACTAATTCTGCTGACTTTCCATGTTAATCAAAAAAGAACCTAAGCAGTATTGCCTAGCCATCTAGCTGTTTAGTGGGCTATCACTAACTCCTGAAGGAAGTTGTCATCAATCTACTTAGATGCTCTGGAAAATTTCATTCAGTTAAGTGCCTAAGCCACTTCTGAAATAGGAGTTAAGGTTTCAAAGTTGAACAAAAGCTTAGAAGAAGTTAATATGGCATCCTAGTGGCCACACAGATGCATGTCTGGAGTCAAATTTTCCTCTTCTAGAAATACAATTTCTCTGCTAGCTGCATCACACCTATTTCAGGTGCATGGCCAGAGTGAAATGCAGAGCAGATTTCAACACATAATGATTGTTTACAAACTATTGTTCAGGTTACAAATACCCATTAACCACTCTGCTCATATTTTAAAATACAGTTTTATACTGCAAATCATTCCTTCTGAGATTACAGAGACTGCACATTTCCAAAGTGTCTTTTATGAAATTTCAGCCTTGCTGTTGTAGTTCACTGTTACAGTACCTGCCTACAAAATTCAGCATCAGAAACTGGTCTATAAATGTCAGTCCATGAACTGCATCCAGCAAAGGCAGTGGAAAAAAACCCCTCTTCATAGTCTGATAAATGCACCATTAAGGGAGTCTCCAGCTGTACAGAAATCTATTCAGAAGGTGAAGATTTAAGACAGAGCTGTCAGCTATCCCAGACACAAACCAGATTGAAAATAATACTATATTTTCTTGATTACTGCTAATTTACTCCATAAATCAGGATGCATCGTCCAAAGTTATGTTTGTCTACCCCAGGAACATTGTTGCCTGAAGCATTGCCTGTCTTCCACTATTTTAGGAACACTTGAAATTCTCTTCAGAAAGATAAAATGTGGCCTAGACTAGCCCACTACGATGACAAATGAAATTTTACAGTAGCTTGAGAGATGCTAACGAAGCCTATGTTCAGCAGACTGTTCTCACCTGTCATCAGCCTTCCTCTACCACTGTCTTGGTGCCTGCTTTTCCCTCTCCCTCCAGCACTTCCTAGATGCCTCCCAGCCCAAAGCATGACTGCAAAATATCCCTGTCTTATAGTTGGTTTCTTAACCTCATTTACATTCTTCCTTCAAGCTACCTCCACCAAGATGGCCTCAAATTACCACCATCTTTTAATGAGAAGTATGCTATGCATGCCCATTTTATCATTATTATATTCTCTCAGCCCAGCTGCCTTCCACCCAGTAGCTTCTGCCTGTTATGCAGATTGTGAGCTCTCTGGGGTGCCAACTGCTCTCTTCCTTGCATGTCTTCACAGCGTGTACCATGAGGGAACCTGATCCTGCATTAGAGTCCCATAACACAAACAACTAGATAAAAGAATAATTTTTTAGCCTGGGCTGCAAACCTTCTTCTGCAAGAAAAAAATAAAACAATTTCCCCAGGCTGTCAGAGCCACTTTCATGTGTCCATATCATAGCTCTCTTCTGGTGATGACAGTGGTCCGATTTCCTGGCACAAGGGGGAATGTTTGCTGAGCTGGTGTGAGCTTTGCGTGTTGCTGCTCTACATCTAGGTGTGTCGTGAAGAACCCAGCGACTTGTAGGGCAGGGACACCCTGTTGAGAAGGCAGCAATCTGTGGGATGTTATTTTTAGTGTGGGGTGAACTCAGGGGGCAGGCTTTGATGGGATTTTTCCTGTGTATGATCCCCTTTCTCTCAAGGAATGAGATATTTGGCTGGTGTTTTGATTTTGTACCTCATAACATTGAAAGGAGAGACTGCAAAGTTTGTTTGCCCATATTTATTATTAATTATAAATCTGCACTCTGGGCTACATATACGAAAGTGAAATCAACACTGTAGGTTTATATCTACATTCAAAATTCATACAAAGAATATATTATCAATAAGTATGTGATCTGTCTTCTACCTGTCTAGAGCAGTCTCAAAAATATTCCATCTGTTGTACCTTTTTTTTCAGCTGACTCCTTCCTTGAGTAATTGAATCCAACTATTAGCAGCCAGGTACTAAAGTTTTTGTCTCATAAGGATTTCACTTCCTGATAAAAGAAAGGTCAGCTCAGCCAGTGAGAAACATTGATCTATACTGTCAGCACCTCACATCAGTGGTTTCAAATACTCTAGGGTCTGACCATAAACACCTTTTCAAAAGGACATAACTGATGGCATCTCCTCTTCTCCAGAAAAACATAACTGTTTCCACTCAGCAAACACAGCACAAAGATGTATTTATCCATTGCCAAGCATAACTATATAATGTTTTACAAATAGTTCATACTTCATTTAAGTAGTTGTACCTCTGATAAAATGACATCCTAAGCACTTAACTTTGTAATTTTTAATTGAAAATATGAATCTCATGCTTCAACATAAAATCATGGTTTTCTCTCACATCATGTGCCTTAATGATCATTGGACCTTTTAAAATGGTGATACCATACAGAAATTAGACCACACTTCTCTTAATTCAATTTAAATTTTCACTTTTTGAATTTTCAGCTTAATTTGTAAGAATGGAAAATGGTTTGGTCATTGATTTAAAACCTGCCCAACATTTAAGACACATCTGCACACTGTGCTCAAAGCAGGCTTCACAGCCTGTTGCAAAAGGAGGTGCAGATGCCTAAAAAATGATGCAGCTCACACAGAATAACACAGAATATGCCAAGCTGGAAGGTACCCACAAGGATCATCCAGTCCAACTCCCAAGTGATTGCCCACACAGGTGTCGAACTCACAACCTCAGAGCCATGCGCACCACACTTTGTCCATCTGAGCCTCCCATTATCTAGGCCATGTCACTGAGTTCCTCATCCAGTCTTTTCTTAAACCTCCAGGGATGGCAACTCCACCACCTCCCTGGGCAGACCATTCCACTGAGGGATCACTCTCTCTGTGAAAAACCTCTTCCTAGCATCCAGTCTAAACCTCCCCTGGTGTAGCTTAAGGCCATGTCCTCTTGTTCTGGTGCTGACAGCCTGAGAGAAGAGATTTACACTCGCCTGACTGCAATCTCCCTTCAGGTAGCTGTAGACAGCAATGAGGTCACCTCTGAGCCTCCTTCTCTCCAGGCTGAACAATCCCATTTGAGCTCATTTTGCTCTGGCTTCATCCCACTTCACAGAACGGCATACTGCAGGTTCTGTAGTCTTCAAGTAGTGGGTCCTCACTGCTAGTTCATTAGAGCAATGTTGTATCCCAAATGTTGCAGAGGCACTGCAGACCTCTCTCCACCACGTGCCCAGAACTCTCACCATTTTACATTTGTTTGAAAAGCAGGCTAAAATTCAAAGAACACAATCCATGCTGGACATGCTGCAGAGTGTAGTAACGCATCCTAGGAGATGGTAATGTCAAAAGCTGGCAAAAGCTGGCATAATGTGCAACTCAATGGCCCAGGTGCCACCTTGTCTCCCCACATTGTCAGCCTGTCACCGCAAGTGATGTGGTCATAAGTGAGGATCCCCCTTACAACCTCTTGAACAAGCTTAGTGTCCCTACCGTGGCAGTGGGAAGCTAGGAATAAACCTGTTTATTGACCAGAGCACTGCTTTTGGTGTTCCTGGCTCTGTGACTGTCAAGAAGACACTCTGTAAAGGCTCTGTCCTTCCTCCCCTTCTGCCTTTAGTTGCAATGTCCCCTTGCCCAGAACAATGCTTTTTGACAGGCCTCATCCTCTTACTCACTGCTGGCCACAGTAAAGGGAATGAACAAATTAATAAGTGAGGGAGCACTGCAGGAACAGCAATCTCCCTGGGGAAGTGCTCAGCACTTCTGGGGAGCCCTTGGCCAGGTGAAAAAGAAGCCAAGGGAGAAACTGTTTCTTACAGGAGGTGCTGAAATGAGACAATGAATGTTAATATTTGGACTAGCTGGGAAATGGCAACCATTCCATGTAAATGTGGATCTAGTAGATAAGGAAGTCACCCTTCAGGGACTGCAGCAGAGGAGGTGGGGGAGAAAAAAGAGAGCTAAACTTTCAAAGCAGGAGGTTGAGCTGTGGCCTGTATTTTCTTCTCTACCCACACTGCAATGCTTATTTGCTGCTGGGGCTTATTAATTTTTCACTTATGCCATGCTAAAAATAGTTAATTATTGAAAATGCATATCTGTCTGATGGTGAAAGGCTGTCTCTTTCAAACAGGTGACTGCTTCAGATAACCCCAGAAGGCACTTCTGGGTCTTCTAGACCCTCGATCAAAATTTCTTTTTTAATTTGAAAAGAAGAGAGGTGATTAAAACTGAAAATGATGATAAGTCTAATGAAAGC
This sequence comes from Pitta sordida, assembly GCA_013390025.1. Taxonomy (NCBI): domain Eukaryota; kingdom Metazoa; phylum Chordata; class Aves; order Passeriformes; family Pittidae; genus Pitta; species Pitta sordida. Next base: position 5,583 of record WEKX01017912.1, on the reverse strand, counting down.
CTCCTCTCTTCTTCCCCGAGAGATGGTGTAAAGGGCTGAGGTTTTTCTTTCTTTCTTTCTTTCTTTCTTTCTTTCTTTCTTTCTTTCTTTCTTTCTTTCTTTCTTTCTTTCTTTCTTCTTCCAAAAGCATATTTTCAGTGTTTAATGTATACATCATGCTGGTCCTTTGACTTTAAAAAAAGAGATGTAGAGATTTTGCTGTAACAATAGAGTGAATGTGTGTGGATGACATTACTCACAGTGCTGGTGAGAGTTCAAAGGCTGGAATGTCCAGACTAAATACACAGCAGAAAGATCAGTTCTTTAACATTTCAGTTAGACAGAAATGTGAAACAACAGGCTAGTGACTTCAGCTTCTTGAAATTAAACAGTCTGACACTGCACAGAGCACACACAGAAATTCATTATGCTTTCACAGCTTAAATCTCCTCCTGCTGAAATAGTGGTGGGAGTTATTCCTCAAACATAGGATTTTCTTTATTAATGTAGTGGTTCTTATCCTTACCTCAAGGATCCTGCTGTGCTGAGGAAGCATTGGATATTTGCCTGTCTGTCCTGGACAAGCTGTGGGATCAGCACAAGTGTATCCCAGCCTACACAGGGACAATGTCCTTACACCTGCTCTGTATTGCTTTTGACCCTGTGGCATTTACTGGTTCTTCTCTGGATGAGCATGGCCACATCTGGGCAGCAGATGCCCTGGTACAGGGAGCAGTGTGTGCTCACAGCTGCCCAGTCTGGTCCTGTCTTCTCCTCCTTCCTGTTTCCCATCCTGGTTCTCACCTAGTCCTATGGGGATCATGCAAAAAGTCAGGGCTTCCACTAGGGTGGCCACATAGCCTTCCTTTGAGGATGGAAACCAGCATGGAGAGTCACCTGAGTGAGATACAAAGGTCTTCCTGTCTCATCTCAAGTTTTATTCAGTTCTTATTGCAGTGCTTATCCTACAACAAGGCTCTACTCAAATAAGACAGGAACAGAAACCCCATAGACAATGTCTATGAGCATTTGATCCTCTCTGTAAAGGAATGCCTCACCCATCTCCAATTACAGGGTTGTCAGCTCATGCCTTCTTACCCGCCACCACAGCTTTGATCATAGTGTCATAGAATAGCATCACCATCCTAATAAGAAGAAAGGTTAATATATTTGTCTAAGAAATCATAAGGAAATTTACAATCTCCAACTCCACAATGTAACTACTTGTGTTACTAATTAAATGTCCACTGTGTGTGTCTCAGGGGTAGTTGCCAATAAAGCTTCTGTACTGTGTCAGCTCAATTTCACATGCTCTTCTGACATGTTTGCAGTGGCAACTGAAACATTATAGTTCCTTAAGAAAAATATTTCTGTTGTAAGATGTGCACACAAACACAAACCATCTAAGAATTGCTTTCATGTTGGAAACAAGATCATGAAGTTTGCAAGAGGAATGGTGATAGAAAAAAAAGTATATCTTTCCTTTTAAAGTAAAGCATCTCAATTACCTCAGGAAAATAAGTTATCAATTACTGTAATTACTATTTTATGAGCCCTACTCTTAGAAGTGCAGTATTTGTCCTTAAGAGTTGCCAGTCTCAGCATAAACGAGGAAATGACAGATAACTACAGTGGTAAGAGAACTAAAAAACAAGTGGAGGTACAACATTGGCCCTCTTAATAAGCCAGAGTTTTAGCTCTGCATAAATCCAGAGAGTATTCTGCAAACATGACAATAAGAACCTTTGAGAATGGATATGAAGAAAACCAAAAAGAAGACACTGAGAAGTGTAAAGAGAGTTCATTCCGTATTGCAAAGTATTACAGTGGAGAAAGAAAAAAGATACTTGCTTCAAAAGCTAAATGTTTTAAAAACAGATAATGAAAGCTGACAAATGTCATCTTCTTTCCTTATGCAAATTCATGAGTCCATCTGAGCTCTTGAAGGTGTATTGGTCATTCATCATCTAGAGAAACTACATTTAGCTGCACAGATGGTTCACACATTATTTTGGCCATTCATTGTTTTTCAGGGTCTATGCCTAGTAACTCCAGCTTCATGTCATTATTTTGGCTCCCAAAATATGTTGAATGGGAGAATTATTTAATGACAAATAGAGACAAATGAACCTCAAACAACTTTTGTTCTCACAAGACATTTTTGCCAAATCTTCATTTTCTTTTTTAAGTAGCCTCCTAGGAATAATGAAACAATTTTGAGGGTGTGGTTCTAGAGCTCCACAAGGGTTTAAGTCAAGCTTTTAGGCAAGTGGTATAATTTTAAACTTCCAAGTTTCCCAAGACCTGAAAAATGAGCAGACACACAGCTCCATGTAGAAGTCACTGCTCACAGAAGACCTGGCCAACTGTTCCTACCGTGAGTGTCATTTCTAGAGGATATCGGTCTGGCAAGGCTCAATGTCCTCTGTCAGTAATGTAGACCTATTTCTCCATATGAGCTTTTTCCCGACATGACTGCCTCACACACCAAGAAAACCTAAAGAGGACTGAGGAATTAAGGCAACATTACAAAGGGAAAAGAAGTTTTTTCATTAATGCTTCCCCAATGATAACTGAGGAGCTCTGATTATCCAATTACATTACCTCTTCACCTATGGTATGATACTCCAGTTTGATGGAAAGACTAAACAAACAGGGAGAGGAAGACACAACTTCCCCATGCTGATACCAAAATACCAGCCATTATTCACAGCATCATATTGGCATCCCACTTCTGTTTCCTCTTCAAGAGGAACCACAGAGAATAACCCTGGCTTAACTGTTCTACCATGTACCATTGGGATGAATTGGTTTTCCAGTCATGCAAATGGCTAATCACTATATTTTATCACAGCATTCTCCCTACTTCCCAAATTCTGACTCCTATGCTCTGTCAAATTGTCTCCTAAACCTCTCACCACATTCTGCTATGAAGGTAACTCCTCCTAATAGTGTGGTAAAACGAAAAGCTAAGCTCAGCTTCCTGTAATGCTCCTACAGAAAGTAACAACTGTTGAAACAAAAATGGAACAAGAGCTAATTCAGCATTTAGAAGTAACCACACTTCAGCTTCACACTCTCACTTATTTCAGTCTCTCTTGTCATCTAGTTCAGACAGATATCTAACTATATTTGCCAGAGTACTCTTATGTTGTGCATGGCCCATGCTATAGTCAGAGCCATCTGCTCAGACATATTTTCCTGAAGAACTGAGACTGGAGAATATGAATAGCCAATTCTGTGAGAAAAATGTGCTTTTTAATCTGACCCTTCACAAAACTGCTGAGACAAGGATGGGGATGAGATATTATCTTGGATTACCTACTTTTAAAAAGCCAAGCTTGGATCCCATCATACCAAGTTTATTTCTAACAAGATCCACTCTGATTATCCACACCAATTTGTTCGCTACTATTGCTCACTCCATAGAACATAGGCTTCACTTGGACTATGTGCACTACTACAAGCATCCACCCCCAAGAATAGTTTTAGTTAGTGCTGCAGATCAAGAAGTGAGCATAAATAAGAGAGTTTATGGAAGCCAAGGCACTTCATTTTACAAATCTGGATCTTCTTGGGCAAAACTGAGGGCCTGTGTAAGGGCAGATGTGAAATCCTGGAATTTGAATCTAATTTGTCAGATGCCCCATTACAATCTAGTGAGACACATTAATGTGAACAAATGTGATCAGTTTGGGAGAACTCTCATGCAAGCAGAAATGCTAATTTCTCAGGAATAATTAATAACCCTTTTCTGCCATTGGGCTAAAGAAGGACAAAAGAAAAAAATTATGCAGTGAGATGAAAAGAAGATCCAAGATTGATGAAGAGGTCATAAATTTGGGGTTGAAAATGACAGTTCCCTACATTAAGAAAACACAGACCTCAACAGAGTGTATTGTGAACTATGCCTAGAGACAATTTGGATCATCTAAGAAGGAAAATGCATGGGGAGAGTCAAGAACAACAACCTGAAATGTATCTAGACATTCCAAACCAAAAGGCTTGGACCTTCCTAAATGTCCTGCCTAAGACAGAACCAAACAGCAAAAGAAGAAATAAAAAATATTACTGAGCAATGCCTTCAGTTAGCCATCTGCTGTCAGCTGTCTAACAAAGAACTGACTTACTCAGCCCCATGATGGGTGAGAAATTCACTGGATAAAGTTTTACACATGTACATGCTCTCATCAGTCCCATTTAGAGTTCATCTAAAATAAATCAATGAGTTCCGTTCTCCCTCTCCAATTGATAGATTCCCTTTAGTCCCGCAGCATCCTGTTCTCCACCACGCCCGTGCCAGACTGGTAAATGCCCATTTTCACAGAGAGAAGAGGGGATTAATGCCTTAGGCTGAGCAAAGCTACAACAACCTCCAAAGCCTCCACACCAGTTCTAATAGGCAGGTTATAAACTTCTGAAAAACATGAGGCCACGATGAAAATACTAAAATACCAAATCCTATAATACTCACATTTACAGTATAAAGCTTTATATTATCTCATAAAAAATAAAACATATCATCTATCATGGGGATTTTTTGTTTTACCCTCAGATCATTGTTTTGCATACAGAGGAAAGGGATGATTTTTCATTTATCTTACAGCCCAATGTTTTTCTCTTCTATTTTTGAACACTTTTGCTGTGGTGTCTGTAATCCAGCTCTCAGGCTACGTAGTTTCTTCTGATATACTGTGATCAAGCCCCAGCTGGTTGGTCTAGTTTCTTCACATATATCTTTTTAAATAAAGCCTTTGCAGTGGGGAGAATATAGAAATAGAGTTGCCACAAGCCTTAGATTTGGCTAGTTTATCTTGCACCCTACTCCACTTTGCTGAAGGACATTAATTGTCCTGAGATCTCCACGGCCTGCACATTTTCTTTCTATTTTTTCCCCTCTATTACGCTCCCACCAATAGGAATCATAACCATGTGAGCAGCAACTGCCAAAAGGCAGCAATTCATAATCAGCCGACTGATTACAAAGGAGCCAGCAGCAATACTGAAGTTTACAGCACTTCCTGTGCACAAAACTACGTGGTAAAAATATTTGCTGCAGAAAGTAAATATACATTATGGGCTCTAGTTTAATTTCTTTTTTATAATCCTGTACTGAAAGTATATAGTAGTGCTTGAAAAAAGTGCTATCCTGACAGCACAGACAATGCAGGCACTCTTCTTGGCTGCACAGTGCATTGCCCAAAGTGACCTTACAAGGCTGCCAGCACGACCCCTGGAATGCCCTGTCACACTGGTTATCCATGATACAATGGCATATTTGCATTATTGAAAAAGAAACATGAGCAATATGATGCCACTGAAAAGCTTCAGTGATTTTCCAAACCTTTTTTAAACAGACTGCATTTCCAGATCCCAGGCACAGAGGATGTTTACCTTCTGGAGCTTCCCATATGCAGGAGTCAATGTATTTTTCTCTTATCTTCCCTACACTTCCTTGGAGCTCCAAGAGCCAGTGAAAATCGGAGTCAGAGAATTACCAAATCACAGAATCACAGAATACTATGAGTTGGAAGGGACCCACAAGGATCATCTAGTCCAACTCACCATACAGAGTGAGTACAGAGACTGAACGTACACCCCAGA
>WEKX01017910.1:0-17352 GCA_013390025.1 Pitta sordida | reverse complement strand
GTCCCTTCACCATCCTTGTCACACTTCCTTGGGCCCTTTCAAGCAGCTCATCAACCAGCCAATAATGATGCACGGGGTTGTTATGTCCGAAGTGAAGAACCCATAATTTGGACTTGTTAAATCTCGTATTATTAGAATCTGCCCATTTTTCTAACCTATCAAGGGCCCTCTTGTTAACATGTGCCTTTGTATGTCAAGTCCTTATAAGCTCAAAAGGAAAATTCACCTTAAATTATCAATGCAACTTTAACTCAATCTGTCAGTTGTGGATCTTTTTTTTTTTTTAATAAGTTGTCTAAAGTATCTTGCTGGCTGTGTTATTCCTCTTTGATGTTACTTCAAGTGAGAAAGATTAAAGTCTAACTTGAATTTATCACTGATGACATTTCCTTGACTTTGGTCCATCAATCCTTTATGATGGGAAGATGTCAGAACAAAGTCATCACAAATTATATAATGTCACTTCACCTAAGACATAGTGCCAAATAAACTGATGAAGCATATTATTGAGAAGTCTATATCCTTCCATACGGTACACGTAAAGTGATGTGCCTTTGATTTAAAATTCTTCTAAGATGAAGAAATTCATAAGGACCAAATTCTTTCGCAATGATCATTCTATATCCTGAGTGGTATCTTGATCCTTTAGCATATAGTATAGCCTCAATTTCTAAAGTATAATTCCTCTCTTTGGTCTCTCAGGATTTATTAAGCAAGTTGTGGAAACAGGGACAAAGTCATAGGGAAATAAGGAATAAGTGTTCTATGTTCAAAAATTTTATGGGGATGTGGTTAAAATCTTAGTTGTCACTTATGATAGTTAACAGGGGACAGTTTAAAATAGTGAGGAAGGAAAACAAGTTTCTATATTGACTCTTAAACCCATCAATAGAGAGACAACTGTAGATAGATTGCTGTTATCACAGAGGTGAAATAATAGTTTTCCACACATAGAATTGCATATTTACTGTAATTCTACAGCCTAGCTCTCTGCTCAACTCATAAAAAAAAAAAAGTGTTTGGCCAAAATGAGCCGTAGAAAATGCATGAATTTCTGTGGTATTACAAAACTGGCTTACTGGTGATGTACCACAAGACTGGAAATTGGCTAATGTGACACTCATCCACAAGAAAGGCAGGAAAGATGATCCGAGTAATTACAGACCTGTCAGCCTGACCTCAGTCCCGGGCAAAGTCATGGGACAGATAGTCCTGTGTGCTATTACGCAGCACCTGCAAAATGACCATGACATTAGAACTAGTCAGCATGGATTTTGGAGAGGCAGGTTTTGCCTGACCAACCTAATCTCCTTTTATGATCTGGTGACTCACCTGGTTGATGAGAAAAGCCGTGGATGTTGTGTACTTTACCCTTATCAAAGGCTTTGACACGGTTTCGCACAGGAAGCTTCAGGAGAAGCTCATAGAACACAGCCTGGATGGAAGCATTTCATGTTGAGTTAGGAACTGATTGGATGGAGGAGCTCAGAGAGTGTTGGTGAATGGTGCCACATCCAGCTGGCAGTCAGTCACTAGTGGAGTCCCATAGGGGTCAGTGTTAGGACCAGCACTGTTCAACATCTTTATTGATGATATGGACGAGGGAATTGAGTCCATTATCAGCAAGTTTGCTGATGATATCAAGCTGGGGGCAAATATTGATGTGCCAGAAAACAGGAATGCCCTTCAGAGGGACCTTGACAGACTAGAGAAATGGGCAGACTCCAACCGTATGAGATTAAACGACTAAGTGCCGGGTTCTTAACCTTGGACATAACAACCCCATGCATCGCTATCAACTGGGGGATGAGTGGCTGGAGAGTGGTGAAATGGAGAGGGATTTAGGAGTTCTGATTGACAGGAAACTCAATATGAGCCAGCAGTGTGCCCAGGTGGCTAAGAAGGCAAATGGCATCCTTGCCTGTATTAGGAACAGTGTGATCAGTCGGACTGGGGAAGTTATCCTTCCCCTGTACTTGGCGCTAGTCCGATCACATCTTGAGTACTGTGTGCAGTTGTGCTCTCCCCAGTTGAAGAAGGATGTTGAGCTGCTCGAGAGGGTCCGGAGGAGGGTGACAAGGAGGGTGAAGGGACTGGAGGACAAGCCCTATGAGGAGTGGCTCCGGGAATTGGGGTTATTCAGCCTGGAGAAGAAGAGGCTCAATGGCGACCTAATTGCTGTTTACGACTACCTGACGGGAGGTTGCCACCAGGTGGGTGAGGATCTCTTCTCTCAGGCTGACGACACCAGAACAAGAGGACATGGCCTTAAGCTATGCCAGGGGAGGTTTAGACTGTATGTTAGGAAGAGGTTTTTCGCAGACAGAGTGATCTCTCATTGGAATGGTCTGCCTGGGGAGGTGATGGAGTCACCGTTCCTGGAGGTGTTTAAGAGAAGACTTGATGAGGCATTTAGTGCCATGGTTTAGACGATGGGTTGGTGTTGGGTTACAGGTTGGACATGATGATCTCCTAGGTCTCTTCCAACCTTGCTAATACTGTGATACTGTAAAAACATTACTGAAAGTAGTTCTCTAGTTGTAGCAGTGTGGCAGTAGTTTTACAGACATGCAGTGGTGAAGAATGCCACAATACACCAAAGAACGGGGCTCTGAACGCAAAGTGACTTGTAATAGATCAGGAAATAAAACCCAACAAAGTCAGGTTGTGGTTGTTTGACCCTGGCTTGACATCAGATATTCACCCACAGCCACTCTCTCACTTCATACTCCTACCCGCCCCCACACAAATAGAAGAGAGAGGGGAAAAAAGAATAGTTTCACAGGTTTCACAGGTTANACTCCCAAATCCCTCTCCATTTCAGCACTTTCCAGCCACTCATCCCTCCAGCTGATAACAATGTTTGCGGTTACGTCTGAAGTGAAGAACCCGTCATTTGGACTTGTTAATTCTTATATTATTGGAATCTGCCCATTTCTCTAGTCTGTCATGGTCCCTCTGAAGGGCCCTTCTACCCTCCGGCAGTTCAACATTTGCCCCCAACTTGGTATCATCTGCAAAGTTACTGATGATGGACTCAATTCCCTCATCCATATTTTCAATAAAGATGTTGAACAATGCCGGGCCTAACACTGATCCCTGTGGGACTCCTCTAGTGACTGGCTGCCAGCTGGATGTGGTGCTGTTTACCAACACTCTCTGTGCTCGTCCATCCAACCAATTCCTAACCCAACACAGGGGGCTCCTATCCAACCCATGCTCAGAGAGTGTTTCTCTGCCACTGCTCAGGGGAGGAGGCAATTCTCCTGCATTCCATGGGTTCCCTCCCACGGGAGAAAGTCTTTCATGTCCCTCTCCAGCTCTTCCAAACACTGCTGCCTGTGGCTTAATCCACAGGGTGCAGTCCTTGAGCACTGGCTGCTCCAGTGTGGTCCCATCCCAAAGCACACATCCTGCCAGGTAGAGTTCTGCTCCAGTGTGGACTCACCTCTCCACGGGCCACACGTCTCTCCTGGTACTCTGCGCCAATATGGGCTCCAAAGGGCTGCAGCCTCACTCCAGCATCCCCCTGCTCCAGCGTGGGCTCCCCTCTCAGTGGGCTACAGGTAGGTTTTCTGCATCTCTGTGTTCTCTCCATTCCATGGGCTGCAGGTGGACAGCCTGCTTCACCATGGGCAGATTCTAATAATATGAGATTTAACAAGTCCAAGTGCCGAGTAATTCACTTTGGACATAACAATCTAATGCATCATTATCGGCTGGGGGATGAATAGCTGTAGAGTGGTGAAATGGAGAGGGATTTAGGAGTAATGGTTGACAGGAAACTTAATATGAGCCAAGAGTGTGCCCAGGTGGCTAAGAGGACCAGTGGCATCCTAGCCTGTATTAGGAACAGTGTGGTAAATCGGACTGGAGAAGTTATCCCTCCTCTCTACTTGGCACTGGTCAGACCACTTCTTGAATACGGTTTCCAGTTCTAGTCTCCCCAGTTTAAAAAAGATTTTGAACTACTTGGAAGTGTCCAGAGAAGGATGACGAGGATGATAAAAGGGTTGGGGAACAAGCCCTATGGGGAATGACTGTAGAAGCTGGGGTTGTTCAGCCTGGAGAAGAGGAAGCTCAGAGGTGACCTCATTGCTGTCTACAGCTCCCTGAAGGGAGGTTGCAGTCAGGTTGGTGCAAATCTCTTCTCTCAGGCTACCAGCACCAGAACAAGAGGAAATGGGCTTAACCTGCGCTAGAGCCTTTTTATTGTCAACCAGGCGTTTAAGGAAAGACTGGATTTGGAACTCAGTGACATGGTCTAGATGATGGGTGGCTTGGATGGGTGGAGCGTGTTGCTCATGACTCCAGGGTTGTGGGTTCGGTCCCTGGGTGGGTGTTTACTTGGGAGTGTGACTAGATGATCCCTGTGGGTCCCTTTCAACTTGGAATAACCTGTGAACTTATGAACCATGGTCATGACCAGAGGCTGCAGGGAGCCACCTGAAACACCTCCTCCCCCTCCTTCAGCCCTGGTCTTGGTGCCTGCATTTGCTGTTACAACTTCTCATGGCTCCTCTCTGGCTGCCATGTCTTCTTCCTCTTGTTCTTTTTTTTTTCCTTCTTAAATATGTTACCACAGAGGCATCTCTCTTTCTCCTGATTGGCCTGGCTTTCATGAGCGGCAGGTCCAGCCAGGAGCTGGCTGGCATTAGGTCTTCCAAACATGAGAGAAGCTTCCAGAAACTTCTTGAAGAAAAGCCTCTCCTATAACCTCCCGCTACCAAAATCACAGCCGCGGTAAAACTCAGTACAAATATTAAAGGTGGTCACATGCGTGGACATAAAGAAGAGAGAGACTATTAGAGCTAGAGCTGAGAAAGTTGGGAATTTCCACTAGAATTTTGGTTGCCTGAGAATGACTTATGCCTGATTTATATGAACTGGTCATACACAGACCTAAGGTTATCATACAGGAAGGGTATTGAGCCCTTTTGCAATAAAAATCTGGAAGAAGCAACAAGAGGAGAATGGGAAAAGAGAGTTTGACAGAGAAAATTTTATGAGCCCTTATTAATTTCCTCTTTTACATGAAACAAACTACCTTCCAGAGCTGCCAATATAAAGAAAAACCTTCTTGAAACAGGGAGAACGCCCATTTCAAAATGAGCAATGAAATTATCAGAATCTCTCCACTGCAAATCTTCAGTGGATGACTAACTGCAGCCTTCTGCTCATTACTTCTCTCAAAAGATGATTTGAGGTCTTTTGTATTCTCTGGTAACTGAAGTTTCCGTTTGGCTTTTCTATTTTTAAAAGGTAGTCACAGATGAAGAGAAAATGTGTTGCAGTAATAGAACCACATCAGGAAATATCCTCCTCAGCTGCTGTTCAGAAACATTTCAAATGCCTTCTAATAGAATGCTGCTTGTCCCATAACATTTGTAACTGACTGTGCTTCAAATGCAAATTTCTTCATTATGTTGAATTGCATTAAATTTTGAAAGTGCTCTCTGCTCATATCCCCTAAAAATAATTTGCTGAGAAAATAAGATGGTATGGTATGATGATATGCATCCATTGGATAATACCTGAAAATAGTTTTATAAACATATTTCATTTTAGTTGCTACTTAATGATTTTATTTTAGTGGGTAGCTTATGGATTCAGCCATTCCAGTGCAATGAACTAGAATCATCTTCAGAGCTAGAAATTTTATTAGTTTGATTATTATGCCAAATATGATGAGAACATGTAGATTTATAAAACAAGGAAAAAGTTGCAGTCCATTGACTATGCCCTTTTCAGCCTTTAAAGGCATTAACTAGGACATTTCAGCACTGTTAACAGCAGTTCTCTTCCCAGGGAGTACCTTATTGGTATTTTTGGTAGCAGATAATACTATGCAGATACTTTCTGACAATGTCAAAGTTCTAACTTTGGGATGAGCCAACTAACTTTTGGCTGACATCATTTGTGCTCATTAAATATTCCTTTATAATATACTCAAAAGTCAGTTGTGCTAGTATGGGTTGTCAGAATCCCAGTACCCCTAATTACATCCTAGTTGTCTAAAGTTGCAAGAACTAGAAACTAAAACTGTCTTCACAGATTATTTAGTACTACTGTGCATTTCTGCTCAACCTATGATGCCAGAAACTAAACTACACACCACACACAGCTGGCTACTGGTAAGAAATATATTAATATCTGAATTAATTTATATATAATTAATGCAGATTATTAAATATATTATTACAGTAGTTGCATTTATTCTATGCATCATTTTTCTCTTAGACAAGCCTTGATGACTTCATTGCTGTTGAGCTTAAATCTAATTCCAATAGTTAACCTTTGCTTACATACAAGAAAAGATGGATAACCACAGCATATCTGTACTGCTTGGCAGAGCTAATGATAATCCACAAATAAGAAAAAGAATGTGTGCTTAAAACCACACTAGTCTGAACAAAAATAATGCAATGAGAGACTATTTTCCTGTGTTTGCCTAAATCTTGTCATTAATTCATTTACAAAGACTTATATATATAAGAACTAACTAGTCAGACTCCTTCGTCTGTTGCAAAAGGGCTTGTAAGAGCCCCAAGTAACAGCAACAATAGTGGTGCTCAAAAGCATAATTTTGATCCGTTAAAAGAGATCACCAAAAATAAGAACTCAAGCTAACAGCATATTAACATTGCAAACAAAACAATGACAAAACCTCCCATTCATTTATCTTCTTCTTCCGAAGGTTTTTGGAAGCTGGAGCATTTTTGCAGTGACACCAATGCTATTTCTATAAAACTTTGAGTACCTGTCTGTATGATAACAGGCAAACATATCATTTGTTTCAGAGCTACAACACAACAGGTAGTTCTCAATTCCATGCTTACTATCTCCTAGAATGTCCTTTCCTCACCCTCCTCCTGTGCCTTAATTCCTTGTTGTCCTTGTCCAGTGGCCAAGTCCCTAAAAGCATTGTGAAACAGACAATAGAACTGAAGCTGAGCCAGAAACTGCGAAGAAACAATACTACAGTCATGCCTCCGGATTTGTGGGTTTTGGGTCTTTTGAGGCTTCTGCAAAACATTAAATGCGTGAATTTGGGTCAGACACTAATATGGAAAAGTACTGCCATAAATATGGCAACTTTGGAATACTGTTACATGCTGTGCTCCTTACAGCACTGAGAAGCTGAGGTTTTTTCCCTTTAATTGCAGAAGCTTGGGCTGGCAGGAGTGTTTCTCTGAGGCTGTGAATATGTGCATATGCACATATGCAGATATGTGCTGACAAATCCAGCCTGGCTGCCGAGGCCAGAACGGCGACCCACGTGGGCTCTGGAAGCTTTTACAACAATTTAATGTTATGAAAATACTGTGAGTGGCTCTGGAGTGCTGGTGATGGCCACGCTGCCTGGGGAGGTGGCGGGGGGCTGTAGCGCTGTGGTGCTCAGCTGTGACTTCTGTGGAGCTGCACAGGGTCTCCGTGCCTGCCCATGGCAGACTGGGGGCATCCGGCACTGAAACATCCCTGTGAGGCGTCCTGTATGCCTTGAGGCGTGTTGCAGCAGTGTGTTAGACTTAGTGCTATGTGCATAAGCCTTTCCTGATAGGGACAAGCCATAGAGACACATATGAGCAGGGCAGGGATCACAGCAGGGGACCGTGCTGTCTCATGGCACCGCGGGAGTATAAACGCCATGGAACCTGTGCAACACTCATAAGGGAGCAGTCTGTGGCTGTCCCCACTGAACAGGAAGTGTCATCAACACACCTCAGAGGAATGTGCCAGTCCCGCCCCACAGGGAATGACGGCATTGTCCCTCTATGAAGCAGAGGCACCATGCATATGTCAACCTAACGTATTCATGATTAACTGGATAGGATTCGCAGAGAAATTTTTCTTGAATAGTTGAAGCAGTGAATAATTAGGTGTGAATAGAACTAGGGGAAAAAAAGAGGATGTAAGGACTCTGGAAAAAAGGGGAGATAAGCCAGAGTGTGTTTAAGGAAGTTGTCAAGTCATGCAGGAGAAAAATCAGAGAGGCAAAAGCCCAGATGGAATTCAAAATAGCTGTTTCTGCAAAGGACAACAAGAAATGTTTTTACAAATATATCAGCAGCAAAAAGAAAGGCTGCAACAACCTTCATTCATTATTGGATGCAGAGGGGAATATAGTAACTAGAGATGAGGAAAAGGCAAAAATTTGAAATGTCTTTTTTGCCTCAGTAATAACCAGCAAAACAAATTGCCTACAGGACAACTGGACTTCTGAACTGGAAGATGAGGTAGGGGTGCTGTATAACCACCCTGTAATCCAGGAGAAGGTAGTTAGAGACTTGCTGANGTCTCTTCAGAGGGACATTGATAGGCTAGAGAAATGGGCAGATTCTAATAATATGAGATTTAACAAGTCTTATCTGCTAGGTTCTTCACTTTGGACACAATAATCTCGTGCACCGGGAAGAGAGGTTGCAGTCAGGTGGGTGCAAATTTCTTCTCTCAGGCTACCAGCATCAGAGCAAGAGGACATGGCCTCAAGCCACGCCAGGAGAGGTTTAGACTGGATGTTAGGAGGAACTTTTTACTGAGAGAGTGATCGCTCAGTGGAGACATAACTCCTCTTTTTGNGACACAATAATCTCGTGCACCGGGAAGAGAGGTTGCAGTCAGGTGGGTGCAAATTTCTTCTCTCAGGCTACCAGCATCAGAGCAAGAGGACATGGCCTCAAGCCACGCCAGGAGAGGTTTAGAGTGGATGTTAGGAGGAACTTTTTACTGAGAGAGTGGAGACATAACTCCTCTTTTTCTCCATCTTCTTAGGTTAGTGCTTGCTTGTGTAAGCCAAAGTACTTACGCTGATTTTTTCTATAGGACAGCATATAAAAACAGTCTTTAAGAGAGAACTCACACCGAACAAGATGACAGATATTATGTTATTTAAGGTTCTGTTATTTTTTATTTTACCATTCTGACATTGTCATCACACCTAGAAATCTTATCTGAGGAGGAAATTTTACTGCAGAAACTGAGAATTCCTTTTACAACTTGCTAATTTTCTTCACATTTTAGGGAGACTGAACAAGGTACTATTAGCAGCAAGCCTGTCAATTTCCACACCATTATCAATACTGTGGTTTTTTTTAATTGTATTTAGGGAAACCAGTTTGGAGAAAAAGCTGAAAGAGCAGAGAACACTTTACTAAAAAGTAAATTTGAGAAAAAGGATTTTTATATGTGGAGGTAACACACAAACTCAGGGCTGAATGATATAAAGATATTCTGTAAATGTTTTGTTCCCTGAAATACATTAAGTATTTTCTCTGATTATTTTGCTATTCTTTTTCTCTGCCCTTTACAAAGTGGTCTTCAAGTCTTCTTGAATACAATAATTTTACACAAAGCCTATCAATACTTCAAAGCACAGTCTTAAATTCCTAGAAGTTATACTTGGAGTGTTTGTAAACAACATCATTTTACCTGTACTTTCCTGTACCACCACAAAGATCCAGAAATTAGTATTTACAGAAACTATGAGTTTGATTATTGATGGTGAATGGGAAATTATACTTTGGACCACAAGTACAATGGAGTTTGCATGGGATATAGCTGCATGAAATGGTGGCAAGTACAAAAATCCATATCCATTCCAGTAACATTTCACTCACTTTACATTTCTGCAGCTGAAGAGATTCTAGAAAATATGTTCCCTGGCTACCCTGTTTAAAAAGCTGATATGAATATTATGTCTAATTCAAAGAGCATTGCAAACTATAGGATTGAATTTTCATGACTGTGTGTGGAACGAATATTGCCAAATACAGATTTTTAAATTCTGGGTATCTGCAGTGTACCCTCACTACTTTGTGGTCCTTCTCTTGCGGGTTCACCTCTTCACAGAGTGTTTTCTCCATGTAGATGGCACTCTGTTTCGGTGTGCATTTGTGACTGCACATGCACTGACAGCCATGAATATGCAAATAAGCCCCTGCGTGCATTGAGATCCTGCATCATGTCTACCCCAAGAATGGCAGGACCAGGTCCACTCAGCTGAAGAGATGCTGGGACTGCAGCATGGGTGCTAGTGTCATTGACTGAGTGGTAAAGAGGTTTTTTTTCCCCATGTGAGGTGCCCATGGGCACCAGAACCCATCAACACAAACACTGACACACAGCAGGGTGGGGACCACAGCCCCAGCACTGAGGGGGAGGAGTGGGCAGCTCGAGTAGTATCATCCCAGTGCCAGTGTCCCCAGCTGAGTGGCAAAGAGGTTTTTTTTTCCAGTGCAGGGTGTCTGTGGTTTCCAGGAGCTGCTGACACACTGCTGAAGCATGCTGGGGCTGGGGGGGGCAGTGCAGTGGGTGGGGCTAATTTGCATATTACTGATCTGCCTTTCTTTGCGGCACAAGGTCTTCCAGAAGAGGGGGGCGAGACCCATGGTCCCGCGAAGGGTCAACTGTATTACTTAAATTATCAGTGTCATTTCGCATGCAAAAATAATGCAAGGATGTGTTAAAACGTAAGGCAATAGATCTTTCACAGAAAGAGAAATCTCAATTTCAAGCTTTATTCTCCTTTCTGAAAAAAAAGTTTGTTCACCTTGAAGTTTACCTCACTTATTGTCTGCTCCTCGCACACATATATTTATTCAGACAAACCTAGTTATGCACAGGAAATGTGACAACTGAAGGAGTCCCACAGGGGTCAGTGTTAGGCCCAGTACTGTTCAACATCGTTATTGATGATATGGATGAGGGAATTGAATCCATCATCAGCACGTTTGCAGATGATACCAAGCTGGGGGCAAATATTGATCTGACAGAGGACAGGAATGCCCTCCAGAGGGACCTTGACAGGCTGGAGAGATGGGCAGGCTCCAACAGTATGAGGTTTAACAAGACTAAGTGCAAGGTTCTTCACTTCGGCCATAACAACTCCATGTACCGCTATTGGCTGGGGGAGGAGTGGCTCGAGACTAGTGAAGTGGAGAGAGACTTAGGTGTAATGATCGACAGGAAACTCAGTACGAGCCAGCAGTGTGCCCAGGTGGCTAAGAAGGCCAATGGCATCCTGGCCTGCATCAGGAACAGTGTGGTCAGTCGGTCCAGGGAGGTTGTCCTTCCCCTGTACACGNATGGTCCTGGGTCCCTTCCGGCTCGGAGTGGCCTGCTAGACTGGGAGGGAACTAGGTTGTGTTATCACTCTGGGATGCGCTCTCGGTCTCTGCACGGGTGTTAGATGGTGAGTTGGACTACATGATCTTTGTGGGTCCCTTGCAACTCATAATATTCTGTGATTCTGCGAGTCTGTGAGTAAATTTATAGGACAGTTGGGTCTGCTATATCACGGGGGCGAGGGCTTATTCGGGTCCCACAAAGCCCGCCTTCCACGTTGATTGGCAGCTCATTAATATGCAAATTAATCACACACCCTTACACATCCTTCAGGTGTTCCAGCGCTTCTTTGGCACTGCCCTGCTGTGTATCGGTGTTTGTGTTGGTGTTTCCCAGTGTCCACGGCCACCTCACATTGCGAAAAGCCCCTTTTCCACTTGTCTAGGAAGACCGCTGTGGGGGGAGCCACCTGCATCACTGTGCTGGTGTCTTTCCACATGGGTAGACCTGGTCTCTCCATACTCCGGGTAGACAGGCTGCACACAGCTGCTTTCCTCCAAGAGGAGTGAGGCGGGTAGTGGGCCAGGTCAGGCGCCATTCGGAGCGGACCCGTCGCAGCCCCTGCGCTCCCAAGGGAGCAAGATGGGACAGGCGCCATTCGGAGTGGACCCGCCACAACCACTGCACTCCGAGGGGAGCAGGATGGGGTGGGACGGGCGCTGCTCAGAGCAGACCCGCCGCAGCCGCTGCACTCCCAGCGGACCGTGATAGGGAGGGCTGGCATGGTGCAGGCATGCCAGTTGGGGAACCCGCTGTAGCCTTCTCACTCGCAGCAGAGGAGAGGGGGTTTATTTGAGTATTCATGACTGCCTAATTGAATAGTCATGTCTGCAGGTCACGCATGCGCTGTTGCAAAAAGGGGCCTCCTTCATCACTGAAAAATCATGCCATTAAGATGTGAAGCCACAATATGGGGGGCGTGAAGTGGTAGAGGGCCAACTGTACTTGTTCATTTTATGAAAAAGAATATTGGCAGTGCCTAAGAAATTATATACATTTTTACCTATAATTTACAAATACAGTAAACCCTCAAATATCTCTGGGATCTGGTCTGGAAACATGCCACGTTAAGTGAAATCCACAAAGTAGCAGTAAACAGGACAAACATGGGTCAAATTTAATTTTTCGATAACCATCATGCCAGTTCTCAAACTTTGTGGAAGGGAGATACTAAACAAACTAAACAAAAGGTGGAATTCCTCAACAAGAGTTGTTGGGTGGAGATGGAGGAGTCCTTTGATGTTATAACTGGAGGGCTAATGGGTCTTGATGGGCCATTTGGCCCCTGATGGCTAGGTGGAGAGGGGATAGAGTGTTCTTTTTGTCTTTTTTGTGTTTCGTGATGGGCCTTGTTACCATTGTGTTACTGTTTGGTTGGTTTGTTGTTTTTTTGTTGTTTTTTTTTTCTCTGTGTATATCTAAATAATTGGTTTTTTCCTTTTTCAACATTTTTTGACTGAAAGCCCCTTTGAATCAAAAGGTATAGTAAAGTAGATAAGGAGGGTTTTTTTGATTTCCACTCCATGAAGGTTCCTAACTTCCCTAGAATGCATTGTTCT
Organism: Pitta sordida; assembly: GCA_013390025.1. Classification (NCBI taxonomy): domain Eukaryota; kingdom Metazoa; phylum Chordata; class Aves; order Passeriformes; family Pittidae; genus Pitta; species Pitta sordida. The sequence continues at coordinate 4,669 of WEKX01017910.1, read as the reverse complement.
AATCTAGGACAAGTTGGTAAAGTGGGGAGAAAAAAACCTGTGATGTATTCAAGCCTTGAATAATGAAGGGCAAAGCAGCGAGGTATCACTGTGTATATTTAGATTAGACAAACCCCTAAAAGTTAGAATCTTATATGTAAAAGGTGTGTAAATTCAGAAGCAATGACCAAAGACTCCAAAACAGGTATTTCACCTACTTTCACTCTGTCATTCTTTGGGATGCAATTGCAAAAAAGTAATTCATTTGAAGATTTTGATGTATGGCTTAACTACCTTTGAGAAGTCAATTATCAGTTAAATGGTTTCAGATAGTGATAGAAAACTAGGACTTCCACTTTTCCCCTGACTATAAGTTCTGTACTCATTTCAAAGAGTTAGATGTTTCTGTTCTGTTTCATGCAACTAAGTTTTAGAAGAGGCATTTAAGATCTTTATCTATAAAAGGTTTAATTCTTACCTTATTTTCATGATTTAACATGGACATTGGGGTCCACGCACATATGCACACAAAAACACTTGGAGCAATGAAATAATTTTGTAGGATGAATTTAGTGACTAAACTGGGTAATTTATCCTGAAAACTATTTACTTATGTGACTAAAGCAATGCTTGCCCAAACCTGCCATCTAGAGGAAATCACACTCTTGTTCCATTCGGAGCAAATCTTTAAGGCTACAAAAATGCTGCATAATTGCTGCAGCTTATTTGTACTCCTTGAAGTTAAATGCACTTTGAGTTATAAGTCCCACATGTCTGATTCTACTTTTTCTGTTTCAAGTCAATAAACCTTGCTATCCTGTGCAACACCTGAATAGTGAGTGACCAAGGAAACAGGCAGTGTAACATCTCAAGAGAGTCAAATCTAGCAGTCAGAGGGGCACTGTAGTTAAAGCCAGTACTGAAATACAGAAGACAACCATTATACCTTTGTAAGAGGGAAGGCACTGTTGCAAGTTGAGCAAGGTATTTCCAGTTAACAAAACATATTCAGAAATAAATAGAGGGAAAAAATGATACTTTAGAAGTATAAAATTAGTCACTTTTTTCAACAGCTCAAAATAAAGTTGGGAATTTGCAAGTTGCTGTTCTCATGAGCAGTTTGTTTCAAAGTCATTGCTATACATTTATCTGAGATGTGAAGAGAGAGAGAGACAAGACTACATAAAGCAAGGCTTTTAATAAATAGAGGTGGTGCTGATTTACGGAACAAACCCCAAGACTCCAAAGAGTTTTAGAGTAGGCATGTTTTTAATAGCAACTTTGCAAGGTCGGGGGAAAATTCCTTTGCCTGCCTAACAACTAACATCCCAGGCACCCATTATATGCTACATAATTATGCATATTCATTAAAGAAAACATGCATAAACATTAAGTATCCGAGGATAGGAGTGGTTTATGTAGATTAGTGTCCGGTGTCTCTTTAGCATAAGTTTCCTCCCAGTCTCCACCCCGGTTCCATCTCTCAAATGTTCTTTTGGGGGTCTTTGAGACTGAAGTAAGACGTCTTCCTCAGGTGAACTTTTGAACTCGTCTAGATTTTTCAGTGTTTGGCATCCTTTCCAAGTGCTAATTGCTTCTTCCATCCACTAATTGCCTATACCATCTACATCAAGCAGGGGAGTTTCCTTTCCAGACTTGCTGGATGAGGAGTGTATAATTTATAGCCTAGCCTGCTGTCCAGGCTTATCTCTTGGATTCCTTCTCAAGGTTGAGAAAACCAGTGTTCTTATAAAAATGTTTTCATTAGTACTTAAACCTCTACGTTACCAGCAAAATGTTATATGCTTCTACAAAATACAAAAGTGATACATACGTAAGCACACTGATATAATGCGACTTCTGTGTTACTAACAAGACCTTATATACTTTTACAAAATATAAAAGTGACATATCCTCTATTCACTGCCCTCTGAATATTTCAGTAATTTCTTTAAAGAAAGATACCACCTCTGGAAGAAGAACTACAAGTTCCTAGTAGAAGGGAGAACATTTTAGGGAAGTAGCTCTTTAGGCAGAAACATCTCCAGCCTGTCTCTGGTAAGACAGGAGAGTCCCTGCCCTGGTGGAATTAGCTCATAAGATGCAGGAAGGCCTGAATCCATTTACATTCTGTTTAGCTGATGGTGTCTCAAAGAATCAATTAACTATCAAATAGCTAAAGAACTGGTTTTCTAAATAATTCAGAATTCAGCTGTTTGCCTAGAAATTAGCAGTTTGTGCAATGAAAAAGTGCTCAAAATTTAAATTATGGCTGTATGACACATTGTTACATAATGCCTCTCATTAACTACCAAGAATATGAATAAAATGTCTTTGACATATGTATCACCTTTCAATGGCTACCAAAGATGAAAGTCTTCTGAATACAGAAATAAACCACTGCAAAATAGAGCAATAGGTGCATCTTTCTTATTTCACTGCTCTTAAGCTCAGAACACTTCCAAAGAAACTTCTTATTGCTAATCCTAAAATGAATTTAGTAATACGTAGCCATAAGTTGAAATACTGCACCAAAAACATTGGTGAAGAAAAGATACCTGGAAATAGACACCTACCTTGTTTCAGTCTTTTATTTTCAGAATACTCTAATAACACAGAAAACCTTTAGCACTAAACTCTGCATTTGAGGAAGAATATAACCGATACAGATTCACAGATTCACAGAATACTATGAGTTGGAAGGGACCCACAAGGATCATCTAGTCCAACTCACCATCTAACACCCGTACAGAGACCGAGAGCACATCCCAGAGCAGTAAACACAAACCTAGTTCCCTCACAGTCTAGCAGGCCACTCCGAGCTGGAAGGGACCCAGGATCATCCAGCCCTACACCCCCCAGCTAGACCATGTCACTAAGCTCCTCATCCAGTCTTCTCTTAAACACCTCCAGGGACAGTGACTCCACCACCTCCCTGGGCAGTCCATTCCAATGTGCAATCACTCTCTCTGTGAAAAACCACTTCCTAACATTAAGATTAAACCTCCCCTGGCGTAGCTTGAGGCCGTGCCCTGTTGTTCTGGGGCCGTGCCCTCTCATTCTGATACTGTTAGTTTTATTTACAGATACAGAATCTACAAAAAGCACAGATAGGTTTTAAATAGCATACTGTGTTGGGTTTTTTTTTATTAGCACTATTTACTATATCTATGATGTAGTTGTGGATCAAAACTTGAAGTCTGAATACCAGACAGCTAGAGTTTGTGAATGTAGGTTTTTGACTCCAAATATTATGAGCATATACCTCAATTGTAAATCATATGAGTAAGCTGAGACATTTAGTTTTGGTATGGTTTAATTCAAAATGTCCTAAGTTTAAGATATTTGAAATACAGATTAGAGGGCAATCAACAGAAATAGACGAGGGTGGAGGGAGTGTGGAAGAGACCATAGCAGTCTGTAACTTCACTCACACACAGAATCACAGAATATTATGAGTTGGAAGGGACCCACAAGGATCATCTAGTCCAACTCACCATCTAACACCCGTACAGAGACCGAAAGCACATCCCAGAGTGGTAACACAAACCTAGTTCCCTCACAGTCTAGCAGGCCACTCCGAGCTGGAAGGGACCCAGGATCATCCAGCCCTACACCCTCTAGCTAGACTCAGGATCATCCAGCCCTACACCCCCTACCTAGACCATGTCACTAAGCTCCTCATCGAGTCTTCTCTTAAACACCTCCGGGGACTCCTTTCACTCCTGCTCCTTGCAGAGAGACTCCAGTTTGAACAGCTGGTGCAATACTACCTCTTCTTCTTCCACTGGCTGTGGTTTTCTGCTAGCATATTTTGCCTGCTCCTGATCTAATTCAATACTCTGTTCTTAATGTAATCTGCACTATTTCCTTCTTTTTCCACATACTAATGAGGAAGGTTCTCCACAATAACACTTTACATGAGTTCTTTCAGCATGAGGGTAATCAAATTTCCGTTTTCTCTCTAGGAAAATATTGAGGCAAATTCAACAACAATTAACAGCTGATCTGTCCTGTACAGTTACTAGACATAGGAATACAGTTGGGTCTCCTATAACGGTGACCCGTGGTATTCTTCCGGATCTGCGTAGCCCTACTTCTGCATTGAATGGCGGCCCTGCCACCACCACTGCCACCGCCCCCACTGCCACTGTCCCCGCCCCCACCGCTGCCATGGCCACTACTGTCACCTGTGCCGCCGCTTGTGCCGCCCCCACCCGCACCACCACTGCCCCCCGTGCTGCTACCGTGGCCAGTGCCACGGCGGCAGGTTGCGCATGTGCAGTTGCGAAACAGGTCTCCTACAAAATCATGCCACTAAGATGTGAAGATGCAATATGGGGGACGCGAAGTGCAAGAGGGCCGACTGTACTGCTGTACTGCCTATTGTGTATTTTGTTTTTCTAATTTTTTTATTAGTCTAATTTACTTTTTATTAGATAATTTTTTGCTCGTTATGACTCTCCTGCTTCTGATTTCAGCTCCTTCCCCTCTACCCTCTTACATGTTCTCATGCAATTTGACCCTGTATTGTGTCATGTACTTCCAGCATGATCTTTTTAACTACTATTTGCCTTTTGAGTTTTCAAGTCTATATTTCCTTTCTTTCATTATAGGAACCCTGTTGGTTTTCTCTATATATGATCTTCACTTATTTATCTTGCCAAAGATCACAGAATTACAGAATATT
>WEKX01017909.1:931-17823 GCA_013390025.1 Pitta sordida | reverse complement strand
GGTCAACAAGGGAAAAACTGTTGATGTGGTATATCTAGATTTTAACAAAGCCTTTCATACTGTCTCCCACAGTAATCCTGGTTAAACTGGTGGTTTGGACAGGTTTACTCTGTGCTAGCTTCAGAACTGGCTGAATAATCATGCCCAGAGAGTGGTGGTGAATGGTGCTGCATCTAGCTGGAGGCTGGTCACTATTGGGGTCCCCCAGGGTTCAGTGTTGGGACCACTCCATCATTAACAAATTTGCGGGTGAGACCAAGCTGCGAATAAATGTCAATCTGTTAGAAGTTAGGAGAGGCCTTGGCATGCTGGATAGGTGGACTGAATCCAATAACGTGAGGTTTAACAAGTCTAAGTGTTGAGTTGTACTCTTTGGCCATGATAATCCTAGCCAGAACTATAGGCTGGGTGCGGAGTGGCTGCAGGGTGATCAGGTGGAAAGAGATCTGGGAGTGCTGGTTGATAGAAAACTTAACATGNGCTGGTTGATAGAAAACTTAACATGAGCCAGCAGTGTGCCCAGGCGGCCAGGAAGGCCAGTGGCATCCTGGCCCGTATCAGGAATAGTGTGGCCAGTAGGACTAGGGAAGTTATTCTCCCCCTGTACTCAGTGCTGGTTAGGCTACACCTTGAGTACTGTGTACAGTTCTGGGCCCCTCAGTTTAAAAGGCATGTAGAGATGCTTGAATGCGTCCTGAGAAGGGCAATGAGGATGGTGAAGGGGCTCAAACACAACCCCTGTGAAAAGCGACTGAGAGAGCTGGGATTGTTTAGCCTGGAGAAGAGGAGACTCAGGGGAGACCTCATTGCTCTTTACCACTTCCTGAAAGGAGGTTGTAGCTGGGTGGAGGTCGGTCTATTCTCTCAGGCTACCAGTGACAGAACGAGAGGATGGTCTTAAGCTGCGTCAGGGGAGATTTAGACTGGACATTGGGAAGAACTTTTTCACAGAGAGGGTGGTATCACATTGGAATGGGCTACCCAGGGAGGTGATGGAGTCACCATGACTGGACATGTTTAAGAAGAGATTAGATGAGGTACTTAGTGTCATGATGCAGACTTTAGACTTATGATGAGATGGTGTTAGGAAATAGGTTGAACTCAATGATCTCAGTGATCTTTTCCAACCTTGTTAATTCTGTGATTCTGTGATTTTATTGCTCATACATGTAATTAGCGGAGTATTTTCATTTCTGTTCAAAACAATGGTGTCTTTAACTTCACAAATTACTCCATTTCTACTTCATAAACTTTTGGAATCAAACAAATACTTTTCATGTGAAAGTTTGGTAAAAAACTGAATGTAGGGTTTTTTAGCCAATGGAATAATTTACTTTTTAAATATTACATCTGCAAATTTTCATATTTTAGCAGTTGCCTGATAAATTTAGTCAAGTTTTACTGCCATGTGTAATGATGAAAAGTTTCTGTGGGCTTGCATGTAACTGATAAGAAACTGTGATGTAAATGAGCTGTTAACTGATGTAAAAAGCTGATATGGATTTGATCAGAACTCCACTCACCCGTTTCTCTCTCTGACACCTTTTGCTGTTTGTTACTTTGTGTTAACATTGACTGTCCTTGACATCATGATTATGGTATCAAATTAGAGCAACTTATTATCCTTCTGGATTTTATATCTGGGAACACTTTAACTCCTTTTCAGTCTCTGGAATATACCAACAAAAACAGTAATTGTGCTACAGTCAGTGTTGAAGATCAGCTAACTGTATACAAACATCCAAGCACATCTTGTGCATTAACAGTGTTGGAAGCAGGATTTGATTTGTGTTTGCAGTTATATGCAAAAGTCTCTGTATTCCACCAAAGACAGATGGACTTTTACAAGAGAGAGAGATTTAGGGGTTATAAATGTTTGGAAAGTAGGGGTTGTAACGGTCCCTTACATGCAAATAGTAGAACCTGGATGGTTTAGGTGTTTTATCATTTTTGGTTACCTTATGGACTAAATGACTTACTGGTACCTACTAAGAGAGTTGAAGGAGGATACTCATCATGGTTCAAACAATGCTGTGCTTTAATAATGGGAACTTGTACAATTTCATGCAGTATTTTAAACTGGCAAATGTGTTTTGGTAGAGCGGAAAACTCACAGTAAACTTGTTCACAATTTTTCTTTGAGCAAGCAGTTAATTTTTGATTATGCTTCCTTTAAATTATTAAAGAAAGGGTATTACTGTGTGCCTGCAATGACTCTTTTATATGGATTTTGTTTCTTCTTGTTAAATGATTTTTTATACTATTTTCAGGTATTGATGAGGGTTCATATATTCATTATCTTTTACAATTAGGATGTGTATTTGTGAGTCATAGGCATGCAAGCTTGAATTTTTTGTCCCAGTTTCTGTTTCTTCTTGGAATGCAGGGTTAGCAACAATCAGGAACAGTAAAAGTAACTTTTCTTCATTCAATGGAGAATGGCTACGTAAACAAACCATTCTTTATAATTAACATTCCTTGCTGGGAGCTCTAGATATTGTACAAACTAACTGGGATACAGAATTTTGAGAGTAGGTTAGAAGAATTAAGTAGGAAGTGAAGTAGTTGGAGGTTCTGTTTATAATTTTTGAGTAGAAATTTAACACTTTTTTTAAGCTTATTGTAGTTCCGGAAGAGCAATGAATTCAGGTACCACTGATGCTTTTTCTTAAGGAAATTTTTTGAAAATGGATTTGTGTTTGTTTTAATTACTCTTAAGGGATGCCTTGATCATCTCTTTACGTACTTTTGAATACCCATTCTTTTGAGTATAATGAAATACAGGCAGCAGAGTATCTTCTCCAAGTTTAGATTTGGAGCTGAGCTTGCTACTAGATGAATGGGATCACAGTATGTTAAAAAATGTGGGCAGTGTTTCTAATGAGGTACAGGTAGGATAACAACTGGAAGTTGGTTGTAGAGTGGTTTACAATCTTCTACTTAAGTGTATTGAATTACTTGATCAGGCAAATTGTTTGAGCTTCTGGGTGACTTAAGTATTTTTCCAGCCTTCTATGTCTTGTCTTTTTTTTATTTGTAGATGGTGTTGTGGGCTTGTCGTATGTCTATGTTCTTATTGTGGTAGGTTTATGATTTATTATTTAGTCACTAGCTCTTTCTTGACTTTCTGAAAGGAGTTTGTCTATACAAGAAGCTGACATAGTATTGATGTAATGTTCGTGCACTCTCACATCCCTGGTATGTGTCTCACAACTCTCCAATATTATGTTTTGAAGCCAGCTGATTTAGGTACAAGCTGGGGGGCTCAAAGATGATTCATTAAAAATTTTGAAAAAATGCAAAAACAAGCAGAGCCTGTAAATAGTAAAGGAAAAGTTACAGAAAGACCTGAAGCATTTCACATTAAGTACAGATTCGGATTGCAATCAAAACCAAATATATGCCTCCNTTTAATTACTCTTAAGGGATGCCTTGATCATCTCTTTACGTACTTTTGAATACCCATTCTTTTGAGTATAATGAAATACAGGCAGCAGAGTATCTTCTCCAAGTTTAGATTTGGAGCTGAGCTTGCTACTAGATGAATGGGATCACAGTATGTTAAAAAATGTGGGCAGTGTTTCTAATGAGGTACAGGTAGGATAACAACTGGAAGTTGGTTGTAGAGTGGTTTACAATCTTCTACTTAAGTGTATTGAATTACTTGATCAGGCAAATTGTTTGAGCTTCTGGGTGACTTAAGTATTTTTCCAGCCTTCTATGTCTTGTCTTTTTTTTATTTGTAGATGGTGTTGTGGGCTTGTCGTATGTCTATGTTCTTATTGTGGTAGGTTTATGATTTATTATTTAGTCACTAGCTCTTTCTTGACTTTCTGAAAGGAGTTTGTCTGTACAAGAAGCTGACATAGTATTGATGTAATGTTCGTGCACTCTCACATCCCTGGTATGTGTCTCACAACTCTCCAATATTATGTTTTGAAGCCAGCTGATTTAGGTACAAGCTGGGGGGCTCAAAGATGATTCATTAAAAATTTTGAAAAAATGCAAAAACAAGCAGAGCCTGTAAATAGTAAAGGAAAAGTTACAGAAAGACCTGAAGCATTTCACATTAAGTACAGATTCGGATTGCAATCAAAAACAAATATATGCCTCCGTAAGACTTAAGCTTTTTCAGGCCTTTATTACAGTTACTCAGTTTGTTCTATTTGTAGATAGTGTTTTCTGTCTAGTGGTACTGTTTCTTTCAGCAAACTGTGTTGTTGTGTGTGGGGTTTTCACTCTTACCAACTTAGAAAAACTATTTTTATGCAAGAACAAAAAGGGAAAATGAAAGAAGTTAGTCCTTAACAGATGCAGATTCCCCTGTCATTTTTTCCCATTTTGCTTACTTGAGGGGAAGGCTATGCTTGTATTTTCTGGAACAAGGTGGATACCAGCATGAAGTGTTTGCCCTGCACTAATTCGGCCTGAAAAACAGACATTCTCAGTAGATGGGAGCTGATCACCCTACCAGCATTTCTTCTAGCCTCACTACAAATTTGAGACTTGATACCTCTATCTATTCCATTTGTAAACAGCATTGTAGTTATTGTACTGTTAGTATTAGGTGTTCTCGTTGCATTGGTGCACTGTTACTGTATTAGTGGTCATATGTATTGTTCCTTGTATTTCACGATGGGTATATTTTTAGCCGTGATTTTCCTTACATGTATGAAAGTGTACAATTTTGCACTGCTGTACTCCAAGAGACCGTGTTTTCAGAGAGAATGATAAGTGTGAATGGTATAATGAATGAATAATGTTGGCCAACCGAATGTGTGAGAAAGTGTAAATGTGAAATCTAAACATGGAGTTGTGAAAACAACCTCAGTGAGTCATTTAGCTATTGAGGTTTTCTTTGGTTAACCAAATATTATTGATAAGAATTCTAAATGATTGTTTCTGTGTGCACGGTATAGTTAATGTAGAAACCCTGTCCTTAAAAAACAAAAAAGGGGCATATATAGAAGGAAGCTGGGCACATTTGAATTGCAGGTGTGAATTACAGGTTTTGAATTGCAGGCAGTGTTGCAACTAGTGCACTATGAGTTCATTCTGTTTAAAAGAAAGCAATCACAGCACAGCCAGTGGCAACTGTGGCGGGTTGTATAAAAGCCAGTAACTCCCTCTAATAAATTTGTCTTCATTGGTTAACCCCTTCGGAGTCCGTGCCCCTTGTTGCAACAATGGTTGCATAAAAATATTTTTCTGATCAGGCAAAAGAAATTATGAAAAAGGACAGTATTTCATACTGGAAAATGTTGTTAGAGTAAAGTGTTGATGGGGAGAGTAGGAATGTAGTTTGTTGTTTTGGGTTTTTTTAATTGTATCTTCTAATAAAAACATTAATGCAAATATTGCTGCACAGACTCTTGCTGGCAGAATTCATTTCACTTAGAAGACAACTTTGAAGACAACTGTCAACTGTCTCAGGAGGCATCTTTTGTTGATACTGTGTCATTAGTGGAACCCAGAAGAAATCCTTTACAGAAGGGTGATGGGGCACTGGAGTAGGTTGCCTGGAGAAGTTGTTCATGCCTCATCCGTGGAAATGTTCAAGGCCAGGCTGGATGGGTGCTTTGAACAACTTGGTCTATGGAAGGTTCCCTGCCCATGGCAAGAGGGCTGGAATGGGATGCAGCAGTCCAGGGGGGTCTCACAAAAGCAGAGCAGAGGGGCAGAACCCCTCCCTCGACCTGCTGCCCACGCTGCTCTGGATGCAGCCCAGGACACGATTTGCTTTCTGGGCTGTGAGTGCACATTGCCAAGTCACATTGAGCTGCTTGTCAACTAGCACCCCCAAGTCACTACTAATAATTTAGTATGTCTAAATGTATTACAGTCAGGTCTCCTATAGCACGGTACCGTGGGTCCTGCCCCCTGACTGGGAAGCCCTCCATCCACGTAGCAATTCACACATGATTAAGTGTGAATTCATACACATTTATTACTAAACTATTATGCAGACCTAACATCAGTTCAAGTGGTGATTTCAGAGATCTCTCACCCTGATGGAGGGGGTTTTTTTGAGAGCTAATGTGAGAGAGCCATAGAGCACTGGTCAGACGTCACAGTGAAGTTGTTATTGGACTTAAAACTGGAAAAGAAGAACATTGATCCACTGGAAAATATGCACTTTTTTATATTCAAGCTGAGAGTCTTATGAAGTTCATCTCTTGTGACCACTTGCTATTTCAGTCACTATAAACAAAGTCAGGAGGCTGCCTCTTGCTTTCTCCTCTAAAATAGGCATAAAACTTATTAGAAGGACAGACATTATGGCATTGTGGTGTTTTCTTTTTCAGTGTGCAAATCCCTTCCTGCTCGGAGAGATTTTATTCAGGATGCTATAGAAATATATTACTCTCTTTAGAGGGCATGATCTGATATTTGGTGTATTTAGTGTAGAAAGATTTTCCTGTGAAGAATACTCCGCTTTTTTTCCCAAATATGTCTTTGAAATGTTCTTCTTGTCATTTGACAGTTGAATATATTTGCTTCTACTCTTCTGCAAAATTGAATGTGGTCCCTTTCTGTAGTACCTCCTGAATTACATTTCTTGTTTGTTGCTAATACTAGCAAAGCATGGTACATAGGTTAGATATATTAGGTCATGTTAGATAAATCATGAAGTATGATGCAGTAGGTGCTGTATATTTGGGCTGCATCACTTTTAGAGAAAAATCAGAAATAAAGTTGCCAACTCAGAGGATCCAGACGCTGGTCACACACATTTGCAGTTTGTCCCATTCGTTGAACTTACGATTTATTTATCGAACACTCAGTGCTTTTTGAGAAGTTTAATTCTGACTGCTTCCTTTCAAATATGATCTCAGAAACTTTTAGAGGAGGAGCTCTTTTTCCAAGCACCTCATTATCTGTTTGTGGGTGATAAGGAAAAAGAAATAGTTTGTGGAGCGTGTGGATAATAAACAAAGTGTCTCTCATAGCAACAGTAACTATGCAAAATTCTTACTCATTCATCCTGAAGATTTTTATTAGTGATTCAGCTCACATAGCTACTCTGGATGAGCAAGCAAGCATTTATTCATGTCTTTGTTTTTCTCTTTTTTAGTATTTAAAACTTGGAGCCATTAAAAGCCAGTTGTATCCTTCTTTTGTCCTTTACAGATATTCTTTGTATCCTTTGAATATAAATGAGTTCTGAGCTATAGAGACAGCATCCACAAAAAGGGTGATGCTCATTAATGTCCTTTCATCTCAGTATGTCCCTTTTCTTAGCATCTGGTTTTGGTTTTAATCATATAGATTGCTATCCTATCTCTGCTGAGTCATTTTGAGCAAGAAATATTTCAGGATTTTCTAATTTTCTTGTTTTACAGGAGGATAAAGCTGAAATCCTTTGCAGTTTTATAGGCAAGCTAATTATGGATGGACGAGCTCAGCGTGTGTTGGTGAATGGTGCCACATCCAGCTGGCAGCCAGTCACTAGTGGAGTCCCACAGGGATCATTGTTAGGCCCGGCACTGTTCAACATCTTNGCGGTCAGGTGGGTGTGAATCTCTTCTCTCATGCTGACGACACCAGAACAAGAGGACACAGCCTTGAACTACCCCAGGGAACGTTTGGACTGGATGTTAGGAAGAGGTTTTTCACAGAGAGAGTGATCTCTCATTGGAATGGTCTGCCCAGGGAGGTGGTGGAGTCGCCATCCCTGGAGGTGTTTAAGAGAAGACTGGATGAGAAGCTCAGTGACATGGTCTAGATGGTGGGAGGCTTGGATGGATGGAGCGTGGTGCCCATGGTGTTACACTTGTGGGCCTGGTCCCTGGCTGGGCGTTTGCTTGGGAGTTGGACTAGGTGATCCTGTGGGTCCCTTCCAACTCAGAATAACCTGTGAACCTATGAACTTGCAAGATCGGCTAATAGTGTGTACTCTTGTGATACTAAAATTAGAATCTCTGGGGAATAAAAAGAGAAACTGATCTGACCCATAAGCTCTCAGCTGAAAGAGTGTATCACCTTCAGTCTCTCTCTCACTGGAAGCCTTGTGTAGAAGAGAAAAATTACTCCAATAAAGGACATGATTTCTAACATCTCAAATGTTCCTTGAACACCAGTCCCTTTTAAGCGAACTTTGAGATGGTGAAATAAATGAGTTTCCTTCTATAGAATGTATGTGAACATGAAATCTAAGATCAGCATCTGGTGTTACTTATTGTAGAATAACTACACCAAACCAGCATTTGGTTTGGAATACAGGGACGGTGTCCTAATCCAGCTGATGCTATGATTGGGTAACACTGGACAGCCCCCAGCCCTTCCTGATCCGTGGTGCGAGAGTCACAACCTGCCTCAGTTACCATGACCTGTGCTGTTGGGGTGGGACTTTTGCACTCATGTACAAGCTGATTGATTTCCCGAAAGTCTGGCAATGATGTAATTCAAGCCATTCCTACCTACCCACTATCTAATGTTTCTGGTCCTGATCTTGAAGGGTTAGCAAATGTCTCCCAGCATGCACTGTGCTCCACAAAACCTGTCATTTTATTTAATTTTTTCCAGCCAATTTTTATCCTTTCTTATAGTCATGTTTTCTCTTTATATTGCTAGATAAATAAGAGTGAGATGCAATTTTTGGGAGACAGAGCTGCTGGGTTAGTACCATATCTAGAGCAGCTTGCTATGAAGTTCTTTTTGGAACTTTTTTTAAACAAATCAGCTTGTTGTTATGCTTTTGCCTCAAAAATCCTATGGGAAGTGGGTGTTGCTAAACCCTGATTTTTATCTTGGACCAGTAAGAGCAGTTGGATTTTACCATGGAGTTATTGTTCTGTAGAGCATTCCACAATTACAGAGCATTAGTATGCACATAGAGTATGCAAAGACTTCACAAGCATAAAATATTCAACATTTACAAAATAAGTATTTTTATAAATTTAGATACTAATTGGCCAGATATGTTCATGAAAACTAAACAGTGGCAGTAGCCTGCTGTGTTTCCAATGAATCTCATTAATTAATATGCTTGAGAGATTCTTTTATTCTTTTAATTTGTAGAAGATAGAATTACAGGATCTTTCCTCTGCCAGAGGACATGTGGCAAGCATGATCTGTGCTAAGAGTTGTTGACTTGTAGTTTCTTAGGCACTTTAGCCATACATTTGTTTAGGAACCCATGTGACCACTTTGGTATGGATTTAGGTGCTCGTGTCATCTATCTGTAGTTTAAATTATGTTTTTCCATTTTCATTTGTATGTAAAACAGTGCTGAGATTGGTTGTTTGATAGTTTGCCAAGTTTCTGATGTGCTGGTTCTGAATAAATTTTAGAGAAAATAGGTCCTACCTATAGTCATTTTTAAAACATGCAACTTAAATATATTAGGAAATTAAATGATGCTTTGAGGAATCAGATTAAATTCAGTCTACAATTTAAATCACATGTTCTATTTAAGAAACTCTCATTTTAATAAAATATGAGACAGTGATTGTTCACGGGTCAAGACTTCCCAACATAGCTGCTAACCTTGATATCAGTGGTGTGTTGAAATCTGCTGGGATCTCAGCGAGAAACCGTTGCCATTGTGAACCTTGAGAAAATACTGAACAACGCCACTACAAACTCTGCACTAGCGCAAAGTGGTGTGTCCCAAACTCAGCTCTAGTAGAAAAAGATAAATCCCTCTGGGGTTACAACTACATAATCCACAGCTGAGTTTGCTTTAGTGGCTTTAATAGTTTTTAGTTAGAGTAGGACAACTTTCTCACATTATCTGACACTGATCTAAACCTGTACTGATACGTCGTGGTTTTTTTAATCAATATTAAATGCATACATTCCAAACCTGTCAGATAGAAGAAGGTAATATACCAGTTGTAAAATATTTCTTATTCAGTGTCTGCTGGAAAACAAACCAATCCATGTAAGCCAAATACTTTCGCCTTCTTTAGATTTCTCTTTCAGAGTTATAGATGGGATTGTAACTCATCCCAAGTAAAAAGTATGAATTAAGACAGATAATTTGAAAAGTAAGGAGCTCACCTCAAATCCTACAGCAGACACTTAGAAGAACTTTAGGACAGTAGTGAGTGTCCCCATCTCTTGTGCAGGAGACCGGGGGTTCTATTCCCGCCAGGGAGGCAGTGGTGCCGTTTAAGAGTTGGACTCGATGATCCCTGTGGGTCCCTTCCAACTCAGAATATTCTGTGTGATTCCGTGAAGAGAGGAGGATATATTTTTCCATGACAAGGTGGTTCTGCAGGATTATCTGTTTAAATGAGAATACGTGCAAGTGTGATAGTGTATTCTTAGAGACAGCTTGTCGTTGTTACACTTGATTGTAAATAACCTACCAGAAAACACTTTCTCCAATAAGGCCTATTAATAAAGGTGGATTTGATTCAGCTCAGTGTCTCAGTATTCACTGAGTGGGTTCCTGCTTTTGATGGTCTTTTATAAGTCCCATCTCCTTCACTGTTTTACTGCCATGAACATAAATTAATTTTTGGATTTCATTTACCAGAGGCAGAAAAAGCATAACTTCATTTTCTTTTGGATAGTTTTCCAGTTTCTTCTTTGGGGCAATAAACATTTATCTTTATATTGGCATAAACAACATTCTGCAAGTTCTTTTGAATGATTTAATTTTTGCATTTTTCAGGGGATGTGTACACTAAATGACAGTTAAGGAAAACTTGAAAAAAAGGATATTTATTTTCTAAACATGAATGGTGAAGCTGTCATACTGAGAGAGAACAAAGATTCTTTATTATAGCTTATATTACTTAAATAAGAAAGACTGAAAGATGGTTGAAATTATATGTCTGAGGGATCCATAATTCTTTTGAATAAATCAAGAGTTATTAAACTCTGCTTGGGTAGAGGAAGAGGGCAAATATGCTGGTGACAAGGAGAGGCAGCACGACAGGTATGAAGAATGCAGTGTCAGTGAAGACCCATGCAAGAAGATAGCTGTGTAAGTGTGCAAACAGATGAGAGCAAAGCCCAGGCAGTGAGGAGAAGAGAAATGGTCAAAAATATTGAGGAAAAACCCGAATAATGATACAGTATATAGAAAAGCCCTGTTGCATGCCACAATCCAATGTTCTGTTAATAAAATCAGACAGTATTCTTGTTCGGCTGACATCATACCTATCAATCACATTTGGTATTAAGAAAATTTATTTTTAAAGAACAGGGAGATTTAAAATATATGGATAAAAAGTGATTTCCTTCAGTTATAGTTCTGTGAGTGGGAAAGGTGGGAATATTTAGCAAGTTTTAGGTACCCACTCACTTGTAGACTTGATACTTGTCTCTTTCCTACTGTCAAGTTGACTTATGTCTGAATAGGATGTAAAAATAGAGAGGAAAAACCTAAATATAATTTGACTTCTAGTTGCTAGAGACTACAGTGGGATCATGTGTTTCTAACCAAGACACACAGTATGTATCAATTCAAAATTATGTATAGTGCATCTAACCTCATATACTGAAGAGGTGTCTGTTGCTTAATAGCACAACTGATGTTTCAGTTTTAAATGTGAGCTATCTGTAAATTAGTATACTATTAGTGTTCTGAAAGATAGGAAATGGACATTATTATGAGCTTGGGGTTTGGTTTGTATTTTTTTAGCACATGTACAGAGTGTTCTATCTTTGCTAAAAGAAATAAAACCCATTATTTTTGTAACAGGACAGATTGTTAATATTTGCAATTATTCATATTTTCTGGTTGTTATATTACAAGATCTTCATGTTTATCTGCTCAGTGGAACAAGTTCCCTTAAAACCATCAGCAGCAGTACAACAGCTTTCTTCTGGTATTTGTCCCACTGAAACCTCCCAGGTCTTCAATCAGCTTGCTAGCATGTTGCTGAAGTCAGGAGTATCAGAAATATGAAATCTATGTGCAAATCACTGTTATTTATGCCAACAACAGCCTTGAGATGTAATTATATCTGTTCTTCCCAAATGTCAAGCCAGCAACACTCCTGTTTGGGGAGGGCAGCTATATTTTTAAATCCAAAGCAAAACCCAATGTCCACGTCAATTGACTCTTTCCATCCTGAACCTTCTTAGAAGGCCCTGTGTAACCCCAGGGTAACAGCAACACCATGTGCCTTTCCCAGAGCCAGGTACTGAAAGCAGGGATTTAACAGATGGTATAACAGTGCCACCAGGTGATAGCATAAAATGTTGGGTTTGCTGCTAGATTAGTTCAGTTCAACAACTACGTATTTGCAGATGAACTCTGTTGTAATGCATAATTTTCCTCCCAGAGCTAGTGTATGTAAATCTTCGGTTGTAACTAACATTTTTGCTCTAGGTTCAATCATAAAGACAGTGTCTATGTCAGGGGGTTTTGTTGATTCCTTTTTTGTGGGGAGTGGAGAATGAAGTAGGGGGGAATGGTGGATTGCTTTGGGGATTCTTTGCAATTTTTGTGTGTTTCTGGAAGGCATGTTTGTATTAGGGCAGAAGGATTCATCTCTCTGAACTTGTCTACTTCTAATATAGCACAGATAAGAGAAGAACCAGGATAATATTCTAACAAATAACAGTCTAATGTTTCTGTGCCTTGGGGGATGATTTTATTTCTTGTTATGATGCCATTTTGAATATGGGTTATTTATAGAATCATAGACTCATAGCATGTTGAGAATTGTAAGGGCTCTTAAAGGTCATCTAGTCCTAACCCCTCTGCCATGGTCAGGGATGCCTCTCATTAGACCAGGCTGCTCAAGGTTTATCCAGCCTAGCTTTGAATACCACCAGAGCTACGACATCCACAACCTTCCTGAACAATCAGTTCCAGTATCTCACTACCCTGATAGTAAAGAATTTCTAACTTAATTTTCTGCTCTTTCAATTTGTGCTTTCAATTTGTAGTTGAATTAATCCTTGTCCTATTACTACAGTTCCTGATGAAGCGTCCCTCTCTGGCTTTTCTGTAAGTCCACTTCAGATACTGGAAGGCTGCTGTGAGGTCAAACCTCTCTTCTCCAGGCTGAACAGCTCCAACTTTCTCAGCCTGACGTTGTCGGGGAGATACTCCAGTCCTTTTGTCTACTTCATGGCCCTGCTTTGGACTTGATCCCACAGTTCCATGTACTTCTTCTGTTGAGGGCACTAGAACTGTACACAGCACTCCAGGTGGAGTTTCACAAACACAAAGTAGAGGGAGCGAATCACCTGTAATCCTGGTGCCATCAATACAGCACGAGCAGGTGCAGCTCAAATTATTCAATACAGATAATTTCTATTCATTTTGGTGTAGTTTAAATTTTTTTTGAGGAGACAATGCTTCACTGGTGCAAGCAGCATCAAACAATTTGCCACCACATTTCTTAGCAGAACCCTACCAAAAAGGTGGTTTATATTATTTAATTTCTTTAGAAACCAAGAGTCTGTCTTCTAGTTCTACAATGTTCTATGTTTTTTATTGACATACAGACAAATTCCAGTTCAAGTGTACTGAACTACTTCCATGAAATTCAAATTCAGTCACTGTGACCCTGGGGTAACATAAATGGATAGCTTTCCTCTGTTGTATAAATGCCTATCCCTTTCATTTTCATAATGCTGACAGTACCAGCGGGTACATTAGTTTCTTTGCAAGGCAAATTATTTGCTCTGCTATTTTATACCATTCCTTGTTCCTGATTCTAGCTCATATTTCTGGTTACTGCCTCCGAGCAACCCTACAAATATGTGAGGGGGGACTAGCCTAACCAGAGAAGTAAAATTTCCTGGTAAATGGCAGTACTGGCAGACTGGTAGTTTGCATCAGCTGGAAATCCTAGCAGAAGTGACTGAAGGTGGGAAGAAATCCAGATTCAAGAGGTCACAGACATGCTCTGATACAGACTACATTAGTCTCTTCATAATAAATTATGCATGACACCAGTCAAGTTATTAATGTTTCTTAATGTCTAGTGATTTAAGAGTTTTTCAAATGCTGCAGATATTTATATGCTGTCATCATTCAGGAGGAGGAGAGGTTAGTGCATTGCTCCAGGCACAGGGAAATTAACTGTTACTCAGTTAACCACTTCAAAGAATCAATGCCTACAAATCTGATTATTAAATTAGATTAAATGCCTTCCATTTAGCCCTGTAGATTTATGAACACAGATAATTTAAAACTTCGGGATGGATACAAAACTGTGTAATAGCTTATGTACAATACAAATATATTCTAAACTACTATGTTCAGTTGTGATCCCTAGGTAAAGGTACAAATCTGCACAAGCTGTCTGTGTTCATAAGTTTACTCTGAGTTTGCTTCATCAAAGCTTTGAGCAGAATCTGGGCCAGAGTTTCTGCACAATGCTATTTAGTAGGCTGAATGAGGTAAAGGAGAAATTTGCAGCACTCGCAAAAAGGTATTGTGCTAGGAATTACTGTGGTTCACAGAATCACAGAATATTCTGAGCTGGAAGGGACCCACAAGGATTCAAATACAAGTATGGAATTATGTTTGCAGCAGAAACAGTCTGTCACCTTCTTAACTTCCAGGCATGATTTGTGTGTGCAAAGTGTACTGCCTGAGCAAAGTGGTATGTGAGAGGGAAGGCGATGAAAGTTGCCTGTTTGTTCCCCTACTTCTTGTCACAATACACTTGCACCAACAGTGGAATAATAAATTAGCCCTACTGAGTTAACAGCTTCAATCCAAGTGTTGGAATTCCTCTTACAACTTGACTGATTTTCTATCTTAATTAAAAATATTAGGTTCTACTTTCTCTGGTTGTTTACCACTGTGGTGCCCAAATGGTCCACGTCTGCTTTTGAACCCTCCAAATGATGATGGATTTTAATAAACATGTGCTTTTTAATGATTATTTACTTTGTGTGCTTTGTTAATTTTTCCTTAAAAAAACCTGAAGAAGAGTTATGAAAGAATTCAGCCAAACTACTTTGCAGGATTGAGCCAGTGAAGGAGCATTTTTTGCTGTTTGCAGAGCTAAAATGTGGCCCTCTTGGAGACTGACCTCTTTTCAAACAAAACTGTGCAGTGAGAGCACCATGTGGGAATTTCTAATAACTTTGTGAATCTGGATCTGATCGTTGAAGTAAAACTCATAGAGACACAAAAGGGAGTGGAAATTATGTTCTGGTTGCTGCTCAAAGTAATCAGCAGCAGCAAAGGAAACAAACCTCTTTGCTCCAGCTCTGTCTTGCACGTGGTTGCACAGCTGTTGCGATTTCACAGCCATCCACCCTAAACCATCTGCAGACATCTGTCCTCTGCCTATGTGTAATCAAGTCAAAGAGTTTTTAACTTGTGTTGTGACATTAATGTGGCAGAAAAGATACTTTTTCAAGGTATAAGTGTAGGTCTTCAGTTACAGCTCCTTCTTTAGACTGTCAGT
Source organism: Pitta sordida (assembly GCA_013390025.1). NCBI lineage: Eukaryota > Metazoa > Chordata > Aves > Passeriformes > Pittidae > Pitta > Pitta sordida. The sequence continues at coordinate 2,482 of WEKX01017909.1, read as the reverse complement.
ATGAAAGCACAATTTGTGAGACATGAGTTCTGTATCTATCGTGTAAATAAATGATGTAATATTCATAGCAGTGATAACATGAGTAGTTTGTGTTCATATTTATCTAGACAAGAGGTGTGAATGTGGAAAAATGCCTCATTCAAAAAATCAGAAATACTTCTACATGTTCGGTTCTCAAACCTTAGAAGATTTTGATTAAGAACAAGTTTATCTTCAAGTATTTATTAATGATGAGCACATAATGAATTAATTACTTCCTCATCATATCAAGTTTCTCAATGTTGGACGCTTACTGAAATTTGTTAGTGAAAATACCTTGACACTGCTAAAGCATGATTTACTTTTTGAGTTCAAAAGCTTGACTGATTTGAGCTAATTATAATTTTATTAAGCAGTGGCAGTATCATATATTAGCAACATAGTATCTTTCCAGTACTTATCTCATTCAGTAGTTTGAGAATAATACAAAGTGGTCAAACTCTTAATTACTCTGATATCTGGGAGCCCCATTAGTGAACCTCCAGTGCTTGGTGCATTACAGGTGGGACCAGAGACCTATGCAGTCCTTGCTTCAGCCCCTCAGATTCCCTGTATGAGAGGCTGCTGAGGAAGGCACAAGGATACTTGTAGGACTTTTGGACGGAGACTCCGGGCAGCCATGGGCAGCAGTGTGCGGCACCCTCGGATGCCCCTGAGCCGCGCCGCAGCAGGAGGTCATCGGGCCAGCGCCGTGGAAGAGCGGGCATCGGGACAAGCCCCGACTGGTAGGACTTTTGGATGGAGACGTCGGGCAGCCAAGACTTCCCACCTGTGGATACTTAAACCCATTACCTCTCCTGGGAGCGCAGCGATCACAGGCAAAGCAAACAGGGACGTTAACTGCAGGAGGCTTGGGCAACTGCGGGGGGCTTGGGAAGCTGTGGAGGGCTCGTAAATAAGCAAGTAAGAGGCAGTTTGCATGGCAGTTCACGTGGGCAGGGCAAGCAGGCAAGGCAGCAGACGCAGTCTAGGCAGGTGCTGTCTCTCCTTCCTCCCCCTGTCAGCCATGGCCAGAACCAGACAGATGACAGCTATGGCCAAAACAACAAAGGAGGCTCAGACCCAAACTACCCCTGTGTCAGTGGATGTGGCTGTCCAGACTCTTGGCTGCAGGGAATGCCTGAGCCTGATTGTTGACCAGGAGGACAGCCTGCAAAACACCTGTGTCCAGTGTGAGCTGGTAAATGACCTGCTCTCCATGATAACAGAGCTAAAGGATGAGGTGGAAAGGCTGAGAAATAATCATGGTAATGCAAGAGAAGTAGAACTGGAGGACCGTGTGCTCCCAACCTCTGGGGACTCTTGGGAGCCTGAGCATACACAAGCACCTCACATTCCTCAGTACAAGGCAGGAGAAAGAAACCTCAAGAATGAGGGGGAGTGGGAGCAGGTCTCCTCCCATGGGGTAAGGCATCCCTCTCCTGTCCACCACCACGCTTTCAGATGCCACCCTATGAATTACCCCTACAGAACAGGTTTGGGTTCTGGATTTTGGGGATCAGGAGGATGACA
>WEKX01017908.1:63618-106947 GCA_013390025.1 Pitta sordida | reverse complement strand
CTTTAATCTGCTAGATATCTGCTGGGAACATAACCTAGCTGAGAGGAGGCAGACTAGAAGATTCTTAGAGTGTATTGAGGATTGATTTTTGTCACATCTACCGAGTGAGCCTACCAGGGGTGGGGTTGTGCTTGACCTGCTGTTCATGAATACAGAAGAGCCGGTTGATAATGTTGTGGTCAGAGGTTGCCTGGGGTCCAGTGACCATGAGATAACTGAATTTTCAATATACAGTGAATCAAGGAAGGGCATGAACAGAACAGTCTACACTGGACTTTCGGCGAGCAGACTTTGGATTATTTAGGAAATCCATTAGGAGGGTACTTTGCAAAATAGCCATTAAAACTAACAGGGTAGAGGAAGGCTGGACGTACTTCAAGAATGAAATCTTGAAGGCACAGAAACAGGCTGAGCCGATGTGCTGTAGGATGAGCTCTAAAGGGAGAAGACCAGCCTGGATGAGTAAGGAGGTGCTGAAGGAACAAAGAGAAAAAAAGGGTGCGTACTACCCTTGGAAAAAGGAGAACGTAAGTGAGGTTATGTTTAAAGATATTGTTAGGTCATATGGGAGGAAAATTTGAAAAGCAAAAGGTCAGATGGAATTTAAACTGGCCACGGCTCAGAGGTGACCTCATTGCTGTTTACAACTACCTGCGGGGAGGTTGCCGCCAGATGGGTGTGGACCTCTTTTTTCAGGCTNGCCAGATGGGTGTGGACCTCTTTTTTCAGGCTGACGACACCAGAATGAGAGGACATGGCCTCAAGCTACACCAGGGGAGGTTTAGACTGAATGTTAGAAAGAGGTTTTCACAGAGAGAGTGATTGCTCATTGGCATGGACTGCCCAGGGAGGTGGTGGAGTCGCCGTCCTTGGAGGTGTTTAAGAGAAGATTGGATGAGGAGCTTAGTGACATGGTCTAGCTGGGAGGTGTAGGGCTGAATGGTCCTGCCGGCCTCTCCTGGCCTGGAGTGGCCTGTGCACCTGTGAGGGATCTAGGTTTACGTTCACCACTCTGGGGTGTGCATTCGGTCTCTGGGTGTTAGATGGTGAGTTGGACTAGATGATCCTTGTGGGTCCCTTCCAACTCATAGTATTCTTTGATTCTGTGAAGGACAATAAGAACTGTTTTTATAAATACAGTTGGGTCTCCTATATCACAGTATCGCAGCCCTTGACTCCTCTCCGTGAAGCCCTCTGTCTTCGTAGAATGGCAACCCTTAATATGCAACTTTGCCCCGCACCCTCACACAGCCCTGTGGCGCTCCGGTGCTGTTTCCTCACTGCTGAGCAGGGGCGGGCATCCCAGGGTAGGAGTAGAGCCGGGGTGGGACGGGCATCACGGGACGGGAGATGAGCCGAGCCAGGATGGAGACCACGGGATGGGAGTTGAGCCGATCCAGGCCTGGGTGGGGCGGGCGCTGAGGGACGGGAGTAGATCCGGGGCAGGTGCCGCAGGGTGGGCGCAGTGCGGACAGAGTAGTGCATCCAAGGTCCTTGTAGCACAGCATGGGGTTTGATTTGAATACTCATGATTGCCTAATTTGAATATTCATGTGTGTCAGATTGCACATGCACAGTTGCAAAACAGGCATCCTTAATCACTGAAAAATCATGCTGCTAAGATGTGAATTGTGGGTCCCTTCCAACTCATGATATTCTCTGTGTGTGTGTGTGTGTGCGTGAAGCCACAATATGAGGGGTGCGAAGTGCAAGAGGGTTGACTGTATATTAATGGCATAAAGAATGGCAGTAACAACCTCCACCACTCCTTATTGGATGTGGAGGGAAATATAACAACGAAAGATGAGGATAAGGCAGAGGTACTTAACGCCTTCTTTGCCATTTTTTTCAGCAGTAGGGCAGATTGTCTACAGGACAACTGGTCATCTGAATTGGTAGATGTGGTCAAGATCCAGTATAGCCCCCTGTAATCCAGGAGGAAAACGTTAGAGACCTGCTGAGCAACTTCGGTCCTCATAAATCCATGGGACTGAATGAGATCCACCATAGGATGATGAGAAAGCTGGCAGATGAGCTCACTAAGTCGCTCTCCACCATTTATCAGCAGTCTTGGCTCACTGGTGAGGTCCCGAATGACTGGAAGCTGGCCAGTGTGACCCCCATTCACAAGAAGGGCAGGAAGGATAATCTGGGAAATGTTTTTTCTGAGCTAATCCCAGGGTTGTGTCATCATAATTATTTTCTCTTTTTTTTTTTTTTCTTTTTGTTTATTATACAGCCTAATTCCCTATTCCATTATCCCATTATCTAGACCATGTTACTGAGTTCCTCATCCAGTCTTTTGTTAAACAACTCCAGGGATGGCGACTCCCCCACTTCCCTGGGCAGACCATTCCGATGAGGGATCACTCTCTCTATGAAAAAACTCTTCCTAACATCCAGCCTAAACCTTCCCTAGCACAGCTTAAGACCATGTCCTCTTGCTCTGGTGTTGGCAGCCTATGAAAAGAGATCTACACCCGCCTGAATGCAACCTACCTTCAGGTAGTTGTAAACAGCAATGAGGTCACCTCTGAGCCTCCTCCAGGCTCCCAGTTCCTGCAGTCACTCCTCACTCACAGAGCTTGTTCTCCAGTCCTTTCACCATCCTTGTCACCCCTTTCTGGACCCTCTCGAGTAGTTCAACATCCTTCTTAAACTGGGGAGACCAGAACTGGACACAGTATTCAAGATGTGATCTGACCAGTGCTGAGTATAGGGGAAGAATAACTTCCCTAGTCCTACTGGCCACACTATTCCTGATAAAGGCCAGGATGCCATTGATTGCGCCATATACAGTAAAACCTCGAATATCACGGGGGTTTTGTTCCGTGGAGTCGACGTCCCTGGAGGTGTTTAAGAGAAGACTGGATGAGGAGCTTAGTGACGTGGTCTAGCTGGGGAGTGTTGGGCTGTGCGCTTGTGAGAGGACTAGGTTTATGTTCGCCACTCTGGGGTGTGCGTTCGGTCTCTGTACGGGCGTTAGATAGTGAGTTAGACTAGATGATCCTTGTGGGTCCCTTCCAACTCATAGTATTCTGTGATTCTGTGATTCTGTGATACACCCCCGTGAAATGTGAAAAACATGAAATATCATTTATGCATATATAAATTTAACATGTTATCCATAGTGTAAAAAGTGTTTGATCATTATTTTAATTTCCCTTACTTGTCTTCCTTTAACATGTACAGTATATCCTCACTACATTGTGACCCCTCCATTGCTACCTCGCTGCTTTGTGAGGAAAATTTCTCGCAATTTTGTTTCAGCCATTTGTGATGTTCCTTGGCCAACGCTTGTGCAGTGCCTCTGCTCTGCCGAGGGGCAGCACCAGTGCTCCCTGTGGGGCGGGACTGGCACCGCCCCACAGCGAGGGCCACAAACCACACTGTCCCCTGTTTCTCTAACTGCAGCCAGGGACTGACCCCCCCGCAGGCACGTGTTACTGTTTCCATGGCTACAGATGGGGAAGGGAATGCCCTAGGAAAGTTGGGCTGGCCATGGCGGCGGTGGGGCAAGCGCTCTGTGCTGAGATGGGACAGCAGTGGGTGGACATGTTCACTCCACTGCCGCAGCTGCTGCCCACTTGTGCACGCAGGGTCAGGATGCCGTGGGCATGAGCACCGGAGCTGGTTGAAAAGTGTCTGCAGTGCTTCAGAGTGATGAGGGATGGAGCAATGGGCATGGCCTGCATGCATATTAATGACCTGCACGTGTTTGCGAATTTAATGTTCTGCGAGAGCCCTGGCATGACCCTTTCGTCACAAATGAGGAGGAATAACTGTATTTATCTGCTTTAGTATGAAAGCAGGTAAAGTTTTAGGCTAAGAAAAGGTTCAGCTCTTAATTCTAGAAAGTTTACTTAAATATCTTTCAGACTATAAATAGTATTCCTTATTTGTTTCCAATCTACTTAGTGCATCTTTCCTCCTCTTTCTCCTGCTGAAGACAAACAGATTAAGTGTATGCATGAAAATATAAAGCATTCCTTAGGAGGGCAAATATTTGAAAGAAAAGAGAATATTCATGACCTATATAACATTTTCAAATCTTATTCAGGGAACCTCTCTTCTTTAGCCTGGATTTCTCCTTAGGGGAAAAAATAAGCAAATATAAAACCTGAGGAAAAAAAATATAAAGGCTTAAAATAAGCATAATAAACAAAATGAACACCTAGTCTCTAGACAAGACTAGATCAAAGACTAGATCTGAAGACACTGATGTATAAGGGTATTTCTTAAGATAACTCACTTTTTCTACCAAAGGACTACATTTCCTTCCTGAAAAGCAAAAGCTTAATAAGCTATTTCCTTTAAGTAAGCAACTCCTTTCTATAAATGTCCTATTTTTAAATTACATTCTTAAAGAGACAATGAAAGTTTATCGTCTTCACTTCAAGACTTTAATTTTAAAAATAGCATGAGACTTATACTTCTTACCCGAAATAACTGGTGATTGTTTGGAGGAAGGACAACTGACTAGAAAACAGAAATTTTATTAGAAATCTCTCTTTAGAGCTCTGCTTTAAAAAGATAAGAAGTTTTAATTTCATGTCTATCAAAAAACCCCAAAACAAAACAAAAAAGGAAGTAGGCAACTGTTACTTTTATTCAATTAGTACTGTAGGAACAAAATTTAAAATTTCCTTTGGAAATGTTATGTGCAGATACGAAAGAAAGACACAGAAATTTCCCCAAATATATGAGTATTACCTTAGCAACAAGAAGAGCTGAGATCCATCTCCCACAAAAGTTTGGATTTGTTGGAATCAGCTAAATGTAAGTGTCTAAGCTTCCCCTATATGCAATGCAACCTAGTCAATACAGTCAGGAAAGTTATGGTTCTCAGATTAAATTAGACACACATTTAGTAACTGAATGGGCCTCTAGACTCAATAATGATACTGACTAGGTCTCTGCTGACTATACCTGGAACTGAGACTAATTCACATCTACCTACAATTCACATCTGAATGAGTCAGATACATCAAGAAGTTATAAACATAGTGCCTGCACTCTTATCTTTTTGCATAAACCTAAAATTCACTTCTCCTGCCTAACCATTAGCATGTAATGCCAATTTAGAAATATCCATATGACTGTCAAACAGGAAAGAACGGATTGAAATTAACAAGAAGTAGGTAACCTCAGAGTATTTTAAACAGCACCAAATGCCTATGCAAATAACTTCTGCCCTATACATTTACATTCTGGAGCTAATTTCCATCAATCTATGTGGATTTGGTGCTTGAGCTCCTGTTACACTCAATAGAAACATGGTTAGTGCACTCTAGAGTGAAATTTATCCAACCTGTTTTAGATACCTGCTTTAAGATTAAATGAAAGCTCTTGTGCTCCAAAATTTAAAAATAGATCTCAGGGTAAAGTTTTAGATCTCTACATGCAAGCATTGAAATTCAGAAGTATATAATATGGAGCTGAGTTCATAATTAGTTTCTGGAAATAACATGGGTATCTCTTGATTACTTCCTACAGGCTTCATTCATAATTTGTGGTGGGATATAGAGACATCTTTATGAAATTTACTTGAACCATTTCAGATATACCTCAGGAGCTCAAGTGCTTTATGTATATAGCCTCTGTCACTGACAGTACAAAGTATTGAGGCTAGACAGTCCATTGGTCTTTTTTGTTTATTATGTTCTTCTGAAGCCTACCATGGCATAGAGCATTTAGGCAAACTAGTATAGATATTGAACCTCAATATAGTTGCCTTGTAACTGCTTATGATGCAATTTGAGATAAGTTTTTTTAATTACCCTGCCTGGTTTCTCCTAGAAAATAGCTCTTGAGAACCATATGCCGGATGTGGGAAAAAAACCAAAAACCAAAAAACACAAAACAAACAAACAAAAAAACCCGAAAGGCACTATATTGTTGTTTTTCGGCAACTGGAATACAAAGCAGTAACTTGGATTGTACATATTTCGATTTGGTTTATATACTGTGTATAGTGCTACAACATATATCTCGACATAAATTTACAAATTTATAATTAATTTACCTTAGACAATACTAATATTTCTTTCTTTCTTTCTTCACAACTGTATTACACAGTCTATACAAAACAAATTGAATTAATTTATAGGATTGCAGAATCACAGAATAGTTGAGATTTCAACCTCCCTGCTCAGATCAGGGTCAGCTACAGTCACGTTGAACTCAATTTTTAAAATATCCAAAAATATCCACAGACTCCATAATGTCTCTTGGAAACCTGGTGCAGAGTTCTGTTGTTCTGAGATTGTGAAAATGTGTTTTCTTTTTTTTTTTTTAACTTACATTCAGCTTGTGCCCAGTGTCCCTTCTTTAATTTTGCATACCATCAAGAAGAGTCTGGCTCTCTCTTCACTCTCCTTCCCCCAACCACATCAGCTATTCACACTCATTAATAAGATCCTTCCTAAGCCTTCCCTTCTCTGGGATGAACAGCCACAGCTCTCTCAGCATCTCCCCATGTAACAGGTGCTCTAATACCTTAATAATCCTTGTGGCCTTTTTCCTGGACTCAGTTCATATTTCCATTTCCCTTCCATGCTGGAAAAAACAGCACTGGACTTGGCACTTCAAATGTGTCTCACTAGGGCTGGGCAAAGGGAAAGGATCATTTTCATTAACTTGCTGGCATCATGCTTCCTAATGCAGTTCAGGTGGTTATTTTCTTTCCTTCAAGGGTGTCTTTCTAGCTCATGGTCAATTGCTGTCTACTAAGACTCACAGTTCTCTTACTGCAAAGCTGTTTTCTAGTTGTCAGGCCCAAGTTCGTGCAGGTGCAAAGGGGTTATTCCTCCTTTATGGAGTTATTCTTCTCATTGCAGCCATCAGTAATTCCAATAATTCTAATTCTACTCAAAAACTGGAACCATTTAAATGCTGAAACTAATAATGCTATGTTAAATTTGACACAACAGAAACCTTTCTTCTAATCAACTTGCCATTGTGTTACGCTGCTAAGACTCTATTAGTAAGAGTACGTGAAACGTGATAAAATTAATCTTAGTATAAAGGTAAAAAAAAGAGCTGGCAACAATAACTTTCATTGAAATTCAGTAAAAGCAACCTCAAAAATATCAACTATTTCTGCTATAATCATACTATCACACCTTTAAATGTGCGTTGTCTTAAATACAGTTAGCTGATAGAACACCTAGAATGTTAATAAAGTCCTTCTTATATATTTCATCATGATTAAAGATATATGTATTCAGTTGTGCTTTTTACTTTAATTTCCCATGGAAAGTCTCTAAAGAATAGAAAAATCTGTTGCTGTTCTATTGCTAAAAGGTACTGTTAACCAGCATGTTTATGTTGCAAGGAAAACAACCTACTCAGGTCAGAAAAAGGACTGATAAAGAGAAAAACTGATTTAAAAAGTCTGGAACTTTAAAGACTTTTTTTCCCCCCTGTTGTGAATATTTAACTCGAAATTTATGACAGGTTTTTTGGTTTGGTTTGGTTTGGGGCGGGGGGATTTTTCATGCTGGGCACATATGGCATGAGTATTAAAAAAAAAAAAAAAAAGGAAAAGAGTGGTTAAGAAGAAAATGTTGCAACATTCGAGATACTAAAAAGAATTAACCAGTTTATTACAGATTCAATAAAAACAGAGCACCGTATCTGAATTATGGACGCTAAACCTTCAAATAAAAGGACAAAAATTGATTCAGTTGAAGTCAGTAAGCAATATAGTACTATTTCCTATGTCACTGAAGACATTAAATCACGGAATCATTCTGAAACATATGCTGTAGATATCAGCAGAAGACATATGCTTTTTTATGTTATTACCATAACATAATTATTTATGTATGATGCAGGGGGCTGTAGTAATTAAAACAGTGCCCTGGGCCTCAAAATATCCATGCACTTCTGAAAGTCACAGTTTTCCTGTTGAGAAAGGGTGTTTAAGTCACATAGACAAGAGTTTGAAACTGCAGATAAAAGTTCTCAGACGGGAATATGATACCAACTTTAATACTCTGCTGGGTTAACCTTGGGTGCTGCCAAGAACTCACCAAGCTACTCTATCACTCCCCCTTTTCAGCAGGACAGGGGCAGAAAATGTGACAAAGAAGCTTGTGGATTGAGATAAGAAGATCACTCACGAGCTAACATCACTGGCAGAACTGACTCAACCAGGGGAAGATTACATTATCAAGAATAAAGAATATAATAGAATTTTGAGAAAAAGGAAAACCAAAACTAATACCACCTTTCTCCTACTCGCTTCCTTCTTCCCAGGCTCAGCTTCACCCTTCCATGTCCTCCGTTTCTGGCTCCTCCCCACCTTACTACTGCCACTAGAGTGGTGCAGAGTGTCTCAGAATAGGAGCTGTAGTCAGTCAATAAAACTTTGTATCTGTTGCTCCTTCCTCATCATACCCTTCTCCTGCTCCAGCATGAGGTCCCTTCCAAGGAATACAGTCCTTAATTAACTGCTGCAGCACGGGTCCCTTCCATAGGGTCCAAGCCCTCAAGAACATATTGCAACAGAGTGGGTTCTCCAGGGGGCACAGTTTCTGCTCCTGCATGGGTACTTCATGGACTGCAGATTCCTTCAGGGCATATCTACCTGCTCTGGGGTAGGGTCCTCCATGGACTGCCAGGAACACCATGGTCTTCTCCACAAGCTTCAAGGGAATCTCTTTGGTGCCTGAAGCACACTCTCTCCCTCCTTCCTTATTGACCTTGGTGTCTTCGGGTTTGCTTGTCTCACATTTTTCTTACTCTTTCCTCCCAGCTGCTGTGAAGCTTTGGGCAGCAGAGGGTCTGGTTTAGAGCCACAAGGAACTGGCTCTCTTTAACAACCTCTTTAACAACCTCTGGTCTTTTCTCATGGAAGCACTCTCTGCATTCCCCCTCCCTGCAGTGTTGCCCTGTAAACCCATGTAAAACATGTAAGCAAATACTAGTGGAAACAAATCAGGGGACTATTTTAAAACATTGAGTTGATTTCAGAAAAGTTGTGTTTAATACTAAGCACTGTTCTAGGGCAGAGGTTTGACCGGATAATAACACTTTGAAACTTAAAAAAAATCTGTTAATCTCTGCAGCAGGTCTGGGTTTACTGTTGTAAGAAGAAAAGCCTTGTGAAAAGAAATACTTATGGAAGAAAAATAACCATTTCTTAAAGCAGTCTTTTATTTCAATCTGCACCACTGGCAAAAGCATCTGTGGTTTTAAATTGTCCTAGGTATCATCAGTGATGGCAGCTAATGGCACTAGTTTTCATCTAATGTACAACTTTCACCTCCCTTTAATCCTCTAACTCTTTTAATGGTGCCCATGCCCATCTAGCCTTTTCAGCTCACTGCTGAGGACCTGCAAGTTCTCATCTTGGATAGCAGCAACAGCTAGGAAGTTCACACATGTTAGGTGTTCCTCTTGGAGAAGTGAGGGGACAAGTTTCCCTCACACTGCCCATCCAGTGGGTGTGGCATCCAGATTTACACTCCAATGAGCTTTGTGGTATGGAAGAAAAGGAAATAGAATAGAAATATATGTAGTGCAGTAATCTTTCTAAATCAAGACAATTTTAAAATCCTCACTATATTGAGGCAGCCAAGAGATGTAAAGAGATAGCAATACTTCCTGTGCCTCTCAGATTTTATCTATCTTTTAAAAGGTGGGCTAAGACTGAATTAAGACTTCAGACTGTTTTATAGCTCTTCTGTTGGCTAATCCACCAATTTGAGCCCAGTTTTTTGGTTTTTTTTACTCCTGCTTGCCTGTAGCTAAATGTGACAGTGTTAGATTCTTTGTGATGTATGAACTTGTGTTTAGTGAAATGGAGGATATGACCGAAAGGCAAATATTCCTGTTTTACTTCACATATTCTCATATTGTGAAAACATAAGAATAACTATGAACAGTGGATTATCGAAATCTAAGCATTGACAGAGTAGTGATTCTTTCTACACCTTAGGATGTTCAGCTATGGACTATTCCATTATTGCCAAATGAGAAACTTTTGAGGCAGCAAAATGAAAGACAGGATTAAGCCGAGGTTATGCTCACAAGGTTAAACCATCATCTCCCACCGGGTGTAATGATAGTGGCACTGTAAAACCAAAGCTCTTTGCATGAAAGGCTTAGCTTCTCCACATAGAACGCTATCATATGAACAAGTGTAATACAAGACAGTCTTGCCATTACTCTGAACTTTAATCATAATTAAACCACTGCAACAGAGATATTCCTACTTATTACAGGAATTAGAGTATGATTTAATACCCCTGACATCACTTTACTAAACTGCCATAGTATTAGGTTTATTAAAAACTGGGAACCCAGGTAAATTTATCCAGTAATTTTTTTTTTGTACTGGAAATAAAAAAGTTTTTAAAGAACATTATTATTGAAAGACAGCATTATAATATTATGTCCAAGAACATTAAATTGTTATGGAAGTTTTAATTAAAAACATCAGACATAACAGAATATTCTATTTAATTTTACTAATTAAAAAGGATGACCTTCAAAGCAGTGAGTTTGTCACATTTTTTTCTACAGCTGCTCCCTGCTTTTATAAAGCTATTACTTTGTGTTATGCAACATACATAAATACTAGTAATTAACGAGGTGTAGAAATTAGGGAAACATTTACTTCACTTCATAAATATGTATCAGACGACATAAATATTGTATTTCTGTCTGGTTTTAAACCACTGGAATTATTGCATAGATTGATCCACAGTGTATAGTAGGCTTTCTCCCTAGAGCAGTTCCAAGACTCTACTAAATATATGCTATTTCTCTTTATCTCTTTGAAGAAAAATGAATCACATCCACAGCTTGCAGCTATCAAAATGTGATTTATCAAGCATTTTCATGAAAGTGCTTTTTTCCCCTTTTTTACACTAGGAGGCACATTTTTCCTTCCTACAGTTCTATTGCAGAGTTCTGCTGCATGAAACCCTTAGATATGTTAACAATTCTGGTCTAAATTTAAGTCCCTGACAACCTTTACTAAACCACTGTGAAAGGAGAATTCTTCGCTAATAAGGTGGGTTGTTTTTTCATGCTGATGAAAACCACACTTGTAAGTAATGAAAAATAGCTTTCTGTACCTGACTGCTGGCAAACAAAAACACAGATTTTTTTTGAGTTATTATTGAAGAAATAATTCACATTAAAATACATCAGAGTAGTACAGTTTTAATGGAACTGATGATATAGAAGTTTGTGTTGAAAGTGCACTTTCAGATATGCACATTTAAAACCATTAAAAAGGAATTTTGATAATAAGAGATGCTGTAAAGTAGTAGAACTAAATACAATTTCACATTGATCATTCTTTTTAATCTTTTCAGATTCTAATGAAAATGGAATATTTTCTAAATCCATGTCTCATATACTACAAGGTAAAGAACTTGAATCAGATGACAGATCTTTGGAATAGCTTCCTTTACTTTTTATAGGAATCAAGTGTATTAAGTTGCAAAGGAGACAAAGCTGAACTATAAGGAAGCTGTAACTGGCAGGTTAACATACTCCTATGACTATCAATAAATACTGAAAAATTAACAATGGTGAAATGGAAAACATATCTCAGCAAAATGAATTAAATCCTCAAGATAAAATAAAATACTATAAAGGTTTGAATGATGCAAACCAAATAGGCTTACATATCATTAGACTTCATATTTCTGTCTTGTTGCCTTTCCCTCGTGAGCACAATGACAGTGTGTGTCTGACAATGCTAGAGTCTGCCTTCTCTCCTCATTTTAGTTTCTCCAGGTGTGAGAGATTTCTGTTTTCAGATTAGCAGATAAATGTACTCTCACTGTGCATGCTTATTTCATTAAATCATGTAATTGTACTTCTTGTGTCTCCGTGGAAGCTAATGACTGCAAGTGAATATAACCATAAGGTTTCTCATATCTTGCATAAAAAGTAAGCAAGACTTTTAGCTCATTCCCCCGCCCCACATTTCAGGTTTTGAAGACATGGGTTTTGGTGACTCTCCAAATAGAATTAAAGTAGCAACATACTAATATTGAGAACAATGGCTGCATTTTTATTCATGTAAATTCAGTGTACAATAATAACCCACACAATTCACTGAGCATTAAAGCCATTATTCAAAATTGCTCTCAGCATGAGGCAATGACTTTATTAACAAGATTAACATCATATTCTCATGAGCTGAAGGAAACTTCTACTTAAAACGAATTTTCATAAAAATACAGTGGAATGAATCTGTATTTTTAGTGTACAGGTCATTAGCAAACATTCTCATAAATATGTTTTTTTCTCTTTTGTTGAAGCATTTAAGATAAAAATAAAGTATTTTTCTGCAACATTTATCATTTAAAGTTGGTAGTAGTACATGTGCATGGTAATACTACGACTCTCCACTAGGACTTTATGCCTTACTTTATATAGTTGAATCTTTTACCTTAGCATGTCTCAAGTTTTTACATTAAACAGCCACTGAAATTAAACTACCACTACATTTAAATGAAACTACTGAACATTTCATTGCAATGGTACTAGAAATTTAGCTTAGAAGTGTCAAATAATACAATGTTCAAATGATATTATAAGAGTTATTTTAATCAAGAGCACATGTAAATACCCACAAAGTAACTTTACCTAATACCAGATAGCATTTTTCTTTTCTGAAAATTGAGACAGAATCTTCAATAATCATAATCTGCTTTAAACCCTATTTCAATTCACATCCGAAAAGTTATGCCTCCAGTAGGAAAATAACCTTTGACACAATGCCTAGGCAATAGCTTGATAACAAATATGATATAAAAGTTAAATCCATCTAATAAGCAGCATCACTCCCATCCTGGATTGGGTTTTCCCAGGATGATTTCTGACACGGTAATGACCATATCATTCCCTTCTTAGTTGGTCAGATTTGATGAGACATGGAAAACTCTATTTCGATGTCTGATAAAAGCCAAAAACCCCTTCAATACTTCAAAACTTCACTAATCATCACTACAGTCTGATGTTATATTTTCATAAATTTGACAGGAGTTTAGCATTCCTAAGGCTAAATCAGGTGTAAGCACAGACATATTAAAACTCTTCAAATAGCTTTCAAGAACACTTACTCATCCTGACTAATCTTTTATTAGTGTCTATATTAGGCAGGAAAAGATGATCAAGATTAATCTATATTATGTTTGCACAATGTGCTTAACACAAATTAAAGTAAAAAAAGTTTTTAATAACTTGCCATGAAGTTTACTAAGTCCTTTTTTGCTAACTCTCCTTGAGGATTTTTATGCCACATTTGGAAGAGATGCGCAATTCAGAGTTGGTAAAGCCAATGTGACAATGGCAACAAGCAATGGTTCCTTAAAACTCCTCTCTGATCTTGTTAAATCTTTCACAAGTCTCATATGAGGTCAGAGAATTAACCAGATAATTCCACTTAAGCTCTTTCCATGCTTAAGCAGACATACATGCTTGGTCCAGAGTCAATCCATTCACAGTAGCTATTCTTTTATCTTTCTTTGTATTTCTACAGATTAAGGGTTAAAGATCATAGCTCCAAGACCATTTCTGTTTTGGTAAAGAACATAAAATGCAAGTGTCATATCCAGGAAAAAGGGGACAAGAAAAAGGAAAACAGGGAAAAAGAAACCAGAATACAACTCTCAGACAGTAAAAGCGTTTCAAATTGCTTCTTTACAGTTTCGTCCAACACAACCTCTTGGTCTTCCCATAAAAATATGAGAAAAATATGTATTGACAAAGTCAATATTTCACAGTTCAGGTTTTCATCTGTCATGATGTAAATGTCATAATTCAGATCCAGCTCCGCCCAAATGAGAAGATGGACCTTAATAGTGTTCATCAGATCCCAAGGCCACCTTCTTTCCTGGTTTGTACAGGCCCAATGACAACTTAATCATCTATACAAGAGGAAGAAATGCCAAAGACAGAAACTAATTCTTATTTCTATACTCCTAAGATGCAAAAGAAGTCAAGTTCAATTACCTTTCAAGAGCATAGCTAAGACTTCTAACCTTTGTGTCCACATTCTGGACAGAAAATAGAAGGCTTAAGAGCAGTACTACTGCCTGTTTTCACTATGTCCCAAATCTCCACATTCCACATTCCAATGCCAAAATACAAGTCACATATTGGTTAAAACCTTACTTCACTTTTTAGTGCCGACTGTCACAAAAACACAGTAATATTGTAAATGTCTTATAGAGAAGGAAAGAAGATGAAAGGCAGAAATTCCCAAACCAAACTACATCTATATTTGTATGAAAACATGTCTGACAGTTCCAAAAAATAGAACATCATGCCATTCCATCCTAACAAAGAAACTCTGTGATTTTTGCTATTAAAAAGATACTTGTGTATTACAGAAATCTGGATTCTTTAAATTTTTCAGTGTTTCAGTGGTTTACTGTATTTTGTGTTAAAGACAGTGAAACTTCTATGTCCTTGCTTTTTAAATTAATATTTAGAATTACTTTCTTAAAACAAAGTACAAAGCTAAATTGCAGCAACACCACAAGTATCAAGAAAAAAATTGCTGCCTTGTAGGACATCCTTCTCTCCACTTGTTTTTACTTGCAATGAGTATGAAGCTGTTTATTCCACTGGATATATTTTTGTTTCTTTAGTCAAATTACAACACGAGGCACTTCAGGCAAACTAAGTCATTTCCAAACAATCCTTATGAGCTATCATGACCAAATATGCATGCACATGCTTAAAAACATGGCTACTACTGCAAAGCTCAAAGGTACGAAAAAGAATGTAACCAAGTTAGCAAAGCAACTCAAATAAGCAGAGCAGTGAGGGTGACTCACCCGAGTTGGGGTCAGAATTGCCATCAGCTTCAGTCCTCTTGTCCGGTGAAGCCTGGTCGTAGAATTCATCCTGCGGCTGAACCAGAGGGAGAGGGTGTGAGATCAGGGTTCCACCACCCACTGGCTCGTGGTCTCCCAGACCACTGTCACTGCAGCTTTCCTGGGAGCCATCAGGGAGGTGAAATGTAACACGGCGCTGGGACTACAAAGAAGAGCACAGGACACACTGATTAGTGCTCTTCTTTTCTTTTCTCCTGTCTATTTTTTTAAACTTTCGATATATAAATAGATTCCTAACAATACTTATTAGGCAATTTCTTTATCAGGTTTGCTTGTGCTTGTTTGTGGTTTTGGGGGTCTTTTTTATAATTTGTTTTTAGATAGGAAGATGGCAGAGGGGAGAACCAAATTTCAGAGGTCTATACATGCTCATCTGTGAAGTACGCTTCTCAAACAAAATGGAACACAGGAAAATTAGGTATATTCCTCATAATTTTGAAAACATGGCCTATAAAAAAGCTCTCTCTGAGAAGAAAAATCCATTGTAAACTATGTTGTGATAAACAAATGACAACAGAAAATGTAATAAGTATATATTTCTGAAGTTAAAATCTGTATCATTACTGTTCAAATTGGAAAGGAAAAATTCCACCAAGCTAAACAGTCAATAAAAATGATTGTCACGTTTCAGGAAGAGTAGCATATACAAATACCTATCTATAAGGATATTTATCTGTTATCAGTTATCTGCCTAAAATGGATAATTAGGATTGATAATATATCTACAAAGTGAAAGTGGCCAGCAAGGACTTACAGGATGCAATGACAGAATAAACAATTATCACTTGGTAAGAGAAATAAAAATAAAGAGTACATGGTTTTTCAAAAGAAGACTGTGATTGAGAGGCAGAATTACACATTTTCCTGAACTTGTTAAAAAACCCCCCATAACCCACATTCATCTCAAAAGGAAGAAAAAACATAAACCCTGCAGTGTACACTTAGTTTTGTTAACCACTATTGATTTTGAACTTCTCTTATCTGGAGAAATAATCTGATTTTGTGAATTGTGGCTGCAGAATGTTACAGTGATTCCCCAAGAGCTTCAGAGCTCTTCAGAGCTTCAAGAACCACGGCAAATTGTTTAGCAGCCGTCACTGTTGGATTCATGAAAGGAATGTTACAGGTCTTCATGGATCAAAATACTGCATCTTTGAAGGATTGGAAACAATTAGTTCAAGAGGATCTTGAGAGAGTGGTAAACTAAGTTAAGCTCGCCTTCATGCAAAAACTAGTTTCCTGAGCTTCAGTGGTCTGGTTAGCCAGTTGGTTTAGGATAAAGAAGAAATTCACCAAGTTTATCTTAATAACTGTTTAGTCTAGTGGTTACCTCTTATCAATGCTAGTAATCTGAAACTTATGGGTATCAATAAACTAATGATTCAAGATTTCTACACAGTCAGAAGAGAAACATCTTGATGAGGAGCTCAGTGATATGGTCTAGTTGGTCTACTTGGTGGGGAGTTTAACTAGATGATCCTGAGGGTCCCTTCCAACTCAGAATAACCTGTGAACCTGTGAAGATGCACACTACTACAGGTATCTTTCACTAGCTAACAGTTTTTAAAGTAGTTAAAATCAGGTGCCCTGTTTCCATACTGAAAAGCATCAAGCTCTGACTCTTGGGGTTTTATTTTTTCATACTCTTTTTAGATATTCATACTCTTTTTTAATGAGGAAAACCTCAAGTTAGTAGTACTAACTGTATGTTTGCTTATTAAAAACTATTTGTTAATGATAATCGCTACTATTTTATATGATGATCAATATCATCTACCAGGATTCTTTTTATTCATCTCCCTTGGGTGAACATAGTTGATTAAGTCAACTTTGGATTACTGTGTTACTCAGTATAGAAATAAATGTAATACTATTTGCTCTTGGCTGTGATTTTATAATTAGTATTTTGCTTTTAAGTTCCTTTTCTAGCTTTAGGATTAGAATCCAGCTGTAGCAAACCAAATAGATCTTCTGAGTCATTGGTTTGTATTAATTTACATCAAGTGAGAACCTAACTGTATGTCACTAGGAAAACTTTTACCTCCTACTTGGTTATTTTTTCTTACAAATTTTTCACTCTGGAACTACCACGCTAAACAATTCTTTCTAATTGGTAGCAGGTTCTTTCATTTCAATATGAACAAAATAGATATATAGCTAACGACACAACTTGAAATCTTCTCTTTGTGCATTTATTTTAAGGAATTAAAATTTAGACATCTGCTTTTCCAAACTAAGAATTTATATTGCAAGTAAAAACAGTAAGAGGCACACAGTGTTGGGCATCCTCCCTCCCCACTCCAGACCACACTATCATTTGAGGAAAGGAGATTACTTTCATTTTAGTTAAACCTAAAAAACTCAGTGAGAAAATATGAATGACTGAGAAAACTCTAAAATAGGAAAGATGAAAAATTCAGTTTTAGGCTCTCAAAAATAATTAAACTCCTGGAATTAATTAACATGTAGTGATTGACAGAAAACTCAATGTGAGCCAGCAGTGTGCCCAGGGGGCCAAGAAGGCCAATGGCATCCTGGCTTGGATTAGGAACAGTGTGGTCAGTCGGACTACGGAAGTTATCCTTCCCCTGTACTCGGCGCTGATCAGGCCACATCTTGAGTACTGTGTGCAGTTCCGGGCTCCCCAGTTGAAGAAGGATGTTGAGCTGCTTGAGAGGCTCCAGAGAAGGGTGACAAGGATGGCGAAGGGACTGGAGAACAAGCCCTGTGGGGAGCGGCTACGGGAACTGCAGTTGTTCAGCCTGGAGAAGAGGAGACTCAGAGGCGATCTAATTGCTGTGTACAGCTACCTGAGAGGGCGTTGCAGCCAGCTGGGTGTGAATCTCTTCTCTCAGGCAGATGGCACCAGAACGAGAGGACATGGCCTTAAGCTGCACAAGGGGAGGTTTAGACTGAATGTTAGGAAGAGGTTTTTCACAGAGAGAGTGATCACTCATTGGAATGGTCTGCCCAGGGAGGTGGTGGAG
Organism: Pitta sordida; assembly: GCA_013390025.1. Lineage (NCBI taxonomy): Eukaryota > Metazoa > Chordata > Aves > Passeriformes > Pittidae > Pitta > Pitta sordida. The sequence goes on along the minus strand of WEKX01017908.1, from coordinate 89,084 downwards.
TTGGCATCCCTGGAGGTGTTTAAGAGAAGACTGGATGAGGAGCTCAGTGACATGGTCTAGTTGGTGGGGTGTTGGACTAGATGATCCTGAGGGTCCCTTCCAACTCAGAATAACCTGTGAACCTGTGAACCACGTAAATAAACTGAAAAATACAAAACTACAAAAATGTCCTGTTTCATGAGTCATGTAGCAAAAACACTGATCTTGGGTAACAAATACTCCTCATACTAGCCGAAATCTGCTCTGTGACAGGGACCAGCCAGCCAGTAAAATGTCACAGGCCTGACATTAATACTAGCGACTTCTTGGCTAATAGTGCTATAAGTTTTTTAATCCCTACTTTTTATGTTAAGAAAAAAATATATTGCCTTGGTTTTCTCAGTCACCCACCAAGGACTACAAAAATCATTATAAAGGATTATAAAAAACCCTAAGGTCATGCAAAGAGTGATCCAGTTCCAGAGATGATGGTTGGACAACATGCAGTCCCACCAAGAAAAATTAGATTAAGTTGTGACATCAAAATGAAGTGAACAAACCTTCTACAAAAAGCGTCCCAAAGTAAAGGCTTAAACTTAGGCCTATCATATTAGTTGCAAGGAAAGATGGTCACTAGACATACCGAGAGCTTAAGAGCTTAATGTGATATGTGGCCACTGCCTCCTCTGCCTGGTCCAGAACCCTCCTGCTTGCCTGCTGAAGCCTAGCCTGGATTCTCTGCCCAGGCAGAGGGATGCATCTGCCACCGTCCCTTTTGCACTAGCAATGCTGCTGCAGTAGCAAAACTGAGCATGTATCCCAGACACACACATGGACACTGATTTGGCCAGAGCTGTGGCTACACAGATGGCCTCAGACAAGATGCTGCATCTAGCAGTCCCCATATTTGGACTTACACCAGATACAGGCACAGATAGACATGTTCCCTCCTCATCTTGGACTGACAGAGGCTGAAGATGCAGCATACACACCACATTGCCCAGATTCACAAACATACACCTTTACTGATCTCCCAAACACCAGCGTGGCCCTTCTGCCTGCCCAGCACCTACCTAGACTGCAGCCTCCCTTACCCACCCCACAGGTCACCAGCTCACCAGCTGGTCCTGCTGGGTGCTCGCTGCACACACGCAAAACTCACGGACTTGTTCCACTGGCAGGCTGCACTCATGAGCCCCCCCAAATAGTGGCATAGACCCTCTGCCTGACTGATATCCCTGCCCAGGCCTGGGGTCCTCAATTCCCTGGCTGGTCCAGCTTGGAGTTTGCCAGTGAATCCACATGCACACCTCATACACACTTGGTTTGGGCAAAGTACAGAAATCCATTCCCAGAAGCCAGCATTTGACACACAGGATGTGACACATGGCCCAGATCTAGCACCAAGCGCCACACTGAGTGTACACTGAATTTCTGGTCTCTGCAACAGAAGAGATAGGGACTTTTTTTTCAGAAGAAAATCCTACAACATGCTTAGACTGTTTGTGTTTATCTACTCCCTTGTGCAACCAAACAGTGCTTTGAATTCTTTTTACCTAAAGACAGAACCAAGTTATTCCAAATAATAAGGTTTAAAGTTGGTACAACTCTAGGACTAATGATAACAAGTAATTACAATTTTAATTATGCTACAACATATGCAGGATTATGTATGGCATGAGGTAAGGTTATGGTTCAGGTCCCAACACTTGGCCAAAATTCAAATCTAAAATCTGTGACATATTCAATCACAAACAAATATTTTGAAGGGGAATATGGGTTTTCTTCAGGTCCTGAAAAACATCTAGTCCTTATTTTTAATCTGCAAACATCACATCATTGTTATGTGAAACCTGAAATTGAAAGGAAAATTTAGTCAAAGCAATATAATTTTAACCTGTGTCAAAGTAATTTAAACACATAATTCAGAACAATTTGACTCAATAGCTTTTTGAACCTAGGCTGAGTTTAAATTCAGAAATACAATTAGTATCAGTTACATTGAATCATTCCTCTTTAAATCACATATTGCAGCAGATTCCATATAGCTCATCTAGGTGAAGCAGAGTTCACACCCACAAGAGAAACAGAGAAGAATTAACCCTATTCCTGGTGTTGAAAAAGGATAGCAAACTCTGGTGCTGAAAAGCGGACAGTTCAAGCATTAATGGGAACACATTTTTTTTTTCATATTTTATGATCAGATGATCATCCAGCCAATTCTTTTTTCAATCACTAGCAACCAAACTTAGATCAAATCTAAGACACATGAAACTGGTCTGTCTGCTTCTAACCTGCTGCAACAAAGTCAAATATATACCTGTGCTTTCTAAAAATTTTAATGGTGAAATTACTGAATATAAGTTATAGTTGTGATACTTGAAAATTCCAATAAAAATGGCAATAAAAATACTCATGTGGAGAGGAGGAATGGATGGTAGATGATGGGGATATTCTAATCTCACTGATCAAGTGCAGAAGAGTAGAACCTGTGATTGACAGAGCATATTGCATTTTTCTGGGTTACAATACTTTATTTGGAGATACTGAAAACATTTAAAAATGTATCTGTGTTTCAGCTTACAATTTTTCCTTCCACATACTCTTACTATTCTCACTCTTTCTTGACATGAGGAATTCAAAGGTGATAAGTGACAGGCCGGGTAATAATGGGCATAATCTGTAAAACAGGAGGTTCTAAACATCAGGAAACATTTTTTTACTGGGAGTGACAGAACACTGACCCAAGCAGTTTAGATAGGTTTTGTGGTCTCTCTCCTTGGGTATATTCAAAAGCCATCTGGATAGAGTCCTGGACAAGCAGCTGTAATTATCCCTGCTTTATCAGAGACTTGGATTAGATGGCCTCCAGAGCTCCTGTTCAGCCTCAGCCATCATTCTGCTGTTCTGTGATTCTACCAATTCTAATTGAATATTAAAGAAAATCTAGAAATATTTGGAGCAGTTTCATATTTTTCCAGAGCTGGTAATGTAATTTTGTGCTGAAGTACTTTATTTTTGACAATCTTAGGTCTATAAAATGTATTTTGATACCACAATTTGTAATTTAATTCCATGCAAAAACAGTTGCACAGAGAATTAATTGTACAGTCTTTAAATCCTTGCTTAAGAAAAAAAAATAGTAGGATCTGTACTTCAGCACCTTTTCTAGAAAAGGTGGGCCAATACTAGTGAGGTTTGGCTACTGCTTATGAAACTAAGCTTTATACTGCTGTCCTATTTTCCCAGACACTCTCACACAGAGGCCAAAAGTGGGCTGCAAACAGTGTAAGGTGTTTTCTTGACCTTATTACTAAAAGCCTAAAGTACAGGAAAGGTCATGCCATGTGATATTGAATATTTGAAATGTCCTCTGTCAGGTGAGTTATGAGTTGTGTTGGAAACATAATTTTAATGTAATAAGTAGTATAAACACCAGTTTTCAAAACTGTTCAGTTTTTTTCCTTTATACAGTAGCTTCTAAAATGCATTTCACTTCCAATTATGTGCTTGAATCCAACAGCAAGTTACAGAAATCAGCATTAAGAGGAGCTTTTGCTTTATTTTTATTCCAAACCCCAAGCTTTCAAGCTTTGTACAGCTATTGTATTGTTTTTGCTAATCAGGGATCCCAGAAATAATTATACTATTGTTCCGTTGCTGAATGTCTCACAGGGACAAATTTGGCTGCAGATTCTATCCATTGTTATAAACCAAGCTGTAATTAAAAAAACATTTCTACACTGGGTAGTTGCAAATAGAACCTGCTGAATTTTAATCATCTGAGCTGCCTTTTGAGTTTACAAATCAGGTACTTTAAATAAAGTGCCCTTTTCTCCACTACCATAGTTGTAAGTTAAAAGTCTTGATTTCTGTCCTTGATTTTCCAGACAGGAAGAAGTCAGTAAAATATCTAACTCACAGCAAGTCAAATTAAGTTTTACAGAACTGGATGTAGGTTTGCGTATTAGAATATATATTCAAGCAGGCCATGTTGTCTTTCTGTTATTTTATGTCAGATATAGTTATCACTGAGATATTTTATTTCAGATATGGATTTTACATCAAGAAAAATATTTACCTTTCATTTCTGAACTATTATGCTATATTTTGTGTTAAGACGACAAAGGAATATTATGAAGGAAAAAGAACCTCAAAGAAAACATACTGGGAATTAATTTCCTTATGCAAAGATTTCTGATATGTGGGCTTAAAAGAGAAACTTGGAAAAACACCTTTTGGAAGAAAACTAAGAAGAATCTCTATATGAAAAACTTACTGAAATATCATTCATGAATAAAGAAGTCAGAGGAGAAACATATCAAAATAAAATCAAGTGTATGGAGTAGACAAATACTCTAAAAAGCCCACAGGCAATTGATAACTAAATGTTGATTAAATGAGGATTACGAAGAATATATAATTTGTGAATAAGTTCAAGAACATGTTGTAAGGCCAGAAGAAAAATCTATGCTTCAGCCCAAATGCCTCTGTGGAAAATGTCTGTTTGATCAAGTTTCTTACTTCCAGGATAAGAACACAAATTCCTGGTTCCCATACTAAAACATAGTTTGTTTGTTTGGTTTTTTTTTTAATGAGATCAAGCCTGTAGAGGTCAAGTCACAAAAACAGATTAATAACAGTTTGAGAGGAGAATAGACACCTAGCACATCGAGCTTTAAAATATAGTCTTAACAAACTACAGTTTAACTCCTTTTTTCAAAAATTTTTTTGCTCAAAATTGCATGCTAGAAGCACAAGAAGTGCACTTTTTAATGCATCAACAGTGTGATCTAAGGAGATTCTATTAAAACTATAATACAATGGGAAATTTAGACAAATCATACCTGTGTTTATATTTGCTGCACAGAAAGAACAGTAAGACAGACTGCCTGCAGGACAACTGGACTAGTGGGCTGAAGGAAGGAGTTGGGGAGCAATATAACCCCCTTGCAATCCAGGAGGAGGTAGTCAGAAACTTGCTGTGTGGCTTGGATCCTCATAAGCCAATGGGACCAGTTGGGATCCATTGGAGGGTGATGAAAGAACTAGCAGATGAACTCGCCAAACCACTCTCCATAATTTACCAACAGTCTTGGCTTACTGGTGATGTACCACAAGACTGGAAATTGGCTAATGTGACACCCATCCACAAGAAGGGAAGGAAAGATGATCTGAGGAATTACAGACCTGTCAGCCTGACCTCAGTCCGTGGTAAAGTCATGGAACAGATAGTCTTGTGTGCTATTACGCAGCAACTGCAAAACGACCATGACATCAGAACTAGTCAGCATGGATTTTGGAGAGGCAGGTCTTGCCTGACCAACCTAATCTCCTTTTATGATATGGTGACTTGCCTGGTTGACGATAAAAAGGATGTGGATGTGGTGTACTTAGACCTTAGCAAAGCCTTTGACACGGTTTTCCATAATAAGCTTCAGGAGAAACTCTTACAGCATGGACTGGATGGAAACATTTTATGTGGTGTTAGGAACTGGTTGGATGGACGAGCTCAGAAAGTGTTGGTGAATGGTGCCACATCCAGCTGGCAGTCAGTCGCTAGTGGAGTCACACAGGGGTCAGTGTCAGGCCCGGCACTGTTCAACATCTTTATTGACGATATGGACAAGGGAATTGAGACCATCATCAGCAAGTTTGCGGATGATACCAAGCTGAGGGCAAATGTCGAACTACCGGAGGGTGGGAGGGCCCTTCAGAGGGACCTTGAGAGACTAGAGAAATGGGCAGAATCAAACAGTATGAGATCTAACAAGACTAAGTGCCGGGTTCTTCACTTTAGACATAACAACTCCAGGCACCACTATCGGCTGGGGGATGAGTGTCTAGCGTGTGGTGAAATGGAGAGGGATTTAGGAGTAATGATTGACAGGAAACTCAATATGAGCCAACAGTGTGCCCAGGGGGCTAGGAAGGCCAATGGCATTCTGGCCTGTATTAGGAGCAGTGTGGTCAGTTGGACTAGGGAAGTTATCCTTCCCTTATAGTCGGCGCTGGTCAGGCCACATCTTGAGTACTGTGTGCAGTTCTGGTCTCCCCAGTTGAAGAAGGATGTTGAGCTGCTTGAGAGGCTCCAGAGAAGGGTGACACGGATGGTGAAGGGACTGGAGGACAAGCCCTGTGGGGAGCGGCTACGGGAACTGCAGTTGTTCAGCCTGGAGAAGAGGAGACTCAGAGGCGATCTAATTGCTGTGTACAGCTACCTGAGAGGGCGTTGCAGTCAGGCGGGTGTGAATCTCTTCTCTCAGGCAGATGACACCAGAACGAGAGGACATGGCCTTAAGCTATGCCAGGGGACGTTTAGACTGAATGTTAGGAAGAGGTTTTTCACAAAGAATGATTGCACATTGGAATGGTCTGCTCAGGGAGGTGGTGGAGTCACCATCTCTGGAAGTGTTTAAGAGAAAACTGGATGAGGAGCTCAGTGACATGGTCTAGTGGTCTAGTTGGTGGGGAGTTGGACTAGATGATCCTGAGGGTCCCTTCCAATTCAGAATAACCTGTGAACCTGTGAACCTGTGAACAGTAAAGGTCTTTGACTTAACAAATGCTATCTGTATTATAGCTATATAGGAGTATATTGGCTGTATTAGTTTGTTTTATAAATAATGATTTGTTATATATTTTTGCAGTTCTGATTGACTTAGTGAAAAATCCCTAAAATCTGAAATATTTTTTTTTCCAAATTGTGAAGATTAATCAAAATACAGCTCTGAACTGTGACCTTCTTTGAATATTGTGCAGTATGTCACAGGAAGGCCACACAGCACCTTAAATAAGGCTTTGTAGAACTCACTGATACACCTTCTTCTTTCACGTTTCACTGGAGCTTACAAGAAGAATATAAATCTGTGGTAAAATCATTCTACTTGCTTAGTAAAAGCCACGCTTGCTTCTCCCTGATAATCTAGGCTCAACTCTGTATTATGTAGAAATCGTGCAGTACACCCCTGCAATTTGCTAGGAGAAATAGGGTTATTTTTTCTTGGCTACATCTAAACTCTCTCATGCAGTCACCATGACAGTTTTTATTCAAGGATGCTGCCTGCATCACAAGATAATACATTCTCCATGCTCATCTTGATATCTTGCCTACAGAATCAAAATTATAGAGATAGATAAGTTTTTCACTAATCTCTAAAGCTAAAATAAGAATATATAAAAAAACCCCAATCCAACTAGTATGGCATCTTCATACTACTTCTTCATAACGTGCTACCCATAGCTGGAGAGGCTAGGTATTTACTTGTATTTTCCCTCTTAGCTTGCAATGTGGTTTTTGATTTCAGAATGTGAATTGTTGTTATACCAGATAATCATTTGATTTCTTCTGCTCAGTTTCTCAGTACTAAAATTTTGTAGTAGTTCGCAAATTACACTGCAGTATATTAAAACATAACCAATTATTATATCACTGTTGCTACTTAGGCTGCAGAGAATTGGCCTTTCCATACAGGTGAAAAATATTATCAATTACCGTCTGCCAACTGACTGGGAAGAAAATGACAGCTTGATGGTCCCAAGAGCATTTGAACATGGAGAACAAACAGCCTCTGGTTGGGAATTTGTTTTAATTTTGCAGAGACAGTGAATGAGGAAAGACCTACAGTTAAATCCTATAGTTTCAGTCACCTTTTGAGGCAATATCACATTCATTCTGTGTTTATGTAGTGATGGTCCTTCATTTTATTTCATAGAACTATATTCTTTATGCACGTGTTTTCTTGGATTTTTTTTTAATTGGACACTTAAAAGACTAACAAAAACACACTGAACAGTTTTGTCTTCATAATATCCTCTTAAAAGACAAATATTCCTTTTCATGAAAAGCATTGTTATCTACCTAAAATCATCTTGACTGCAAGGTAAATGTGACCTAACAGGAAAGTTAAGTGCTACAATTCAATCTAGTCTAAATCAGAGTATTACTTTTTTAAACTTAGGAGTCTGGTAAAACACTAATAAATTTTCAAAACTTTAAATCTTAGTCCCCATCCTTCTGAATGGGGACTTCTGAATTAATTGTCTGAGATTCAAAAAATCAGGTCTAAGCCTACAATTATCCAAATTAATATCTCAGATGCATGGAAAGGGAAGTGAGGAGAAAAGGTGGAAACTGCAGTACACAGTAAAACATAAAAGGAAACAGCCAGTTGTGTAACCAGTTCTGAGCTAATGTTCAGAAACACTATTCACCCAAATGGCTAGATGTTAGTAAACCATGTTATTTGGATATATATTTTTACATGTTTCTTCATGAAATTCTGGGGAAGGGGGGAAAACCTGAGAAAGGATTCATGGAAAAAGGAACAACTTTGTATATACTTAGTTTTCTAAATAGGTGTGTGGTTAATGGAGACAGAAAGGCACTTCTAATGAACATTAAAGCCACCCTAAAAAATATACAGTCGGTTCTCCTATATCACACACCTGCAATCATATTTGGGACCCGCATAGACCAACTTCCGTGTTGAATGGCGGGAGTGCTGCCGCCAGTGCCTGTGCTGCCCATACTGACACCTGAGCCACCACTGCCACCCGTTCCGCTGCCCATTCTGTCGCCTGTTCCGCTGCTGTGGCTGCACCCGTTCTGCTGCTGCGGCTGCGCAGGTCGCACATGCGCAGTTCTGAAACAGGTCTCCTACATAGCTAAGAAATCATGCCGCTAAGATCTGAAGCCAGAATAAGGGAGGCGTGAAGTGCAAGAGGGCCGACTGTAATTACAAAAATATAGTAGCATGTCTTTTTGACATGTCTATACTTGATCACTGACTAGAGACGACAACATAAACGTAGGGCATGTATTNATGTGGTCGATCAGTAAACCTAAGTCTCTCTCCACTTCGCTAGTCTCGAGCCACTCCTCCCCCAGCTGATAGCGGTGCATGGGGTTGTTATGGCCGAAGTGAAGAACCCAGCACTTAGTCTTGTTAAACCTCATACTGTTGGAGCCTGCCCATCTCTCCAGCCTGTCAAGGTCCCTCTGGAGGGCCTTCCTACCCTCCGGCAGTTCAACATTTGCCCCCAATCTAAAACAAATTAACTCCTTTGACAACACTGATTTATACCCCTTGAGAGTAAACAGACAAGAAATTCAGAGTTTTCATATTGAAATATTTCGAATTAATCTACCTAGACCTTGCACTATGTTTATAGCTATTTAAGCACCTGAATTGAGACATTCAAAACTTGAAATTTTATCTTCCTTAAGAAAAATATTTAAGATATGAGAACCCCAACAAACAGATTTCACTGACAAAAATATACTAGACTGATTTACATATTAACAATTTAGATGAAACAGAATTATATTTTTATGTGATCATTAGTAATTTATTTGCAATTTATTTTTTTAGTTTTATTTTGGCTATGGGCTACTCCTAGCCAGACAGGTAATGCACATTACAAGTGTACTTAACTGAAGAAGCATTTCAGAAGTACTATACCAATCACAATAATAACCAGCATAACTTCTCTACACTTTGAGAAGTTTTACATTAGTAAAAGCACATGTTGATCAATAATGCATATGAAACACTGAAATGTAGAAACAGCTGTTGCTGAAATTTAACAAGCTTAATTATAACAATATATTTACACAGATTTACATTTTGTTGAACTTTTCCAGTTTCAGTAATGTGAAGAGGGTAATAAAGCTTCAGGGACTTTCTTTTAAGTATAAATTACATTTTTAAATGTGAGAAGAAACTATTGAGAATATTTCTCATCTGAAGACTGTGCATTATCTGGAGGCTTCTTATAAAAATAATCCTATTATTATCATATATGAAAATATTGACTGCTGTATTTGCATTTTCATTTATAGTGTTAATCTAAATTATGTGTAGTATTTAATGAGTTGCAGAAGTTTTCCATCAATTAAAGTTTATTAATTATATTGAGTAAACTTGTACATGTAGTACCATGCCAATAATCATTACTGATACTGCATCTGATTGTTAAGGCTAAAAATTACAGTGTTACAGAAGTGCTGTGTATTTATGCTTTCATCACTGTCAGTAACCACAGCGAATATGCAGGGTCTTGCAGTACCAGGAAGCAGGAAACATTCTAGTGATCTTCAGGAAGAAGAGAGATGTAATAAAACCCTCTTTAATATTCTGTTCCATTAGCATTCTTTAGTACAGCATACAACTTTGGAAATCAAGCAGGCCATGGATCTTCTGTAAAGCGAGTAATCTTTTGTTCGGGGCTCTATATTAGAACTAATTTGAATGCTGTGGTTTTAATTATGTATATAAAAGGAAGAAAAAACATACTTCAATATCCACAGATTTAACAGCAAATGGCCTACTTTCCACTAAGAAGTTTTGTATCAGAGGGTAATCAGATTAACATTGTTTTAAATTTAAAAAAAAAAAAAAAAGAGAGAGGAATAAGAAGAAAATCTGAAGGCCATCATAATGACCACACTTTAAAGTGACACAGTGACATCATAATGGCAATCTTCACTTTTATGTATGTGAGTTTGAGGAAATGCAATTAAGATCTTGTTGATCCTCAAAAAAGGAAGGATTAATAAATGCAGAAGAAAACCCATAGTTTTCATAAAACTTGTAAAAATATTTCGTATTTTTATGGGGGTAGGAAGAGGGCAAGGAAAGAGGCTCTTAATATTACAGTGACCCCCTGGGTTTTGCAGGTCCACAGGTCTGCCTCCCCTTCATGAAGTCCATAATACACAAAGATAGCAACCTCATGAATATGCAATGAAGCCCTACCCATCACCGCATCCCCCGCATCTCTGGAGCACTTCATGGCCTTCTCAGCCCTGAGCTGGCTCAGGAGAACAAAGGGAATGGCTTCTGTGTGTCTATGACAGAGCTTATTGATGTTTAAAGTTAATTGTGTACAAACATGCCACGCATCCCCCCCGCCCCTGAAGTGGCAGGGAACAAGGGAAGAGTCAGAGAGGGGGTGGTGGTGGCTGGGANCCTTCTTAAACTGGGGAGCCCAGAACTGCACACAGTCTGACCAGTGCCGAGTACAGGAGAAGGACAACCTTCCTTGTCTGACTGACCACACTGTTCCTGATACAGGCCAGGATGCCATTGGCCTTCTTGGCCACCTGGGCACACTGTTGGCTCATATTGAGTTTCCTGTCGATCACTACACCTAAGTCCCTCTCCACTTCACTAATAATAAATTCACTACTCTGGATTTCACAGAATCACAGAATATTCTGATTTGGAAGGGACCCACAAGGATCATCGAGTCCAACTCTTAACACTGTCTCCCTGGCAGGAATCGAACCCGGGTCTCCCACATGCCAGGTGGGGACACTCACGACTGTACTAAACTGGATTTCAGAGTTATACGTTTGCCTGTTAATGGCAGTGGGTTTAATCACTTACATGTATTCCTGTTATGCCATGATACATTCCACATTTCATTGCCAGCTATCTACTGAGCAGACAGAATACATTTCTGAGTGAGAATTCAGGATTAGAACAATTGTTGAATAAATTATTTTTATGTTTGAGCAAATTGAACTGACTCTCATTATTGTTTTAATATCAATTTCAAACATAGTTTTAGATGAGGATCTTTTCTGATATGATCCTTTCTATGACAGATGGATGAAAATGTGTGGTGGTACTTTGAGACTTAAGGCATTATCAAACTGTAGAATAAATCACAGAGCTCAATGTCTGTGGAAGTCATCTTATCTCAGCCTTCACAGGTTGACAAGGCATGTAAAGAATGCATTCAACCCCCCTGGTTTGATCTCTATTGTTGACAGATCACAGATATGGAAGTCTGAGATATTTCCACAGGAACTGCAAGTAGGATGATAACTAGTCAAAAATGGCAGATAACCACACCTATTTCTTCGGAAAAATGTTAAGGTGGAAAGGTGTTTATTTTCTTTTGTGAGACTGAGCAGAAAAAGAAGATGTCATTACATTACAGTTACTAGTAATATAAAAAAGCAATGAAAAGAGTAGGCAAACAAAGCTCAGAAAATTCTATGAAATTGAGGCTTTAATATTTCTCACAATTCTGAATTTCCCTTGTAGAAGGAATAAACATGGGCCAAACCTAGACCTTGGTAAAGTCAGAGGAAAGTTTTCCACTGAATGCAATAGGATTAGGATTTGTTTATCAGCATTTTCACTACCACTGAAGTTAATAAAATCTCAAGTTTTTCTTGCCATCTAACAGTCATTGTTATGTATGTTTCTGACTTTACCAACCTATTAAATCTAAATTGTATTACTCACAGATATTATCTTTCATACTGGAGACACTCATCGTACATAAGCTGCTGTAGTGTTGGATTTTCTTTTCCAATACGTGCTAATAAGTATTCCTTAGAAATAAATAATTAAATATGATTATGACTTCTTAAAAAACTTGAAGTATGTTAAATAATCACTTAGGCTTGATGTTAAGTGTTTTGTGTCAGTGTTTTATCTGTGTGGGTAGATTCCTCTGACTGAAATTCCTAGAGTCTAATAAATGTACAGTGAGCTCCCAGTTTCCACGGGTCCATGGGTCCGGAAACAGGGTGCAAAATCTTCAGTTCACAAAGACAGCGGACTCATGAATATTCAGTTAAGCCCCAACTTTTTTCCCTGGCTTTGCCATCTGGGCTCGTGCCTGGGAACAATAAGAATTGAGCTGCCCACAGCATGGCGCGGGCAGGTGGCTGCCCACCCTGGCTTGGCTCAGTGGCACAGTATGGGCACCCACCAATCCACCCTAGCTCGGCTCAGCTGCACGGTGTGATGTGTGTGTCCATCCCAGCTCGGCTCTGCTTGGCTTGCCTCAGCAGCGTGGTGCAGGCGCCCACCTGCCTGCCCTGGCTCGACTTGGTACCACAGCATGGGCACCCGCCCGCCTGCCCTGGCTTGGCTCAGTGGTGCAGTGCAGCACGGGTGCTTGCCTGCCCCACCAGCTTGGTTGGTCTGACTCTGCTTGGTGACGTGGTGCAGGCACCCCCTGCCTGCCCCGGTAGAATGGGGGAAAGATGCCTCCTGCTCTCAGTCTCACACACATAGACAGTGGCAGTCCCCTCTTGCAGCCCCGTGAAGAACAATTGCAGCCGTGCGAAAACACACATCCCGGACAGGATGAGATGCAAATGTGCGGTTCCTGGCTCCCTCCCATTGCTGGTCCCGAGGGCTCCCATGTGGGGCTTATTTATGTATTCAGGAGCTAATTTACATATCCATTAGCTGTGTGCCTTTGTGGTGTTTTCTGCACCTGCCCGCAGCACCGTTTTTCACTGAAAAATGGACCACATATTATTGAAACCACAGAGACATGAACTACGGATAAGTGGAGGTCTTGTGTATATCCTTCTAATAGCTTATCTTTCTAGTTTCTAAATTGAGGTCACATTATTATGTGTAATTAATGAACTACAGAGTGGCCCCAGAAGTAACGGTGGGGACGGGTCTGGGCAGGTCCTGCAAGTTACACAATCCGTGAAATCACAATTGCTCCCTGCCTGTAGCCACACTCTATCCACTAATTATATCTGGAGGGCAGTCCTGGGAGTGTAGCTCGCACTGTAGCACCTCATTAAAGTGGAGGAAGCGCCTTTTGATGCCTCCTGGCCGTGCTGAAAATCTAACCATGAGTATGCAAATATGTGAACCGCAAATATGCAGGATTTCTCTGTGTATATGAAGCATGCCCCTAACTTTTGAAACACAATGTCCAAAAAATGTAGTAAAAAATTATGTGGCAGTCAAAGAATGGTGAAAGGACTGGAGAACAAGCCCTGTGAGGAGCAACTGCGTGAGCTGGGATTGTTCAGCCTGGAGACGAGGAAGCTCAGAGATGACCTCATTGCTGTTTACAACTACCTGGAAGGAGGTTGCAGTCAGGGGGACATAAATCTCTTCTCTCAGGTGGTCAGCACCAGAAAAAGAGGACAAGGCCTTAGGCTATTCCACGTGATGTTTAGACTGGATGTTAGGAAGAGATTTTTCACAGTGATCTCTCAGTGGAATGGTCTATCCAGGGAGGTGGTGGAGTCGCCATCCCTGGAAGTGCTTAAGAAAAGACTGGACGAGGTGACATGGTCTAGATGATGGAAGGTTTGGATGGGTGGAGTGTGGTGTCCATGGTTCCATGCTTGTGGATTCGATCCCTGGGTGGGCATTCGCTTGGGAGTTGAACTAGATGATCCTGTGGGTCCCTTCCAACTCAGAATGACCTGTGAACCTGTGAAATGGCCAAATCCTCCAGTTATTCTTCAGAAGGTAATAGAGGCCTTGCACTGCAATAAGGGATGCTGATTTCACTGGCAGGTGACATTTACTCTGTTAATACCTCCATTATGCAACGACCAAGTAGCCAAACTACTAAGGTGTAAAACATGCATCACATTTGGTCAGACCAAACCTCCCATATATGCGGGTGATAGACCAGCAAAGTCCCACTCGCCACAGAAGTATTCACTTTTTGCTCCTTGAAACTGCATATACACTTCACCAAGGAATAGTCACAACAGTTGAAACATTGTATTGGGAAAAAGAGCATGTGAAGTAATTAAATTGGTCTCTGGTTTCAGGAATTTCTCTGTAAGATTTCTTGGAATTAGGGAGAGAAGAAGTTAAGACTAGATAAGTGCTTATCAAAAAATTATCTTTTTCTCTGGGAATAGTCATAAATAATATTAGTTGTAACTAGTTTTATTTAAAGGAATGCAATAAAAATTAGTAAATAATTCATTCCACATCAAATGCAAACAAGAGCCTAAAACATGCACATATATCAGATTAGAGATCGCCTTGTGTGCAAAAAGACCAGAGGGTATAAGCTTTTCTCTGTAGAGGCAAGGTTATTTATCACTATTTCTTAGGAAAATGTATAGTTCAAAATCTCTAGAATTGAAACTAGAAGCCCATAAGAATAATGTATATTGAATAACAGTCCTAATAAAGACAGTAAAACTAACAAAATAATCCAAAATGAAGCTCTACATAGTTAACTTCATAATAAGGAAGCCAAATGTTTCCCACACTAGGAAAAAATTGATACGGTACATACCCTGGGTTGACAGATGGAAGAAAAAGAAAGACAGATGTGTTCTAATTTCTTGAGTAGGCTGATTTCTTCCTTTAGTCTTTTTTTTCCCTAAGATGACTATAAGGCATAGATGAAACTGCTTACTCAATAACACTGGCTACAAATATTCACCAGAGCAGTAATGTCAAATATTCCTTAGGACTTTGCCCACTAGTATAATCTCAAATGATATTTGGTAACAAGCAAAATGAGTAACAGCTGGCACTTTCTTTAGAAATGGCAAAACACCAACCAGGTCCAGTTTGTGCAGGTAGAGAGGACCATCTGGAATGCTAGCCTGAAACTTAACAATTAAAATCAGGGACCAGGTCAAACAAGTAGCATCCTAAAGAATTCATGATCCTGAGTATGTAAGCTAAACTGAAAATGACAGAGAAGCTAAGATGTGAGGGAATATAAGCAGTCATTGTCACCCAGGGGATGGAGGGTGATCATGTGGTTAAAGCACAGGACATGGAGTCAGAAGACAGACTCTGTGACACATTTCATGCACAATGAAATGTAAGTCACTATAATCAATAGAAAGTTTCCAATCAGACTCAGAATAAGGTACCTGGGGTCTATCTTCCAGGTACTGAGATCCTCCCAATGGTGGCAGCTGCTGTCAGCTGCCAGTGATATGAAACATTTAACATTTTTACATATAGGTAAGTGGAAAAGATCATTGCCCTTTTTTTATAGCTATGAGGTTTTCGAAAGCTAACATGATATTTGCAAATGAATTTAAGATGTTCAGATGGCAAATGCTATCCAAAGAATAAATATTTTATTATTTCATAATTTGAAGTAGAAGAAATATGTTTATAATTTCATGCTACTTGATTATAAAAGCCTTAACGTTGAGCAGAGGAAGGATGGACGAGAGGACAGAAGAGCAGCACTATGAGAGGTCATACTCAAATAATGGAGGAAAGAATGCTGTTCCCTTACAAAATTTACAATCTGATTGAAGACTGAATGAAGTAAAGACAACAGGAGAGCCATGGGGAAATAAGAAAGGTAGCAGTAACCGCTTCACATGATTACTGTGGTTAGCAATGTGTCCTGCTTGATGGATCTAAATCATTATGCCTTCCAGTTGTCTCTAAGGATATGCTTTCCTTTTTAAGAAGAAAAAAAAAAGAAAAATCAACCGACCAAGCAAAAAAATCCGACCTCCACAGAACCCAAACAAACTAAAACCAAAACAAAACAACTCCCCTCAAAAAAAAGCCAACAATAATATCCCCAAACCCTGGAGATCTTTTGTTGCTTCTTTTTCTATGTCCACAACATATTGTTCCTTTCTTTAATTTTGAACCTTGGGAACTATAGGCCAGTCAATCTCACCTCGTTGCCTGGCAAGATCATGGAGCAGATCCTCCTAGAAATTATGCTAAAGCAAATGGAAAAGGAGGTCATTGGTCACCAAAAACATAGCTTCACTAAGGTTAAATCACATCTGTGAAACTTGTTGGCATTCTATGATGTGGTTACAGTATTTGTGGTTAAGGGGAAGAATGACTGCCATCACCTACCTGGACTTGTGCAAAGCATTTTATGCTATCTTCCATGACATCCTCGTCTCTAAACTGGATTTGACTGATGGACCACTCAGGGATAAGGAATTAGCTGGTTGTTTGCACTAAAAGGGTTGCAGTCAAGAGTTCAATGTCCAAATGTAGATCAGTGAAAATTTATATTCTTCAGGCATTGGTATTAGGACTGTTTAAAATCTTTGCAAGCAATGTAGACAGTCCAACATAAGAAGAATGTAAACTTGCTAGGGTGAATCCAGAGGAGACGCACAAAGATGATCAGAAGGCTGAAAGACCTGTCCTGTGAAGACAGGCTGAGAGAGTTCTTCACCCAGAGGGTGGGTGGGTACTGGAACAGGGTCTACAGGAAAGTGGTCACAGCACCAAGCCTGATAGAGTTCAAGAAATACTCTCAGGTGCATGGTGTGACTCTTGGAGATAATCCTGTGCAGGGATTTGATGATCCTTGTGAGTCCCTCCAATTCTGTGATTCTGTGATTCTGAATTGAGCTGTTCAGCCTGGAGAAGAGAAGGCTTTAGGATGACCGAGGAACTTTGTGTAAGGGCATACTACTGATAGGACAAAGGGTAGTGGCTTTGAACTGAAAAAGGGTAGACCTAGATTAGATACAGTCATGCCTTTGGATTCACAGGTTTGGGGTCTTATGAGGCTCCCATAGAACATTAAATCCGTGAATTCTGGTTCGACATTAATATGGCAAATTATTGCCATTAATATGGCAACTTTGCAACCAAGCAAAATCCCGAGGTCCCTTTAAGGCTGGGTGTAGGAGTGTTTCCCCTTTAACTGCAGCAGGCTAGCACAGGCAGGAGTGCTTTGTCTAAGACTATGCATATCTGTGTAAGCACATATGCAGATATGCGCTGCAAAGTTCAGTCTGGCTGCCTGTCCCTGTGTGTGAGCCTGTCTGTGAGGGGCTATGGAAGGTTTTTATATAGACTTTCTCAATGGCTTAGTGTTATCAAACTGCTGTGGCCAGGCTGCCGTTGGCGGGGACAGGGGGCTGTAGGGCTGTGGTGCTGGAATGGACACTGGAGAAGACAGAGCAGGGCCCTCCGGCTAGGCTTAGAGAGACAAGGGGCGGGTATGACTTCTGCAGAGCTGCACTGTGTCTCAGTGTTCACCCAGGGCAGCTGGGGCAGCTGGCATTGAAGCACCCCTGCACGGGGCCCCGTGTGCCCTGAGGCTTGCCACAGCACTCTGTGCATAAGCCTTTCCTTATAAGGACTGGCCACAGAGACACACAGGAGCAGGGAGGGGACTGTGGCACGTCTAAAGGCACTGTGGAACTTATAAATGCCTCATAACCTCTGCAGCACATATAAGGGAGTGATCTGTGTCTGTCCCCAGTGAGCGAGAGGCACCACCTGCATGCCCCTTGGAGCTGTACCAGCCCCGTCCCACGGGGAGCGGTGGTGCTGCTCCTCCATGAAGCAGAACAACCACACATGCCTTGACCGGACATATTAATGAATAATTGATTAGGATTTGTGGAGAAATTTTTCATGAATAGGTGAAGCAGGGAATAATTATGTGCGAGTAGTCGAGGTGCAACTGTATAAGAAAAAATTATTTACTGACAGGGAGATGAAGCACTGGAACAGGTTGCCCAGAAAATTTGTGGATGTTCCATTCCTGGAACTTCTCAGGGACAGTGTGGATGGGCTTTGAACAAATTGGTCTAGGTAGAAGATGTCCCTGCCCATGGCAGGAGGTATTGAAACTAAATGATCTTTAAGGTCGCTTCCAACCCAATGTATTCTACAATTCTATGACTCTACAATATTCTGCATAAACACTTCTATTAAATAGTTGTGAAAATACCAAAATGTAAGTTTTCCAATAATTACAGGAGTTGTGTCAAACTTAGATGATGTCATTAGTCTATGAACATCTACTCAGCTCACAAATTGTGTTTTCTTTTATTACTACTGTAAAGATTTTTAATTAAAAGTTCTTCAAATATGACATGAGTAATCCAAGTGAAACTACAAGCTTATTCATTTCTGGGAAAATATGAGTAATTCAATATACTGCATGATATGGACATTTATCTATGATAGTATTCAAATATTCAATAGTGCTTATATAAAAAATGATGTTAGACTCCTTCAAACCAGCAACTCAAGAACTACTTTGTTCGATCCTTCTTTCTATCTAAACTCAAATACAGTAGTCCTTCGCTACTTTGAGGTTCATCATTCATTGTTTCAACAACATCATGAGGTTTTTTCCCCCAGCTTTACCAGGTTGTCTTAGATTAGAACAAGGTTACCTTCCAGGGAAGATGGGAACCCTCCTGCAGTGCAAAAGAAAAAAACCTCCTTATCTACTTTACTATTATTATGGTTTAGGGGGTTTTCTGCTGCTCTGGCAGCGAGGGGGTTAACAGCTCAGTTCTTGCCTGAGCTCTCCATGCTGCCATGACCTTCAAGGTTATAGAGATAGAGGTGTCTCTGTGAATAACATAATTGGGAGAGAAGAAAAAAAGTTCAGTAGTAAGATGTAGTGTGCCGGTTCAGAACTTGCGTCAGGAGGCTGAGAGATTGAAGGCCCATCCAGGCCNTTTTGCCTATGACCAGTTTTATTTTATTTTCCAGTTTTATTTTCCAGTTTGTTTTTCCTAGTGTTCTCCTTCAGGAGAAGTTGGGGTGGGTCTCTGGCATCCAGCCAGGGTCAAACCATGACAACTATACCTTTTAAATCAAAGTGGTTTTTGGTCAAACAATGTAAAGAAAGGAAGCAACAATTATTTACATACATATATATATAAAGGAAAAAAAAGAACAAACAGTAACGCAACAGTAACAAAAAGAAAAGAAAAACAAAAAAAAATCCCAAAAGAACACTCCACCCTCCCACAGCCATCAGTGGTCAAATGACCCACCAAGAGCCACTAGCTCTCCAGTCAAAAGACAGAAGGAGTCCTCCACCCACAATCTTGCTGAGGAATTCTGCCTTTTGTTTAATAGTATTAACATCTCTCTTCCTCAGAGTTTGATAATGGCATGGTGGTTATGGAAAACTAAATCTAACTCATGACAGAGATTTACCAGCTTTACCATATTTATCATAGTATTTACTGCTACTTCACAGATTTCCCTTATTGTGGCCTCCCTCTGGAACCAACACGCTCCCCCCCACCCCCCCCCGATATTTGAGAGATTTCTGTACAACAAATGTATGTGTTGTGCCAGGCTGCAAAATAAATACTTCAGAGAGTACTGATGACAGTTTGCTCTGGTATCTAGCACAAAAGCTCTCTATGTTTATTTGTGATTGTGTTTAATTTCATATTGAGATGATTAATCAGAGTAAATGTCTTTATTTTCTGCTGTTTTAACTTCAAGAAATGATCTCTTATGGTTTTATCCTATTATAAGGATCGTTACAAAAATGGGAAACAATTAACACTGAGTTTAATACATGAATGCCATAGAGCTGAAGTAATTGCACTCAAGGTCTGCTAACTTTTTAATCAGGCATCTGGTTGCAAGCTGCTCACGATTGATTCTGAGAGAAGAACTAACACAATCTAGGCAGCAAAAGCACGTGTGCCAAAAAAAGCAGACATGTTGGCAAAACCAATGAAAGAAACTAGTGGGTAAAAGAAGCAAAAACTAGTAGAAAATTCTTCTTAGAAGAATTTTTCTTGGGATCCATTCATAATTGAGTGAAATTAATTGAGGCAAATGAGCATAGAGAGATTTTTTTACCACAATATTTAAGAAATATGAACAGCAGAACCACAAAAGCTCAGCCTAGAGAAGACTTGCCAATCAGAATCTTAGTGAGCAGAATTAATTAGTCTAGGGAGTTGAAATATTCACATCCATTTTCCTATATACAATAAATAAGAAATACCATAAGAGGTCTCTGGAATTACAATTAGAACGCTTACTATTCTCAGCATTTTTGCCTTGTTTTGGAAAAAAATTAACAGATCCATTTTTATTTGTTAAAAATATATTTTCCTCCCTTTCTCTAATAAGTCTATTCTCCATGATTAAGAGAGTCCTGAGTCCAAAAGTGCTTACATGCCTCTGGGTCCGGGATTTGGACTAGATGATCTTGTGGGTCCCTTCCAACTCAGAATAACCTATGAAACCTGTGTTGATGGAGACTATGGCTACATTCATACATGTCTGTGGAATCAAAATTATGTCAAAGAGGCAAGTGCTAGAATATAATCTAAATGAAAATTTCATGCTTCTACCCCTTTCATGTGAAAATATACCTCCATAGTTCATAGACAATACTACAACAGTAAACACTTTTCAGAATTGCCCTCAGGGAAAATTTGATTCGGTATATATGTTTGCATAACATCTCTGAGGTTGATGGGTTGGGGGGGTTTATAAATATCTTTAACTAGATCATATTTGTACCTAATTTTAACATTTTTTTCACCCTTCCATATAAAATATGAAGTTTATATAACCTTATATAACATTTCTGCATTAGGATCTTGACCAAACTCATTAAAATTTATTGATTATCTTTAGGAAACTATATTGAAAATAAGGTTCTGACCCTTATTAATGCAAAACAGGAAAGAATCTCACCTATGAACCAGTAAGTCCCACCCATTTTAGGAAAAAAAGTCAATGTAACTAACAACCAAAACAACTTAGATAACAGGCAATGCAAGAGGTTTTGAAGGTTTATTTTCCAGATAACGCTGAAAACCTGCTCCAAATGATACTTTCTAAGAGACTGGAAGAAAAACGACTGAGCTGAAACCTAGGTATTTCTAAATTTTTTTTTTTTTTCAAAATCCTAATCCTAGTAACAATTTCCCTCTAAACTCAGAAATAAGTTCCCTATCTTTTAGGCACACTTTGGGGACAAAATAGGTACTATGTCAGCTTCCAGGATTTGCTCTTTCTAAGACAAAGCAGGCAATGATGACTCAGAGCCAGATTGAAATGTTATGTTAAAAGAAAGGATATCTGAACACTATTCTAAACCCTTCCTAGTTAGTTTTATTTTATTTTATTTTGTTTTACCGGTCGACTGAATCATACCAAGTACAAGATGTATTAATCAACTTACACCCTCCCAGTATACAGATGTCCATATCAAACAACATGGATACAACAGCATCACTTCAAATTCTTTTAGTGAATTCTTTTAAATATAGATGTGGTAGGATATCAGAAGCTTTAATCACTTCTTATTTGCATAAATCAAAAGCATTGTCTATTTTCAAATTATCTACCAACACTTGAAACCAATAAGCTGAAGCACCTTGAGCACTAGGAGAGTGAAATAGCAAGGACAGCTTCTAACTAAAGCAGATCACACAAGATGCCTAAATGCCTTCTCTCTTCCTATGCCTAAATGGCTGTGATTTTGCAAGGCAATGCTGTGTTCAATGGCCACTATCTTTCCTTGTGAGAAGTATGGAATAATAGTCACGTATTTGTGAATCTGCCAAGACCCCAGTGACAGTTTTCTCTCTTTCACCTTCCCTCTAACAGCTATCACTCAGTCACTACTGTCTGTCATCTTTAGGTGAAGGTTTTAGAGAAATGAAAGGCAGTAGTCTGGCACAGGGCCAGTCACACACTCTCAAAAAAGACCCTTAATCTTAAGGGACTTTCACATCTCTCTGATCACAGACCAATTCAGGTTAGATGCCAGAAGGAAGAATAACAAAGACACCAGCATTTGAAAATTCCCTCAGTGCCTTAATAACACTGCTGAGATGGCTTTTGCCAGATTAAACAGACATATTTCTTTAGACCCTAAGTATTGTCCTGCAACTAATTCCCCAGGTATTGTCCAGAGTTTAACAGGGTTTGGGATACCAACAATCAAACTTTGAAGTAATTCTTAAAATTCCAGTGAAGTTTGCTGCAGAGACAGATAGAATATCTAGGTCTTTCCAGGCCAAGGAGAGAGAGGGCAGCTTGATTTCTTTGCAATTCTTGTCTTCAAAGGACTTGGACAAAGAAATTCCAACACAACAGCTTATTTCAAAAATGCTTCAAAGTCTAGGAATGGGGGTCAGTGGACTAGCTGGTATTTTCCAATAGTGCCTACAGTCAGCACAGCATTCTCACACTCTCGGAGCACACTATGGGAGCTGGAATACATTAGTGAAGTCTGACAGGTCAAAGATCTTACTTCACTTGCCATTTTGTTCTGAAGCAACAAGAAAGCTACGCATTTCAACATGAGGATTCTATCTGGTACCCATATGATATATCATTGTATGCAATCTTCTCAGTGATGTCAATAATGAAAAAAATGTGTATAGGCAGAAGACTTGCAAAAATATCAGAAGAAAAATATTTGAAAAGTTAATAATATTTATAAATATTGAAAAATATTTTTATGTTTTACCTTCCTACATGCCAGTACTCGGCTATATAATTCCTCTGAGACACACAAATGTTAAAGGGGCCCATTTGCCTATCTGTGTTCATTCAGTTGAACACTCAGCAGGATCACTTTCTTGTGATGTTTCTAGTACTTGGGTTGATTTCATTACACTCTGTGAGATATTCATCATAAAGAAATATTAGGATATCAAAATGCAATATAATACTTATATTCCAGTCCACTTACATGGATGAATCAAATTAATGTCAACCTGGAAACTTGCTCTGAGTTATTAGTGAATACATGCACTCTTTCCAAGCACTTATAAGCTTCTGCAGAATCTAAGCTTTTAAAAAATTCTGAAAAGAAGGTATCAAAACTATAAGCTGAATGAAGCAATGGAGTGCTTGTTTTCTAAATCAGTAGACAGCCAGCTGGAGTGCCACTGCTGTAACCCAAAGATTTGACAGGCTACAGCAGAGTTAAAACTGACAAGAGCCTTTTGTCATATTTTCCTGCTGCTATTCAAAACTCTCTGAGCAGTAGGAAACTGACAAGAAGGAGGTTAATTTTGCTTTGCAGCAGTTTAGACTGAAGTTTAGTCTGAAGAAATTACACAGTTTAGGAAAACTCTATTCTTATAAATTGCAGAACATATGATTTGGGGAAGATGAGTTATGTCTGTTTTCAACCAGTCTTAATAATGTCTTTAAATGTCAATTTTTTGGGTTTTTTTTTACTGGTGTCTTTATGTCATCTTTAATGCATTGCATTGTTCCAGAATACAGTCATGTATGGAAAAACAACACTTTCTTTTGTCTTTTTGAGCCAGATGTAAGAAGTGAAGGAGAGATCACCATGGGGATATAAGCTAGATCACTGTAAAGGATATGTACACCATGCATATTCTTTAATGCATGTACACTGTGACCAGGGCAGTGGCAACAAGATTGAGTATAGAAAAAAAAAACAAAAAACCAAACCACAGCAGAGGAAGGAGTGAATTTAGATAGAAAGAGGAGGGCTGGAGTCAGGAAAGTAGTTTGAATCTTGTAGTTATGAAACAAGAATGAAATGAAAGGCAGCAAAAAGATAATGGGTGAGACCAAGTCTGTATGACAAGCCAAGTACAGAAAAGGAATAGATATCAATTCTTACTTACCACGGGGAGAAGAGGCAGGTGGTAAAAGGAAGCCAATATTACAAGGAATTGGAAGAAAAGCCTCCAGCTGGCTTGAGCAGTTGGACTAGGAAATGGATAGAATAGACAAGGAGAAAGCCACAAAGAAAATGTCTAAGAGAAAATACTCCCTGAATGAATGCAATAGGACAAAACCCTCTTGAGAATGAAGAAAAAAAAATCAGTATTGAATAGTATTATAGTGATCAGAAATTAATCATTTGTTTTAAACCTAAATATTAACAGGTATTGGTTAAAGGTTTAAAAATAGCCTTGAAAAAGTATATGATGAATCCCACTCAGTAAGATTTTATCCCTACTTTCACCATACAGAATGTGTCTATGGTACTAAGGAAGTTACATTTTCTACAAATGACCAATTAGGATGAAAATAACAGGTTACTTATCAAGTTTCTGGAGAGAAATGGTCATTTGTCAAGAATGCCATGTTTAAGACCTCATCCTTAAGATGGCATGAATCACTTTCTGTCAGTGCCACTTACTAACAATGACTAAAACTGATGCCTGCATGACCTCATCTAAGTAAGATGGCATGTTACTGAAGCCAGGTAATTTCTCAAGTTAAGGCCTGAGAGTTGAGATCATTCATACAGTAGTGGCTTATGTGCCACTTCTTCAAAGCAACAAAACATTCTGTACCAAAGAATAAATGTTAATTCAGAAAAGCATTCAGAAACAGTAGTAATAAATGTCATAGCAAATTCCAAGACTAAACTAATAGCTCTGTTTTGGAAACAGGATATGAACACTGNAAAAGAGAACCAATGCACACAGTCATTGAGAAATCTGGAAGTGCAGTCATTCGAAGTGACAATAGGGCTTGCTTAGTGAGGATTTTGTGTGTATGTGTAGGTTCAGAATTATTTACTAATTAAAAATGTTTTACCACGGAGAAACCCGTTGAGATTTGCCTCTTGTTTCCTAGGGCGCAGGAGCATGAAATCATGGATGAATGAGCTATAGCACCATAATTTGCTTCTGCCAGTTGAAATGAAAAGCTCTGAAATGAACTGGTGAAATTAGATCNTATGAACACTGCAACATATAACATCAACAGACAGCAAAAGAGGAGGAAGGCAAATATTTTAGCTCATTAACTTGGACTGAAGATTTTGTGCACTGAATATGATCAAGATTCTCTGGATATAATGATTG
Source organism: Pitta sordida (assembly GCA_013390025.1). NCBI lineage: Eukaryota > Metazoa > Chordata > Aves > Passeriformes > Pittidae > Pitta > Pitta sordida. The sequence continues at coordinate 63,796 of WEKX01017908.1, read as the reverse complement.
ATATGTGATTAGGTAATTAAGTATAATTTGGTTTTAGTGGTCATACTAGAGCAAATTGCAAACAGGTAGGGAGAGAGAACACCTTGCTAAGTCATGCACACAAGTAAGGGATACAGTGTTGCCAGGGGAAAGAAGATCAATGTAACTGAAAACAAACTCCAGGCTTTCTATAAAACCT
>WEKX01017908.1:11835-58923 GCA_013390025.1 Pitta sordida | reverse complement strand
TTCTGTTGTGTTTTCTAATCAGCTTCTATTCTGCAGTAGTTTTCCAACAAAGTTCAACAGACCCTCCACTGCCAGCCTGCTGTGACTGCAATATACTCATCCTCAAGGACATGCAACCCTTTTCTCAGGCAGGATTTTTTTGTGGTACATACAGGGTGCAGAACAATATGAAAATGGGCTCACACCCTTTTGGAAACCCACTTACATTGTATTTTCCAGAAATTCCTCAACTCAGTGTCTGTATTACAGTATCACAGTATCACAGTATAGATGAGGCTGGAAAGGACCTTGAAGACCATCTAGTCCAACCTATAATCCAACTAACTTATCATTTACATCTAGATCATATGATCTCCAAGGTCTCTTCCAATTTTGCTAATACTGTGATACTGTGATNCCTCCAAGGTTGGCACCTCAACCAGCTCTGTGGGCAACCCGTTCCACATCCGGATCACTCTTTCAGTAAAAAACCTTTTCCTAATATCAAGTCTAAACTTTCCCTGCTGAAGCTTAAGACTATGACCTCTCATCCTGTCCTGTAAAAAAATTAATTTCTTCAGGCTCACTATTTTTTTTCAAGAGAATATATTCGCAGTGTACATAGCTAAACCAAAACCAAAAGACTGAAAAAGAATTAATGTCCTTCTTATATAACAGTTTTCATTCCTGTGAACAAAAACTAGGAGATTTTCATTTACATGTGTCACACTCTTGCAATACTAAACATTTAACATATTTCCTTCAAGTATGAGTTTACTTTCCAACAGATTTCTTTTTTCACAAAACATGCCAGCAACAGCACAAGGTACAGATATTTCAGACTCCTTCACTGCTGCTCTTTGGCATACAGGGCCGGGATGTGTCTCTTCAGAGCACTAGGATGTTCACAGTCAATCTTCTTCTCAGGCTGCAGCCAAGCAGAAGGTTTAGTTCAGCATTTATCATTGTGATATGTGACACTGGCACTAGCTTTATCATATTTCAGGAGTCTACATAGTTTCATATGGTTTAAGGTGAGAGGGGACTATTAGATCATCTGCTCTGACCTCTTATATTTCATAAACCACTAAGCTTCACCCACAAGCTCTTAAATTAAGCCCAAAGACTTTAGTTAGCACGTTGGTTCACAGAAGACTAAGCTTTTTGCCAAAGGCAGACAGAAAATGAGAAAAACAGATGTTACTAATCCAAAATCCTCTGCAATGGGTGACGATTAAGTGAGAAAAGTGATTTATACATACCTCTGGTGTTAAGAAGGCATTTGTGGTGGTGACTAAAAATTGGGAAACATGAATTTTATACTACGCACTGCTTCCTCACTTCAACAAAGCCTCTTTCCTTTACTCTGCCACAGGTTATAATTTCTCAAATTGTTGTAATCAAAATCTCCTTCCTAAAAGGTTGTCATTACAGTGTTCCCGAGACAGTCTTACGAAGTACTTATATAAATCTCATGTCCTTTGGTAAATAATGTTTAGTTACAAAAAGTCTAAGGAGTACAGTCCTGCGGTATAGTATTTCTGTAAGCTATTTTGGTTTCTTAATTCAAATCCTCTGCTAGCTTCCGCAGGGTAACAAGGCAATAAGGGCACAGTTCTCTGGTCAGAACCTTGTCTTTTCTGTTTCTGAATGCTGCAGTTCAATAAAAAATTACACTAAAAATGAGGTGGTCCATTCAGTGAATCTAAATTAAAACCCCATAGGAAGGGGAAGAAAAATACAGGTATTGTTATTGGATTACTGATTTATAAAAGTAATTCAAGGTTACTATCACCATTTCACCTTCTAGCAATTCATGCTGAAGAAAAGCTGGCACAAACACAAAGAGCTGTTCTTCATACACCTTTGTTACAAAATGGCAGTCTACTTCTACAAGTAACTTTTAAAAATGTATATTAAACACATTTTCTACCAGAACAGTGAAACAGCTCAAAGAGTGTTGTAATTTTGCTGAAATTTTGTTCTAAAGAAGCAAAAAGCTGATGATGATGACTGTCTTTAATCCTTTCTTCTGAAATTACTATTCATAGAATTGAAAAAGATCTACTAGGTTAGCAAATCCCAAACCATGCTGTCACAAGCAGTCATGAACTGTCATCCTGTTAATTTTCTATTTATATTATTCTGTGTATTACAGTACAAAAAAGAATTCAAATAAAAGTGATTAATCTGAAATTATTTTTTTTAAATCCCTTCATATGAAATTTCAGATTTAGTTCCTATTCAGAAAGAAGAGACATTTCAAAAGCTTGAGATCACACAGGAAAAAAAAAAACAAACTTCAAAAAACCTAATAAAAAGGCTTCTTATAAATGGCAGCCTTCTTGTAACATTTTTTCCACTGCTCTAAAAATACTTTTAAGTAAATCTGACAGGGCAACAAACAGAAAAAAAAATTGATAGCAAATAGTAAGTGCTGCTCCCACTGTTCATCTGAGACAGGTAACCAGCAGAGAAACAGTATGTAAGTCTGGTACGAGCACTGCAATAGAAGCACAAAAGCCAACTCAGCAGGGTATGTACCATCTCCATTCATGCCTAAGTTAGTTCCATGCAGAAATCCTTGCACACAGGAGTTAGAACATACTCCATTCTCTGTGTCCACACTGTGCATCTGACAGCTCCTGCATGCCACACATTTTAGACTACAATCTGTTCTTTTATGCTAAATTGCAACTCACCAGACAGACCTGTGCAAAAAACTCACTGAATTTAATATCAACCAAACTTCCTTTTAAGCCACAGGAGGCAGCATGTTTAATGGATGCCAAAGCTTCTAAGATGTGTCATTCAAAGCACTCATATCTGCAAGAAATACACAGCATTGTGCTTTTCCCCCTCTTTCTTTTTTCATTCTATATTTCTATTTCTATCTTCATGCAACATCGCTGACAAATGTATTACAAGGCTAGCAGGTAATGAATGAAGGTGTAAGCGAGCAGGTGTAAAATCTGTTTTTCTTGTTGGTTCATGACAATTATATATGAATAAAATTATTTATGGCTTTTTCTTTGCTAAGAATTCAGAATGAATACATTTAGAAATGTAAATCTTATAAAAAAATAAGAAGTGTAACTGGAATATATGTTCCTTTTGGATCCGATTTGAACTTTATTATGAAAAGTGCAGCAATGATCAAATTGTTTGATACCGAAGTCAAACAGAGAAATTAATGTATGCCCCTGCATTACAGAGTCAAAGTCTTGTGGATTTTTTAACAGCCTGCTTACATTCTGAAGCTCATGGATATCAAGAATAAGAATTACCCATTGTGAGACATTTTTGTGTCAATGTTAAACTAACGCTTCTAAACCTATTTTGCTTGCCAAAGTAGTTTGCAATAAGTAACTTTGTCTTCAATTATATATTCATATGGGAATCTCATGTTACATTTTATTCATCTACAGAAGGGATAAAAGCAGTTTAGAAAATACTTGATAGCAATGTTTTACTGCAATAGTAAATCATACCTCCACTATAAAAGATGAGGGAAGCATTATGTGAAGTTGTGCTACACTCCAGAATTTTATAGCCTTGAAAAAAAATCAGCAATAAATTTGAATAAGGCTGAGGAGGAAAGCAGCTGGAGATGCAAAAGAGAAGTGACACCTTTATACTGTACTTCTATTTACCATTTATCTGTCATTTTTACCTCCACATCTTGAGATTAGAAATCTCTTTTTGCATAGATAAAATGTCAGTGACAACTTTCTATTTTAACATCTTAGGCTGCTGATGACACTTTGTTTTAATAACTTTCAAAGAACTTCTAAGTATTCTGTTTTTACTTAGTAGAGAAATGAGAACTACAGAAGGGAAATATTTGCAGATGAAATACTCTATTTCCTTATCTAGGTATTTAAAACAATTGTAAGTTAAAAGAGTAATAACACTTTGGAATTGTTTGCTATAGATTCTAGAAATGAGCATGAGTTACTCCAATCACAATATTTATATATAAAATCAAATTAATACATTGTACCCATCCATGTTTTAGCTAAAGGAAATTGCTCTACTTATTATTATTAAATATATAGTAACTAAAATCTGTTTGCAGGGGGTGAGATAGCTCCACCACCCTTCAGATAATGCTAGTAAATCACTTTAAACTAGGCTTAATCCCCTTTTCAGTAGTTCCAGAGCTAGCAGTGGATTTAATAAAGGATTTAGATACCTTTGTAGCTAAGGATCAATAAATATTCAGTTTGGTTTTCTTCCCAAAGTTCTTAATTTCACAAGTTTATACAGTCGACCCCCGTAACTCGTGGGCCGTTGCGTCTGTCCAGATTCCTCCGAGTTCCGGAATCCATGAAGATAGCGGATCCCATGAGTATCCAAGTACGCCACGCCCGTAGTCACGCTAAAGTCTAAAGCTTTGCTCCCTACCCCTCCTTTATGCACTATAAAATTTCTTATTATCAAAATGAAGCAGCATCATCATGATCCTTGCTTAGATGAATGGAGCGTGGTGCTCCTGGTTGCATTCTTGTGGGCCTGATCCCTGGGTGGGCGTTCGGTTGGGAGGTGGACTAGATGATCCTATGGGGCCCTTCTAACTCAGAATAACCTGTGAACCTGTGAACTTATGAACTAAAATGATGTGGCTGGATGGAAAAATTCCTAAAATAATTTTGAAAGGTATTGTCAGAATAATATAAGGAAATTTAGAAAAAGAAAAAAGGTGTTTTGTATGAGTTTTTTCTTTCAGCCAAGTAGTGTCTGCTTAGTGAAGTCTGGTCAGGGGAGATAATTCTTGAACCCTTCTTGAACCCTGGCAGGCTTGGTGCTTTGAGCACTTCCCTGGGCAGCCTGCTCCAATACTCAAAGCAGTCCTCCATTAAGAATTGTTTAAGAATTTCATATTTCTTCTTTCAGTATAGAGGGCGATGAATATTTTGAGCAACTAATGAACCAGTATAAGTCACTATCTCAGATATGAAGCACTTTGTATAGTGGCTGCTTTCCATCCTTATGCCTTGAATGGGAGACAAAATTTCACATATTTTACCATTGGCAGCTAAACAATATGAAACTTTTGGAGCACTTTAGCTAAGAAGTGTTATTAAAACTGAGGATCCCACTGTAGCTCATTGTGCAAACTCAGTTCAATGTAACTGATATACATTGTCAGAAATGAATAATGATGTGTTTGTATTGAGATATAGATATATCTAAAGTGGGTGAGGATAAGCAATCTGTAGAGGTGGCTATATCTTTCTAGTTCATCAGACTAGACCTCCACCAACAGTGTCCTAAGCATGTATTCACATGATGTAATTTTATTCATAACATTGTTTCTGTGATTGGTATTTTTTAAAAAATAGATTTACTAATACAGAATTTTTAAAAAGTGAAAATAACCAGTTTTTATTGAAAGTTCCATTTACAAGTTTGGCATCACATTGAACTAGTGTTTCAAAAGACTAGAATGTCAAGAAAAATATATTTTTTCAAGTCTGGGGAATAAAAAAAAATTGCAAGTTGTCAATCTTCTGTTTCTAATAGCAAGTCCTGCATGTTCTAAATGAATTTATTCACTTTCATGACCACCTGTCTACTGTTACTGTCCAAACTGATTCAGGCTCTCCGAGTGCTTAGAAATCCTAACTATGACACTGTCAAGTTTTAACTCTTTCAGCAAGTGAGTGAGGAACAGCTGTACATGGACTTCTTCTAACAAACTGGCTTCTTAAGTAAAAGATAGGAAAAAAAGCCCCAGACAACTGAAAGACAGGGTAGCACAGTAAAATCGGTCTCTAACTTTCTTTTAATGAACTTGATGGGTGGTTTGACTACAGAACTGCAATGTGAGGTACTGAAGTTAATTGTTTTTTTCTCCTGAACTCTGATGATACTCAGACACATCTGTCAAAGTTTAGTGCATGGTGTGATTGACGTATTTCAGTTTTGAAATTTAAAAACAGATATTTAATTTGAAATCAGACATTCTAGATAACTTACCTTATAAGTTTTTATTCAGAGGTAAATATAGTTAGAGACAGAAATAAGCATCTCTATAGAACAGTACATTTATTTTATTCCCTCTGACCAGACAAAGATTACTTTTCTATGGTGTGATACTTGGATATTTAAAGTAAGATTGAATTAATCTTTTTCCTAAGAAGAAATTTTCTTGCTCAGCTTGCTGGCCTTTCCAAATGACTTGCTGCTTGAGGATTTGAAGCAGTGGTGTCAGCAGTGAAAAACATATCTGCTTCTTTAGATGAAAAAAATCGCTTAATTCAAATGCCTATAATTCTACATTATGTTAACATTAATTTGAATCTAAATTAAATTTTTAGCATCTGATGCTTATTTATGAAACCAGAGACATAAAACTGCATGCAGAGCTACAGTATAAATACAACGAACACAGCTAAAAGAATAACTCTTCTGTCATTTATATAAAAATAGGTAATACTTGCTTGTCTCACAAAAATACTGATATTTGCAACCCTCATGCCTCCCCACCCCGAAAAAGGTTCCAATCATATTCTGACACCCCCCACACACACACACTCTTTGTTGATATTCAGAATTAATAAATGTAAAGGGCTTTTAACTCATAGCCATCATGATCAACAAAAGGAGAGAATATCATAGAAGTTAGTTGACTGTGGTCATTTCTCATTTTTAATACTATGCTGTGAATATGTCTCATTTGTCTTCTAATGCTATAATGCTACAAGCCAATCACAAAAACGAAAAGATCAATTATTTTAACCAGGTAATGCAATGTAGTCATTACTAGTAAATCTTAACAGAATTGTGATATAATTTGTAAAATTCATTTCTGGTCAGTCATTTGCTATGGGTAGCTTATGACTTTGATCCATGCTACCATCCAACTTGAAGCACAAAAACAGACCTAAACTAGGAGTCTATTTAATTCAGTCTATCAATGTGGGTGCCTTAATCAACTGCTAGAAATGAAAACATGGACCTTCAATTTGTTGTAATGAAAATACAGATATATTTTATTGCAAGTCAGGACTCATGTAGGAAGATATCCATATATGATCAAGCATGCAAGCACCTCAGAATTTGTTTTTTAGTGATTTTACTAGTCTCTGTGTATTGCTTGAAAACTTACTACTTTGCCTTTTAATATCTTTACTGAAAAAAACAGTAAATTACATTGAAGTATTCTATAAGACGTGTGACTTTGGATGATACAAATAAAATATGCAACTACATACAATAAGTAGCCTTAGAGAACCAGTTATAAAAAACTTTGGTAAAAATGAGGTTCAATATGTACACATATCCTGAGAAGAAAACACTTAGAACATGCACACGCTGTTGGGTGCTGTAGCACACCAGAATATTCCTTTATTCTAAGGGGGACAGGGGGGGATTAGCTCGATAAATAACTGCTGCTAGTCACGTTTTATCTGTGGGACACATCCATAAAATGAGAATGCACTATTAATTATAATTTCCTGTTCATTTTAATGACATTTGAAAAGCTTTTGTAGCTCACTAAATGAGCTGCTTGGACTCCTTTTCTGCCTGGTTAGTGACTACCAGCAAGTAACAGTGTACAGCAGGGATAGTCTAATTACTGCCAAAACCAAAGGTCATCTAATTCCAGGCAATGCAAATAGACTAATTATATTGTTTCTTAAGGTGTCTTCCAGACATGTGTCAATCAGTAAAAATAGCAAATAGCAGAATTAGAAGTCCTACTCCAGCATAAATTCTACATATTTCCATTTAAAATACTGCAGCGAAATGAAATCGGTTGATAGGGACTTTAATTACTATGTTTTATAAAAAGGGACCATAGCATATTAAAAAAACTGAAAACTCTTTCTGTGACCTTTAAGTAATTAGTGATTCATAATTATATACACACAGTCTGTAGTTACTTTTTTAAAAATGTCAATAATTTCCCTCCCTCCAACAAGCCACACATTACTAATATTTTCATTTATATTGTGAATAAGGAAACTTCTTATTGGACCAATATTTTTAATTGTTTATCTGGAAGGAAAGAAAACAGAAAAGAACTTACATAAATTAAACATTACAGAATTCTCTCTTCTGCTTTTATGATTGAGTTCTATGTATATGATCTTTAAATTTTTATTCAACATTTTTGAAAAACTTACATTATCAGTGACACAAAAATCCAAATCAGCAATAGATATTTCAGTGTTCACCACATCATTTCAAACAAAAACTCTCACTATAGCAACAGTTTTAAGACTATTAACATTCCTGATCTGAAAATTCTCTCAGAAACATCTGTCCCCAGCATGAGAGGTCAGTTCCAGCACACCATAAAAACATGACATTCTATCATACAGGTAACATGGTCATTAAAGAAAAGAATTAAAAAATTAAAAAATTACAATACAAGAGTCTGCTTAACAAGCAATCAAGCCCGTGAATGCTATACACGATGTGATAGTCAGCTACTATTTATCACACTAACTGAAACTACTGCCTATCCTGCCTTCACATATACGCCTGAGTAACAGACCATCCACTGGCTCCTATGCACCTGAAAATGTGTCAGCTCTGAGCTACTTCCTTAATTCTCCAGAATGAATTATATCTGAAACACCACTGAAATTTCCTAATGTAATACATGTGTTTCACTTCAACCTTTCAAAGTTACTTAGCAATGTCATTTTTACTCAGATATGAGGCTTTCAAAGGCTTTGAAGCTTCTGATAGGCAGCATGCATGCGTCCACAGTACCAGCAAAATGTTTTTCAGAGAACTGAAAAAGACAAAACCAGAATTCCTGAGACAGAAGCACATGAGAGGGCACAGTTCGTCTTGTCTCAAGGGCTGCAAAAGATGAAGTATAAAAGAAACAACAAAAAAACCCCAACCCAACCTACTGCTCCTGGTATTCTCTCATTTGTGGATATATAGGCTACTTAAACAACAAATTGTAGAAAAACATTGCCAGCAAAACCCGTAATACATGTGAAAACCACAGATTCTCAGAATAGTTTGGGTCAGTAGGAAGTTTAAAGATTATTCATTTACAAACCCCCAGACATGGGTAAGGACATCTTATTCCAATAGACCAGGTTGCTCAAAGCCCCACGCAACCTGTGCTTCAACACATCCAGGGATGGGGCACCCACAGCTATCTCTGAGCAACCTGTTCCAGTGCCTCAATAGGCTCATAGTCAGTGTTAGGCCCGGCAGTGTTCAACATCTTTACTGATGATATGGACGAAGGAATTGAGTCCATCATCAGCAAGTTTGCGGATGATACCAAGCTGGGGGCAAATGTCAAGCTGCCGGAGGGTGGGAGGGCCCTTCAGAGGAACCTTGACAGACTAGAGAAATGGGCAGACTCCAACAGTATGAGATCTAGCAAGACTAAGTGCCGGGTCCNGGGAACTGGGGTTGTTCAGCCTGGAGAAGAGGAGGCTCAGAGGTGATCTAATTGCTGTTTACAACTACCTGAGAGGAGGTTGCAGCCAGGTGGGTGAGGATCTTTTCTCTTAGGTTGATGACACCAGAATGAGAGGACATGGCCTTAAGCTACGCAAGGATAGGTTTAGACTGAATGTTAGGAAGAGGTTTTACACAGAGAGAGTGATCGCTCATTGGAATGGTCTGCCCAGGGAGGTGGTGGAGTCCCCATCCCTGGAGGTGTTTAATAGTAGGCTGGATGAGGCAATTAGTGCCATGGTTTAGACAATGCGTTGGTTTTGGGTTACAGGTTGGACTTGATGATCTCCAAGGTCTCTTCCAACCTTGCTAATACTGCGATGTTGTGGAACCTACTCTATTTCATCTTAAAGCCTTTCTTCCTTGTCTTGTCACCATTAACTTTTTAGCTCAGTCTGCCGCTGTCATTTAAATTTGGTTTTACAACATTTTGCAATACAGGAGAGGGCTGTCTGTAAATCCCACACTCAAGAAAACTTGAGTTTTGATAGCAAGCCTTTGAGACTTCCAATTTTTGTTTTTTGACAGATTTTTGGGTAGTCAAAAATTACTGGCCTACCACAGTCTAGCCCAGACACACTGTCAGTTTACACAGCTTAACCAGCAAGTCAGTCCTGCCGCCAATCATTGCTCTCAAAGGAGTTGCACATTTCCCCATTGGATACAAGGACAAAGAGGTATTAGGGAAGAAAAACTAAAAAACTCAGCAGCTGCACATTGTGTGTTACTTTCTCCCATTTTCAGGATAGAACATTTAAAATACATGCATGATTTGATGTTAAATCCTATAAACTGTCTCCTCAAAGTAATACAATCATAATACTCTTAGTTTGCAGTGCCTGAGTTCATTTTCCATAATGTATGGTGCTGAGTGTCAAATTAGTGTATTCACATTATAGTTGCAATTCTACTGATACATGTTTTTCCTGTGGATGCACATAATTGTATAGGTTTCAAGTACTGAAAAATGAATTTCCTCCTATTCACCAGTTTTCTATCCTATTTAACTAAAATTTCAGAAGAAGCAGAGGCAGGTTTTCGTGTGGTGAAATGTCCACTACAGTGTTTAAATGAATAATTTACTATCCAAATTGACTGTACCAATCATCTAAATTTAGAGATATCAGACCTTTAACAGATGGTACACTACAGACAGTAACTCTTGGTCAAAAGTGCTCCTGAAATATGCAATTTTCTATGGTAAACTGTCCATCAAATCAATCTGGCATTTTGCCTCTGGGGAAGGGTAGTACTTAATCCTCTATAGAGAGATGAACTTCTCCCATAATACACTTGGTCAACTGTGCAATGCTATACATTCCTGAGTGGAAGAAAAAAAATCTGTACGCTTTCAGGTGAGTAGAATTTGTTATGGTATCCACTGTAAGGATATTCAAATAAATTATATTTTATATTAAGGGTATGGCCTTAAGATCCTCTAACCTTATTGACATAAATGGAAGCTCTCTACACACAGTATTTTCAGTAGACAACAAATTGGCACATAGTTTAACAGTTAGGACATAGAAAGGAAATGAAAAAAACAGAAAGCGTGTATGCTTTCTATTTTAGTTGAATGCACTTCTAAGGACAGGAAATATTGTGGTTATTTAACTTCCTGTGCATTATAGATACTGCACTTCAATTATTTCTGCTTCAAATTCAATATTTTTTCTTGATTTAGACTATTTCTTTAAAGGGAGAAAATGAATAAAGGTCACATTTTTATTTCCTGTGACAGAAAATCTATCAATTGCATCAGAAAGTAGTTTCCAGGATTAGCTTATTTTTAGTTTGATTTGGTCTATAGTCTGCTTTTATCCATTACACCTTGACGTTTTCCTGCCTACAGACTTAATAGACCAGCATTAACAAATTTTTGTTCTCCATGTAAGTATTTATAGCTTTTAATCAAATACCTAAGTACACTTTTCTTTCTTTAGACTAAGCTCAACTTCTCATTGCAAAGCACGCGTTCCAGTCATTTCAATCATTTCTTTGTGCTTCTTTGACATTTAGTGTTTTTTTTTCCTAACTGATGGCAACAGAATAGGACACCATATTCATGAAATAGTCAAACTGATGCCAAGAGCCAGGACAATACAATCTGCTGAGACTTACCCAATATTTGCATACCCATATCTCTAAAAACCTTTCATTTTGTGAGCTCACATTCCATTGTTTACTCAGTATTTCTCTCTGCAAAGTTTTTTGACTTTGTGAAAGTGACTGCTTCCCTGAAGCAGTAATTTCCCATGTGTAAATAGAAAGTGACTGCTTTCCTGAAGCTGTAGTTTTCCATCTCTAAATATTGTCCAACTTCCCAGGATGTTAGAGCACTCATTGTGGAATTTACATCAGTTTACCAGGTTTGACCAGAACCAGCTGTTTATGTCCTTACTACCAACCACTCACCAACTTTTGGAGCACCAGAAAACTGAATTACTGATACAATAAGAATTATGATTTAATTCCTCAATATATGAAGTAGCAGAGAAGAAAGAACCAATTTCCTCCACAGAGAACAAATGCCTTCTGGTTAATTTTCTTCAAGTTGGAAAGTTTAGCTCATACTTGATTTGTATAATCAAATATGAAGGTATTTGGTCAAGCTATTCATACTTGATGCTCAGAAACATGTTACAATGTCCAATACACCAATACAAGAAATTAAAAAACTGATATGACAAAATTTCTTTTTACCTTCAGTATGTCATTACATCAGTAATACATTAATGCTACAAAGAGCTCAACAAGATCATTCAAAATGGTCAGTTCACAGGATATTGAGCCCTGCTTGATGCCATGCAAAAATATAGTTAAATAAGACCTGGTGCCAATCAGATTGGTGGATTTCCAAGTTCACTGTAAATGTTACAGATACTGTATGCATCATCAAGTCAGAATACAATAAACAATAGTTTGCAAACATGAACGACACTGTCCCAAAATTTCCTTTTAGCTGCAGTGATAGCAGGAATATGTTATACATTTTTAATTTGTCCTCTTCTGAACAGTTAAGTAAAAGAGCATCCCGCTTTGTTTGTTTACTTTGACAGTATTTTCCTAACAGGAAGGAAATATAAAGAATTTTTTTGATAGAGTTAACTCTGATTTACATGTTCAGCTTTGTAAGACTTTTTCCCCCCTTTACCCAGGCTGAGTAACTATTGTTTTCCTCTCTTGTAAAAAACATCTAGCAGTAATAGTTGAAAATAAACCCTATTAGCACTGTATTTTGAAATATAGAAACAGTAGAGAAAGCTTTGCTACTCTATGCTAGTTTGAAACAAAATTCATGTAATTATAATTTTCAACAGAAAAAAAAAAAAAGAAAAAGCATTGTTATCAAGCTGACCATAGTAAGATATAAGATATAACAGACTTGATGCTGCATTCCTTACCACCTATGTTAAATTCTCACATCATGTCAATACACAGTGGTAAGAGCTGCCACTCTCTATTTGATAGGTATCTGAGTTTCATCACGACTTAAAATGGCCTTTCAAATAATATAAGCACGGACTGACTGAATTCTTATGACAGCTAGGTGCTTGGAAAATTGGTTATGGTTTGTCCATCCTGAGCCATCTAAGCAAACTGAGCAAATCATTTCAGTTTCAAACAATGGCATAGAGAGATTAAATGAAATCTAATGAAACAATAAAGTAATGGAACGGGGAATAAACCTTTGCATTTAAAATGAATGGTTAATCTATAAAGAAGAATCTGAATTACTACTTACTGTTGTTCATATAACATGTTATTAAGAAATCTTAAAATATGTTTGAAATTTTTAAAGTTCATTATTTTTGAAAGTAAGGGGAATTTTTTCCACTAAAAATGGTTCTACCTGTAATACACAAAAAGTTATATCTCTGCAAACCCATACAGATCAGAAGAATATGCAGGAACAATTTTTTCTGCTTCTGACTTCCTCTCATCTTATTTGGGATCTCCAAGAAAGTATGTTGCAATCTTTGAACCTTTCCCAAAGAGATAATGGCAAAAACAATTCCAAGTGAGCAGAGTTTTGAAGAGGCATGGTTTCTTACCAGGTGAAAATGAAGTACATTGAGAAGTACTGCTCCCTTCTGAGTACAATCTTACATGACCTTGTAACATGGAAAATTATGAGGATAAATTTCCTTTAATGCATAATTGTATTTCTGTGTACTACTTGGATAATATGCTATCATAATCCAGCATTTGCAAACATGCCCTTAGCAAGTAGCCACCTGGTTACTGATATGAACCCAACATTGGGTCTTACATTAAATCAACCTGAAAACAATGTGATATGGGAAGGTGCTATTCTACTTGATATGGTCTGTATCCCTTTATGAGCATTTCACATCTGCTCTCCAAATCTGCTCTGGCTGCCTGTTGTTTTTCAAGTGGAGTTTGAAGTGCTGTTTTTGACCTATAAAGCCCAAAATGACTCGAAGCTTGCTTTTTTGAGCAACTGACTCACTCCCCATGAGTTAAGATTACTGACAGCACTGAAGCACCTTCAAGTGAAAGATAGGGAAATAATGACAAGGTATATGAGTGCTCTTTTACTGCAGAATTCACTTCCACACCTATCTGAAGTGATCTAAATTTGTTAATCTTTAAAATACACCAAAGCACCATCCATCTATACAGACATGTAGGTAGGATTGCTGTCATGAGAAGTGAAAAGGGGAAAGGAAGGTTTTCTGTATACTGTGCTCTGTGGCCAGGGAACGACTGTTGCCTGCTGACTAATGTTCCTGTCCATCGTGAATGGCATTTTAATTTGTCAAGAGCACCAATAGGTCAAAAAAGATATCTGAAGGTGTTCTGAAGACAACATACAGCCTTTTAACACTATATATACAGAGATGGGAGAATTAGAAATAGCTCCATATGACTCCCCCCGACCACTGACATAAAAAATAAACCAACACAAACCTACATTCATTTGGTATTAATTAAAATAATAAATAAAGTAAGGAAGAAATAAATGTTATGCTGGATGACTCTAGAAAGTAATGACAATTACTACATAATTAAAAGTCAAGACATATAAATATATACATCCATAATTTAACTCCTTGCATTCTGATAACTTAAAGACATCCAACACTAATTTTGTTTTGAAGCCTGTTTAGCATGTGCATTCATATTTCCTGCCCTGCACAAGTACTTCCATTAGCAGTACCACTTCCAGGAAAAAAAAAACCCAAACACAACAAACCAGTGTGAAACAAAAAGCCCTGTAACCTGCAGGTGACTAGAAAAGACTTCTACAGCCCTCTAGTGTTGCCAAATTACAGACCCTGGCTAAAAATAAACCTAGGTAATTGTAAGTTCTGTCCCACACCCTGAAGGAAACCCTGCTGACTTTGCCACTGCTGGTGGTTCACAAGTTACTCTAGTGAAATCACAGCTCTGGCAGAGAGTTACACTCCTCCCTCATGTCACACAAGGGACTTGGTACTGAGTGGCCAAAAGCTTAGGACTGGCCTTCACAAATAAAATCATATTTGCAGAAAGGAATGGGAAAAAAATAGTATCAAAGATTCAGGTTAATCTGCTGTGTACGTATTTAAAGAGCTAACTGGAGAATTTATGATTCCTGCTTGCAGGCCCTCAGCAGCAGTGCTGCCTCGTTTCTCCTTTTGCTCTCTCCCTACTTCTTTCCCAGTGAGCTCCCATTGACAGAGCCTACGGCTACATTCTCAGAAATCATATAAAACCTGACAGCACCAAAATTTCAACTGCAAAAAGGTGTTTTAAGGTGTTGTCTTTCAAATCTAATTTTCCCAGACAGCTGTGTTGGGCTGGCAGTGTAGCTCCCGGCTGCCCATGGGCTGCAGATGGAGCTGTTGACAAAACAGTTCAGCGCGCTGGAGAAGAGCGGGGCTGGCGCAGAGCGCACAGAGCCGCAGCCGCTCCGACAGCTGCCCTGCTCCAGTAGTACTAGTGCTGCTATTATTATTACTGCTATTGTATCCACTGCTGTCGCTTTAAAGTGCCTCTGCACAACTGAAAGGGCACGGTTTCAAACCTCCTAACCTTAGAAAGCCAGTGCAAGACTCCCTGGCAAATCTTCAAGATGTTAAGATATGAACATAACAGCATATTAACAAATATGGACAGGTGACTAAAAATTCAAAACAGAAATTATGTGACACAGAGAGAGAGAAACAAAGCATCAATGCTTCTATTATCAGGATTAGCTCCTTTTTGAAAATAACTTTTTCATTCAGACACCCAAAACATAGTTGGTTTCTACACTAGCAAATATTATACACTACATGCTACCATAAAAAACTGTATTTATTAAGTAAATGGTGGTGCATCAGAACACTTGAAATGTGCAAGTATTAATGATAGGAAAGGTGTAACAGGAGCAAATTCACACTGCTTAACTGCATATTGCTGCTTATTACAGCTGCACACGTATCACTGTGCAGACCGACTGCTCTAGCACAACAGTTTATTTTGCACTTGAAATTTCTGATAAATATTGCCTGGAGATCTCTGTGGAGAACAAATAGAAGCCCAGCTGTTATATTTACTGGCAAAAAAGTTAATTCAACCTTCCTTTGGACAATCAAATTAAAGCACTGGGTAATAATTATGCATCAAGCAAGAATGATGACACAGATGATCTTTGTGTTCTCATGCAGTTGAAAAAAGCTACGTTGTAATTAGTGTTGCAAGCATGATAATATGTTGCTACAGCTTTGAAACTCCTTGTACTTTCATCTGAGCAAATAAGTGCAAAAAATAAGTAATTGCCTAAACTGAATCAAAGGGTTAAATTAAAATTCCCAAGTTGGGAGATTATGCTGGATTTTCTTATTTAGTTAGTTAAAATGCTGGAAATATGCAGTCAAATTATATTCCCAGTTATTGTAAAATTTCTTCAGTATATGTGAGAAAGTGTGGTCTATTAAAATTCCTGACTACTACGTACTTCGTTAAAGCTTATGAAACTAAATTTCAAACTCATTCTGCTGCAAGATTCATCTGTCAGAGTGGCACTGCCCCTTTATGATTGTTTTTTAAATTACACTCAAGTTTATGATACACATTCTGCAAACACTCTGAGCATAAGCACCATGCCCAAAAGAAAAAATTATACCACACACTGCATATTACTTAATGAGTCAGTAAATGCAGCAAAAGAATAAGGTAATGAATGCTATTTTACTATAGAAATATATGAGAGCTAATGTCCAACAGTAAAAATAGTAATCTTTTATTCCTGTCTTCCTTGTATTTATTCTGTAGGACATAAATTATATTCCTGTACCTGCTTGTTTGTTTGCTTTTTGACTTTTCTTTTAAACTGGATGAAAAATTTTGGTCTCTGTATAGCATTAGCTTTTAAACAATCATTTATTTTATGTACAGACCACTAATACTCTTCAAATTCCAATTTACCAGAGTACATTAAAAGACTCTAATATGTTTACATGAGATTTAATCATGTCTATAAAAGTTATCCATTCATAGATTCATAGAATGGGCTGAGTCAGAACGGACCTTAAAAGTCATCTCATTCCAACCCACAAGGACAGCGGCAGGAGCAGCTTCCACTAGATCAGGTTGCTCAAAGCCCCATCCAATCTGGCCTTGAACACTTTCAGGGATGGGGCAAACACAACTTCCCTGGGCAACCTGTTCAGTGTCTCATCACAGAATCACAGAATCACAGAAAATTATGAGTTGGAAGGGACCCACAAGGATCATCTAGTCCAACTCACCATCTAATACCCGTACAGTGACCAAGAGCACATCCTAGAGCGTAATACCAACCTAGATGCCTCACAGTCTAGCAGGCCACTCCGAGCCGGAAGGGGCCCAGGGTTACCCAGCCCTACACCCCCCAGCTAGACCATGTCACTAAGCTCCTCGTCCAGTCTTCTCTTAAACACTTCCAGGGATGGCGACTCCACCNTCCTCCCCCAGCCGGTAGCGGTGCATGGGGTTGTTATGGCCGAAGTGAAGAACCCGGCACTTAGTTTTGTTAAACCTCATACTGTTGGAGCCTGCCCATCTCTCCAGTCTGTCAAGGTCCCTCTGGAGGGCCTTCCTACCCTCTGGCAGTTCAACATTTGCCCCCAGCTTAGTATCATCTGCAAACTTGCTGATGATGGATTGAATTCCCTCGTCCATGTCATCGATAAAGATGTTGAACAGTACTGGGCCCAACACTGACCCCTGTGGGACTCCACTGGTGACTGGGCGCCAGTCTGATGTTGCACCATTCACCACCACCCTCTGAGCTCGCCCTTCCAACCAGTTTGTGACCCAGCATAAAATGTTCCTTTCCAGTCCGTGCTTTACAAGTTTCTCCTGTAGCTTATTGTGGGAAACCGTGTCAAAGGCTTTGCTAAGGTCCAAGTACACCTTTTCACAGTAAAGAATTTCTTCCCAATATCTTTATGAAAGGTATGTAACTTAAAGGAAGTATTTTATAATACTGTATTGCATTCCAGACCTTCTCTCCTATACAAAAAAAATGTGAAGTTATAAGTAGTTCTGAAATAAGTGTAACAAAGCTTAAAAAGAAAACCAAAAATCTGCAAAGTAACTTATAATATGCCTTTCAGGATAATAAAAGAAAAATTCTTAACAGGCACCATTCAGTGTTTTATTTTTGAAGAATCTGAAGGCAGTGGATTTCCAAGAGAAATTTGATTTATAAAGGGTGATTTCACACAATTCAAGTGTTGACTCAGGCTCTGAGCCATGATCAGTCTCAATAAATTTTTAAAGTGCAGTTTGATAAGATCTAAACATTGGATAAAATGCAAACAAATTTTCAATGAATTCCATATAGAAGTGGAGAAAAATGTTTGAAGCCAATATCACTACAGTCAACTAAGTGCCAGCTGGGTGTTGGTCTCTTCTTTCTGGCTACCAGTGATAGAACACGATGACACAGTCTTAAACTGCGTCAGGGGAGATTTAGACTGGACATTAGGCGGAACTTTTTCACAGAGAGGGTGATCTCTCAGTGGAATGGGCTGCTCAAGGAGGTGGTGGAGTCACCGTCCATAGAGGTCTTTAAGAAAAGGTTGGATGACGTACTTGGTGGCATGACCTAGATATTAGGGTCGTGTGTTATAGGTAGGATGGTGTGTTGGTAGTAGGATGGCAACAGGTGAGGTAACAGGTTTGGCTAGGTTAGGTAATAGGTGATAGGTTGGACTTGATGATCTCTGTGGTCTTTTCCAACCTTACTGATTCTGTGATTCTGTGATTCTGTGACTAGGGTAGCCCAATTTTAAAGTGTGGGTGGACCAGAATATTACTCTGTGAATGTCTGATCTCCTTTCTAAGTGCTTATATTCCTACTCATTGCTAATGTCTGATTTCAACAAGTCTATACATGAATGTTAAGACTACTGTGTTTTAATCAATGTAGTTACTACATTTAATTCAATTTAATAATTGAATTCAGATGTGAAAATATAAACTTAATATTTCAGTTTAATTGGGCAAAATTTGGTTTGGGTACATTAAAATAAATTACTGGACTGCCTAAAATTTACAGGTATACTTTGTCAGATCCCAGCCCTGTTGGACTTGACATTTGTCTCTGTATTTTCATTTATTTTATTAAAATTAAACTAATTTTATTAATATAATACAAATACTGGTTTTGACAGCTACATTCCATAAGTAGAAAACAAAATTTTTAGAAGTCTAAGAATTGAAGGTAAGCCAGAACTTATTATAAAGGATTATTAATGGGTATGGGATATATTTGTTGTATAAGTAGTAAATATTTCAATGATTACTTGTAGAGTTTCCTGATAATTATACTAAATGGATTGCACACCAAATAGTAAAGAAGACCCAGCAATTTTTGAATACTTCAGAATATATTTAGACAGAATTCAAAAGGAACACATACCAAATTGAACATGGGAAAGTCATTTGAGGTGTAAATGACACCTATTAACATGCAATGCTGGTTAAACGTGGGATGAGGATTCACAGAGTTCATAACAAGGATCCAAGGGGAATGAGGTAGCTAAGGAGGAAACAGGTGTTCTATGAGCCAGGAACTCAAATGTGCAGGTGTTTGAGAAACATTGCACTACCTTCAGTGGTCTCAAGTGCCTCACTTTTGTGTGCCACTCAGAATAGCAGCATTCCTACAATTTCCCCATTGCCTCATCCCATTTTTCTATAGTATTAGCTTATGTAAAATTATTTAGAAAAGGATCCTACACTGGCTTCATTCTACATTTTTCTCTTTTATTATGTGTAAAATGGAAAAAAAATTGTAAATGTTTTTCTAGAAAATGAGATAACATCAAACGTGAAATACTTGCAATAGGAAGTCAATGGGAAGCCTGGTGTCTGATGTGAACTCTGCTGAATTTGGCATGAATGCTAACTATTAATTTTTAAAGGAGTTAGAGCTAATTATTCTGTGTTTCTATTTGCAAATCCAAGCCTGTATTTATGTAGCCAGTTTCAACTGAGAAAAAAAAAATGCTATTTATAAATGAATCTTTAAGCAATGAAAAAGAATGTCAGTCTACTATCACTTCATAATAAAACCCTTTTAATAAGTCAAGTCATCAAGTACATGAGCAGAGAAGAGAGCCTATAATGTTGAAACTATAACTTAATTTGTGAGAAGAACCATTCAATCTTGTCTTTGGGGCAGGGAGAAGGGAGACAGCTGATCTGAATTTTAAACAAAATTCTACAAAGACAAACTACCTATTCATACTAATTTAATTTCTATTTTGCATTTACCAATTTTCCTTGTGTCTACTAGAATAGCAAGAGAAAAACTAAACAAAACAAGATGGCAAATATTGTAGCTATTCTAACTATCCATTTTAAACTCATATAAACTCTGGTAAAGCCATGTATCAGATCCTACTGTGCAATGGCTTTTTTATAGAGTTTGACTATGTGATGAAAGAAACTAGTTGACATGCACTTACCGTATTAAGCCCTGGCACCTGCATTGCAGACACTAATCAAAGTGCTCCTTCAGAGGGGTGAAAGAATCGCCATTTGTAACACAATAATTAGGCTGGGTAGAAGGGCCTGAAAAGTAAATCAATCTCATCTGCTCTCTAAATCTGACACCGTTCTCTAGGCAGATTGTTAACATAATGAGACAGAAGCCTACAAGAGGTCCCATGAAAGACCTATGTCTTTTTTTCTCTCTTCTTTCTTTATACTTGCAATGTTACTAAGAGCATAATTACACACAAACCTACCCTAAAGTCACTGACATAAAAGCAGCTATTTCTAAGAAGCTCATCAAAAATAAGTTGGCAGAACAGACGGTCTATATAACACAGCAGCAGGCTGATTCAATTTGTCCAACTGGATGAAGATTATTTTAACCTATTCCCTACTAAAATTATCATGATAATGTCTGTCAGGGAAAAGTAATAAGTTCCTATAATACGGCAAGAAGATAATTTTTGTGAATTAATCTGATTCTCTGATCACACCAGGCAAATGAATAATAATTCCACTAAAATCAATACTATTATTATGATTGTGTGAGAAAAGAATCATGTCCAGTGTGATCATTGTGATTTTAAAAAGGAAAACAGTACAAGAATAGCAACATTACCAGTAAAGTTTTAAAAAGACAACTTTTCATGTACAGCCTCTCAAATTCAAACAGTTTAATCTGATTTAATAACCATCAATAAGCAATTTCATTTTCCTTAGTAAGAAACTTGCACCATAGTTGATGCTTTGTAGTACTTTTGTTATAGATAACCCCTTGTAGATGTTGTACATTCTTATGCCAAAAATCACATAAAAACATATAATATAAAAATAATCTATGCTGCAAGCAATTTGTGTAAAGCAATAAAATGAACATGACGAATCTTTCTTCTTTCACAGTCAAACACATATTAGTCATTTTTTTCCCTTATTTACCATAATTTAAATTAATCACTCTCCTTAACAGGCTCCAACTGCATAGTCTGGTAATAGAGTATTGTCATGGATACAACAGGCGTAAGCTTTGCACTAAATCTGCAAGGACTCTAAACTGCAGCTTGTCAAGTGCGCTTTGTCTGAGCTTTCCTGGACTGAAGTTTTGTTTTACCTGGCTGAGCTGGGACAATTCCTTTAATTGGCCAGGTAGCTACACAAATCCATGTAACTTCTATGTATCTTTGCATGGTAGAACCATACTTCTGCATAGACAGCAGTAACAAGTAATTATTCTAGAAGGAATGAGATATTTAGGACTCTAACATCATAATGATGGAGAGAATTACTGGACTAGAATGACAACAGCAGCCTTGAGAATCACAGACGAGGCATGTGGCACAGAGGAATTCTAAGTATAACTTCTAAAGTATATTTAATTAAGGGACATGCTTTCCAGTGAGTTTGGGTTTTTCACCTGTACATCACGCCGATTCTTTCAAATACTGTCAAAATTCAGGATACCCATTATGACAAACAGAGACCAATAAAGACAACTCGATAATTACTGAATTTTTGAAATACAGATTTCATACATATTTTATACTCACCTACATTCTCAATTTAAAAATCACCTCACTTTGTAAATGTCTAGAAATTGTATTTCAATCTAAGTTAGCCAGCTTGTCCTCTTTTTCAGGGATGTTAGGAGCACAAGCCCTGTGATCTACCTGACTGATCGTAAAATGAGAGTAATTGTGGATGGTAGATATCTACTTCTTCATATGGATTAGGTCACTCAGCTTTCATTTGGATGACTAAAGCCAGGGAAGGAAACTTAATAAGATAGTAATAAAGAAGCAGTCTAAGGGTGTCAGACTTTCTGCAATCTTTTAATAGATTCACAACTTTTGTGAAAGGTTACTTCTACACAGGATTCACAAAACTTTAAACTTCGCAATGAAAATTTCACACAGAGTGTAATATCTGAATACTATGGTCAAAGAAGGTTTTCAAAATAATGTCTTACTCTGCTTCTGTTTCTTTTACAGTACTATATTTTCACATTCTACACAGAGCTTTTTATTATTTGTTTTGTTTTGTTGCGTTTTTTGGTCCAGTTTTTCTAGTTCAGAAACTGTGCCTTGGAAGAGAAGAAATCATCTGCTGTTGAAATGGCTGCCCAGCACATGAAACATATTAACAGCACGCAGAAACTGTATACAGTCATTCAATATGATAGGAAAAACTAAATTGAAAACTGACTTCAGTCTGAACCTTGGATAAGCATTGTTTACCTAGGACAACAGAGTAAAAGAACTGATTTGACTATGTTTGATCAAGTTTCTAGAATTATGCTTTGCAAAAAAGACAACAAAGTTTCTCTGTTCCAACACCACTACAAATGTTCAGCATCACTGAAACTAGAAGAGCAACACATACAGAATTGTGTTTATACTATTCATAAGATTTAATGGAACATACCATTTTAGTTATACTAAGTATCAGCAGATTTGACAGTCTGTTTAAGATTTTTTTTTTTACTGGCCTTTTAAGAGGGCATTATCTGTATTGTATAACGTTACACAGCATTTAAAATAATATTTTAAAACTTGTGGTATATATTTTTCAGTTTTTAATAACTTGTTCATTGCTTTCATGTTGGAAAGAATGTTTGGGGTTTTTTCATCAGATTATTTTTTAAAATAACATTTTTATTGATAGACTGACCTATAAGCCTATTCATATTTTTTTTGCATAAAACCAATATATGTCAAATACAGTAATCCCTTGAATTTTGTGAGGCATTGGTTCCAGAAAGATAATGTGGTAAGTGAAATCCAAAAAGTAGTGCTAANCTCTGTACGGGTGTTAGATGGTGAGTCAGACTAGATGATCCTTGTGGGTCCCTTCCAACTCATAGTATTCTGTGAATCTGTGAATATGGTACATACAGAGGAAATACAGGGGGGGAAACCCCATGATGTATTGAAGCTGCGAAGGGTGAGCTGCAAAGTACCGAGGAATTACTGTAATTGTCTTAATTCAACTAGATGGTTATAGCTTTCACTATAGCATATAGCTGTACTTCAGTAAGAGAGAACTCAAGTCTCAAATTGTATTTGACAATCATTATGGCCAAGAAAAATAGGTATTTCCTAGTGCTGGTAGTCTCTAAGCTTCTACATAAAAATTTGTCCATGTATATGTGTGCATACACCCACACACAGAATATGCATGTTTTACTGAATACTTCAAATGAATATGAAAGGAAATTTGTAAGTTGTGCTGATCTTGTTTTCATATGATAATATGCAGAAAATAAGTACAAAGTGTTTAGTATAAACAATGTTTGCCTTCTTTGGAACCCTTAGCAGAATTTTTTTTCTTTCCTTGAGAAAGGAAATTAAAACCATTTTAATGATAACAACATGAGCGTAAAAACACCACAAACAAAATGGCAATCATGATTTGCATCCTAGCATAGCACATACCTCTCCTTTCTGGATGGGCGGCAGATAAGAAGCTAAGCAGTCAAGAGGAATCAAAATCCCTTCAGTTTTTTGGTTTTTTTTAATAAATGATTAACATGAAAAATATCTTCCTCAATGCCATTGAAAAACTCTCTCTTATCTTCAGAGCTGATCTTTACTGCACATTTTGTGCTCTTTGGTGTACAGCCTGTGAGTAGCTAATGCAAAACAATTTTCATGACTTCAGTGTGGACCCAGCAACACCCCAGCTGAACACTGGCATCTAAACAGAGTAATTTCAGCATTTCTCCAGATATCAAGTAAAATTTAATTTCTACTGTCCTTAATATGACAACCATTTTGCTAATCCTGCAAATGGGGCAGCAGCAAACCTGTAAGAAAGACGGAAGAAAATCACCATTAAGAGTGAGGGCATTAAAAACTACTGGTAGGTGAAGCCTGACATCCAGAACACACACCTCCTCTTATGTATGCACACAAGACATCTTTTGGGAGCTACAGAGAAGCTATTTCCAAAGTCTTCAGTTTCTGAAAATAGTACAGCTATGGGCATTTTGCTGTTCCACTTCTTTCACACCTGTAGTATCAGAGAGCAACAGGAGCAGGAGTGGTCCATAACAAAATCTTTTGTTCACTCTGTCCATAACTGCAGTTCCAGACAGAAAGAGTTTCAGACAGGAAGTTAAGACAAGAAACTAATGTGTATTTTTGCAGCTGAAGAAAGCTGCAGATCTTTTGAACAATCTTGATTCAAAAACTTTGCTTTTTCCCCGATAAATCCAGAGGACTGACGCTACAACAGTTGACTTAAAACATTAATGAGATTTGTCCATTTTAATTGTGTCAGACTAGCAATATTTCCTGTAACTTGAAGGACTCTGAGAGTGCAAAAAATCCAGTTACAGGTCAAATTCTGTCCTCTGACTTCAAACTGTTAATACAGAATAATTTTTCTGATAGTAACCCAGCTATTCATGATTTACATTTATGTAACTAACTGCAAATAACAATGTTGATAATGCCTTTCAATTAAGATGAAAAAAATCCCATCTAATATGGTACAAGGTTAAGTGCAGTTCAAAAAAGAGAAACTGTTCTATATAGCAAAAGCTTTTGTACCTCTTTGTTTAATTTTGGCAAGGTTTTTGGAAGCTTGTTTATTTGTTTGTTTTTCAATTGAAAACATATCACTGAAGAAACAAGTACCCTGGAAAACATGTCCCTGAATACAGATGTGTCTTAGTTTGGGGTTATGCTTGGAATAGTAGTTCTTGGTTATTCAGAGACCAAGTAACTCTACACTTAGTTGAATAAATTATAAAGACACTGTTTTCAATAGTATATTGAGATTAAAAAGAGAGTCAAAAGTGCATTAGAGCCCCCCCAAAAAAGAACAACCTTCACAATTGCTCATGGATCTAAAACATTCTGTATATATTAGGCCAAAGACTACATTTAAGAAATATATGCAGGTATTAGATATAATTCTCCCAAAAGTTTTGTATGATAGTCTAAGCTCCTGATTTTGACAAAAGGAGTGGAAAGTGTTACTTTGGAAATTCCTGTTCCTACTGACTCTTACTGACATGTTAATCATATCTCATTTGTAAATTTTCTGGAGAGACGACATAATTTAAGATGTGTGCCAATATGAGAAGTAATATTATCTGTTAAAATTTTGTTGGCTGGAAGCTGCTAGATGCCAAGAAGCCAACAGAAAAGGGTCTGCTTCCCGAATTTGCATTTTATATTTCAGAGTTCACCTCCAAAAAATAAGAGGGAAAGACAAAATACTAACACAAGAACTGTGTTTTCTCACAAACATATTTTTACTGGATAAAATGTAGACCTTTGGAAATCCATTCAATATACTTGATAGTTAACATCATAAAACAGTAACAGCAGAGCTTAAAGGAGAAAGTGGCCTCAAGGTGTTCAGAGCTTTATTTCAGCAATCCCACCAAGCTGCAGGCCACAGACAGTTCCACAGTACTACAGCCCCAATTCATTACTTGACTAACCGGCATAGGCCCAGTTGTCACTGACTTTTGTTGAAGCTTCAGGACTTTATAAAACTTGTCACCTTGGCGATTATTCCCTCACTTTTATATGCTAATGTGCTCCCTTAAATCTTTGCTGTGCTCTGTTCTGGGTTTCAGTACAACCTTTTATCAGAGCCATTGTTTTTAACAGATAAAATAAAGAGATAATCAAGGCAAAAACTGACCTTCAACAGAAATTATTTTAAAAGAGAAGCAGCTTATAAATTTGAAAGCCTTCTAATTGCAAATTAACCCCTGACTCACCCACATGATTATCGGCTTAGCTTTGATACCAATAAATTCTTTTCACACTTGTAAAGAAGAAATGTCCTTCACTCTTTCTAGCCAGCATTTCTTTCAGTCGCAGAATACAACAGATAATATGGGCCCAGTTACTAACTAAACAGTGATAATAAACCCACCTTAAGTGCTTCAATTAGATCATCCACAGGGAATCTCTTTACACAACCTATAGGGATTAACAGGCTCTTCATGAAACTCTACGAACAATTACACAGGGATGAGCAACCATCAAGAGCTGGCGGAGGAAGAGAAGTTGCTATCTATAGACAGTTTTCTCAGTTACTCTCTGTACTCATCTGTGGGGAGGAGTTATTATTCACCCAAGTACAATTGTCCAAATACTGTTTGTCTGAGACAAATTTCTGTAAAGACTACATGCAGGACATCTCTTAGAATCATGCTAATATTAAGCTCAAAAGAAAATGTAGACTCAGCATACTGCATGGGTCTCAGGAGCAGATGTTTAGTATTTTCACACCATCTTTGCTCAGCCTTGCCCTTTTCAAATTGTGTTCATCCTGACTTTTTTGAGAGGTGTTTCTTTGGCATAGCAAGAAATTCAAACAGTGTAAGTACAGAAAATTAATATTCATGGCAAGAAAATACAGTGGAAGCATTTATTTTAATGGAAAACTCTTTAAGCTGTTTTCTACTGTATTTGATCATTTTTGTGAGTATGGTATTTTGAAGTTACGTCTATCAGCAATGAGAAGAGAAGAGAAGAAAGAGTAAATAGTACTTCTTATGTGGCAGTTTATATACATGGGTAGACACATGCACATAAACTTAACGTACAAACATTATATGTATTGATGAATATACATGTACAGAGGGGAGTGGTATGAAAAAAATATGTGTTAAAATTACAAATACCCTAGGGACAAAAAACTAATTCTAGAATGATGCTCTGAGCATCACATCCAAGTTGGAAAGATGCAATCTCTTGAGTAGAGGAAACTGTGGCTTAGAGCTAGATCTTTGGCATTTGCCTGCTCTCGTGAGACCATTCAGGACTCTACATACTTCAGTGAAACTAAGCTTGTAGACTGACACTTGCCCCCCAACCAAATTTTTGGTGGTAGAATTGAAAAGTCATTAATAATTCCACAAAATTACAAAGTAGAAGCAATCTTGTCACAATTTAAGAGTTCAGAGTACATTCTGGGATGTGATAAAAAATGAGACAGAATATTTTAGCCATAAGAAAATCCCCAGGGCTTTTTAATTTTGCCATAAGCCTGGATACGTTGGTTGATTACAGCACTTGACAACATATACACCATTTCAGGAAAAGAAGGGTTGTTCTAAAGCCAGAGATTTGTGACAAAAACCTTCTAAGTTGTGGTTGCAAATGATACAATTGCTCTTTAGCTACATCTCAGCCACAAAGAACTTGATTTAGCATATAAAACAGCTTTGGGATCTTTTCCATCCACCTTTTTCTGCTACTTGAGACACTTACTACATGTCACTTGCCCTGTACTTTTCAGACAACCTGAAGTTGCAAACAAACACTATCTTCCTAAAGAATATTTAATGATGTAGGAAAATACCAAAAAACGTCTTTCTGATAGTATGCCCCTTTTACCACATGCTGGAAACAAAGACACCACGGATATAAAATAATGTATAACTTGAAATGTCTTATATAGCCACTTGACAAAGACATTTTGCCAAATGGTAAACACCATCTTCTCAGTTATCAGTATGAAAGGAAATGGGCCAAATGAATGAACACCTACACTGAGTCTTTGAATCAGTACACTTGAATAAGCCAAATTATCTGCTAGCTCTCTAGAGGCATACAGGAAAATTCTAAAAGTGTTATGCTGGGTTGGGTTGGCAGCAAGGAATGTTTCTGATCATTTCCAAATGATGAGTGACATCCTAAAGAAGAAGAAAAAGTAGAAAATGATTGTCTGAGAAAAGCAGAATAAAACCAGCATCAGCTTTACTGTCACACAGACTTTACACAGGACAGCTAATGCTTCTAAGACTAATAACATTCCCAGCACTCAAACTGGGGAGAAAGAGAGTTCTATCTACTATATGAGCAGTCTTACTAGTATATATCTTTTTGCTCTTCCAGTTAAACCTTCCTTCCCTCTATCATGCAACACTACTTAATTTGCAGCTATTGTCAGTTCAGTGTTACATGTAAGCAAAGCTGGCAGAATTTTTACAGGAATGTAATGTTCACATTGCACAAAAAACCCCCCAAACCTCCGATTCATGTTATTCTACTGTTCAACCAAGATGAATCTGATGCCCTTTTCTGAATCCTTGTTCTCTGGAAGCTGATATGGAGAAGTAAGAAATGGTCTGAACTTAAGAACTACTCCTTTCAATGGCAGTGACTTTGCTCTATGGCCTACATTTTGTAAATTCAGGGTGAAGATACCATGTTGCTCTCTTTCAGATTTTTATTCTTCAATTTTTTTTCTAATGCCAAGCGCATTTGGAAAGAAAATGTACAATACTTCAGAAGCAATATACTACAGTAAATAGAAGGCATAAATGAGATGCCCAGAAAGTAAAATTTAAGAAACTATTACACATTACTTAGTGTATTTTATTAAATAAATAAAACTCCTCTTCTTGCACAGCAGTTTGCAGTTTTCTCAGTAGTGATTTCCAATTAGGGCAGGTTTCAGGTTAGAGGCTGGGTTGTGTGGGTTTTTTAAATTAATTACTGTTAAACAATGGTTCTGGTTTTGTTTTTTATTACTATTTTGGGGAACATAAAATCAGATTCACTGCATTATCTTGACTCTCTGAATAACGTCTGATCTTTTTTCAACTGACACCAAAAAAAAAAAAAAATTGAGAAGAAAACCCCATGAGACAGCATGACAAAAACTTGGATTCTTTGCCATCTACAAAATTACACTCTCGGTGTGAAACAGACATTCTCCATCTGCAAAGACAACTGCCTTTGCCATGCCCTTCCCTATATAAGAGTTTAAAAGAGCTATATTCACTGCTTGTTTGTATGGTCTTCAACTGCATGCTAGATTAAAGCAAATAAAATTTGTATATTTGATGGGTAATATGTACTATCCTCAAAGAGAAAATATTACTAAGGAAAAGAAAAAAAACCTTCCCAAGAAAAAATGCTGAAAACATAGAATGAATAGTAGTTTGTTTAAGTAAGTAATTCAGCTAGGGTTGCTTAGAGCTAGAAATATCACTGGATGAAGTAAGACACAATTCAAAACTACTGTAAAGACAAGCATATTCATGCTCCTCCAAGAATAAAAGCAAATTTAATTTTTTTTTTAAATATACAAAAGAAGTGTTGAGATTTTTTTGGTAGAAAAACCTGTTCAGAAATATTTAGTTGGGGTTTTCAAAATTTACTTGTTAAAAGCTAACTCCACAGTTGTTATGTGCTGACCTACAGCAGCATGTGGTACCTGCCACAAACTGCTATGGGATTGTGACATTTGCTGAGTGTTTACACAGAGGAATAATGGAACATAAGGTTAGGTTGCTCTCATGCTGAGACCACTGCCCATCACGCTGACCAATACTGTCTCGTGGCTCTTTTCTGATCCCCCATGGCCTGGATATATTTATTATCTCTCATCTAAGACTGTGCAGAGACATTTTAAATGAGTCACAGTGGCAGGTGGCCCTTATTAATACCTCTTAGGATGTGAGAGCTTCTGGAATGCTTAACCAAAGAGAGGAAACCAGAAGGTGGGATAGGGAAAGGTCTTGTGAGAAAACACATGAAAACAATTAAATTTGGAAGACAAATATGTTTTGGTGTCATTTCAGTTAACAATGATGATACAGTACAATAAAAAGACAATTTTGTGTAATAATAATTCAATATATTCTGTTTGGAACAGAGTAAGGTTTTATAACATTTTGTACCATCCTTGTAACTAGGTAACAAAAATCACTGATTACTGTGACAGAAAACAAAAGAAAGTTAAAACTGTGGACAACATCAAGTTCCATTCATTAGTTCTGATTCTGGAAAATACTTTCCAATGGAGGCAAATTGATCACCTATTTTTCAATGAAAGCTTAGACTACAGTAAAAAAGGAGCCATGGAACACAAAGAAAATGTTTTCTTTCTATTCTGTCTTACTGCAACTGGAGCTCAGTGATATGTTCATCATCCTTTTCTTAAAACAAAGTTCAGAGAACAGCAAACGACATGCCAGTAGGAGAGGTGCATATAAACATATATAGAATTAAAATCGTTAAAGAAAAAGGAGTGGAGAAATTATTACGGAAGTGCAACATACCGTAGTAAGTAGAAGTAATATTTTCTGAAGTAAAATAAGTAAAATAATACCAAGAAATTAA
Organism: Pitta sordida; assembly: GCA_013390025.1. Taxonomy (NCBI): domain Eukaryota; kingdom Metazoa; phylum Chordata; class Aves; order Passeriformes; family Pittidae; genus Pitta; species Pitta sordida. The sequence continues at coordinate 28,423 of WEKX01017908.1, read as the reverse complement.
TCACAGACAAGAAGTAATTTCTGGAACAATCTTGCAAGGTTAGTGTAAGAAATTAAGACCTTCTAAGAAAGCCTCAGAACATACACAATAAGTGACAGGACAAGGTGACGAGAGTGATACAGTCAGATTTTCCAAATGTTTGATTACTCTGATTTGCCATACATTATCCTGTATTAAACACACACCAAATTTCCACACCCACTTGTCCACCTCACCCCCTACACCCCTCCCCTGGAAAAAAAAGCCCATACCGGTTATATAGAATCCTAAATAACAGAGTGCCCAAATTAGCCTGTTTTGAAGAAAACATTACATTTGGGGCTTTGGACATGTTTAAGGAATCTCTGTTTTTCTCCACTGAATAAATTAAAAATCAATTAATATAAAAAACCTATAAATACGAATGTCTAAAAGTATTAATGCAAGATCACACACATACTCTAATGTACCCATTAAAATGGAATGTCTTGACGTCAGAGAAAAATGTGTTTTGGATGTCATTTTCAGAGGATAGAAGATCATAAAAATACCTTGAAAAAGAGGTATCTCCAAATTCACAAAGTGATTGTAGGTAAACCAATTAAAATTAACGTAGTTTACCACAAGAGTAGTCACTTACATCATTCAGAACAATTTAAGTTTAAGGACAGTTTTACTGTACAAAACCAACTGTTGCCTGCCAATTGCTGTTGCTGTGAGATATACAGAGGTATACAAAGAAATACTTTTGATGTATTTATAAACTGTATGTAGGGAAAGAATGACATATATGATTTGGCTTTCCTCATTGGAAGTACTTATTAAAAAGACTTTCGGATTGGGCTTACTTTTCCTTATATATTAATAGGTATATCACCTCCATGTATGCAAGGCAATGTTGCTGCAAAAGAGAGGATGGAGTTCTGGGCCCATAGAAACCAATTACAGTTCCACTACAGCAACAAGGAAATGAAAACCAATTGAAAGCACAGCTAATTCTCATCTTTGAAGAAACTCAGCACCAAAACACTTGTCATACACTGACACTTTAATGCTCCTCACTCCTCAAGTTGTCCCACCAGACCTCCTCTGTCCTTAACTCTTACACTGTTCTTTAGAGGTCATAAGGGGAGGAAAATACTTAAATATCACACTCAGTCTTGAATTAGAGCTCTGTTGTATGCTACTTTGGGTTATTCTATACTAAAATAGGGAAGTCAGACAATAATTGGCATGCTGTTATTTTCTAAAGAGGAAGTAGGCCTTCACATGCTTTTAGCTCTAAAAATATTAATTAAAACAAGGAGTAAAAATGTGAGATTAAGTATCTAAAATAGGAATTTGTAGTCCTTGACACAGTGTACCAGGTGCAAGAACTCAAATAAGCTGAACCATAAAAATGCAAATATGGTTTGCGGAGTTCACTGAAAACTAAATAGGATTCATGGAAATTTTTCAACTTTCGGGGGTTTTCAAGAGAAAAGGCATCCAGGGGACTCAACCATTAATTGAAATGTAATACTTGGAACTGTTATTTCAAATAAATGTACTGTTCAAATGAAGTATACAAGTCCCTTCTACTGTCAACAATAATAGAAATAACACAAATAATCAAAACCATAATCAATTTTTCCATTTTACTTGCAATGTGTTTAAAAATCTTTAGAGTTCCCTTATGGGACCTTCTGGTTTGAAATGTCTAAAGTTATTACAAAAAGTTCACTGCAATATTTGTTGCTATTGATTATTTCAGGAGTTCATATAGGCATTTCTGCTTGTGAACAGCTAGATCTGTGTGAGATTTGATCCAAACTACCAAAGCAATGTCTTTGTTTTATCTTTATAGCTATATTTTAGCTATTTCTTATATTTCTTAGGTCCCACTTTTCATGATGTCAACCTGGTGGAAGGTAGGAGGGCTCTGCAGAGAGACCTTGACAGGCTGGATAGACGGCCTGAATCCAATGGCATGGGGTTCAACCAGTCTAAGTGTCGGGTCCTACACTTTGGTTACAATAACCCCATGCAGAACTATAGGCTGGGGGTGGAGTGGCTGCCGGATGATCAAGTGGAAAGAGATCTGGGAGTGTTGGTTGATAGAAAACTTACCATGAGCCAGCAGTGTGCCCAGGTGGCCAGAAAAACCAATGGTATCCTGACCTGCAACAGGAATAGTGCTGTCAGTAGGACTAAGGAAGTTATTGTCCCCCTGTACTCCGCACTGGTTAGACCACATCTTGAGTACTGTGTTCAGTTCTGNTTTTTTTTTTTTTTTTTAATTAGAATCTCCTTCATGGGTTACAGGACAAGAGCTATGATTAAAAAAAAATACAAGCCAAAACAAAAAGACATTAAAAAAAACCCTTCACACTTATGAATTGAAATGTTATTGTTTAATCAATTACAGCTCTGAAGTATTAAAGCAGAAATGAAACTTGAGCTGCCCTAGATGGAAATCCAGAACTAATTTAAACTCCAGACTGTTCTGGGCATTCTTATTTCTCAGAGTCTTACTTATTTCATTCCTCATTCCATGTTCATCTTCCAAAAGCAATTGCTGTGATTTTAGATTGTTAGAAAACTATTCAAAAAAATCTTATTATGATGATTAGCTAGAATAACACTGGCCTGCCTCAGTCTAAAAGCTGGTTTTGATCTGGTGTTCAGATCCCAATAACTGCCTGCAAAAAAGACTGGCATGCAGATAAGAAAAAAGTTGGTCTCTGCTCACCCTTAGTTTAAATTAATATATTTTTCAGTGTAGAGAACAGTTGTTTCATTCTTCCTCGGCTTAGTTCCTGTTTTGCTTTAAATCACTGCTGGAGCAGATCTGCCAAATAGCCTGCACTTGGCAAGTCAGTCGTATTCCTACAGAAAGGAGAAAATGTACCAGAGGCTGTCTCTTCCCCTTCTCCCAATCCACCACTCTCTAGCAGGCTGTTGTGAGCCAACCTATGCATTTCCTAGCCTTTATCCACCCAGGTCTCATATTTAGATCTTGTGCAATGAAATCTCACTTATTATATCATTTATGCAACAGAAATGTTTCATATGAAACTGCAAAAAGAAATGCAGATAAAAATCCACTTGTAAAATATCAAATGCAAGCATTATCCAGTTTTCTAAAGTTTACTGCTTTTATTTTTATAAATGCAGTGTATCGTTTCATTGTAATGCTCACTAGTGTACTACTAGCTCTTTTTTGTCATTTACTATAAACTACAAGTTTATCAGAGTTCTGTTGACTACACACTAATGAACATCACCCTTTAACTGAAGTGGTTTTACAGACACAGCTCTCAGCCTTACTTCCTTGAGATAACACAAGCCTTACTTCCTTGAGATAACACAAACACAGTTACTGTTCGTTTTGCTTTTACATTTACAGTATTATATGGTTGAGGAAAAGGAAAATCATTGTTCATTCTACTCCTGTCACTGTTAGCAAAAACCAAAACACACCAGAATATAAAACACCTAGGCAGAGGCTTTAAAAATGCCCACATTTGTCCTCCTAGCCTTCCTGGAGAGTCAGGAATGACAGGTTGAGAACTCAGTAAGTCGATTCAGATCTGTTACGCTCCAACCACTGAACTTGGTGCGTCCACACTCGTGTTTCACCTGTTTCAGCTGAGTGTATCATAATAAGTGACATGAACCCGGCTTCCAAGCATTTTCTTTCTGATCTGCAAGTGGACTAGCTCACACCTTCTTAAAATGCTATGCATGTGCATAGATGACTAACTTAGTCATCGTACTTATTCAGAAGACAATATACTAGCTACTTTCAAAAAGAAATAAAACCTTCACACAGTGAATTCTTCTATGCACAATGTTATTTAAATCTATTGCCATTTCTTGCATATCAAGGGAAATATTTTATCAGTATTAATGGAAAAGAACATTTTTCATTTTGTTTCTGAGGATCAAGCATGATTTTAGAAAGGTTAGCTAGGAAAGGGAAAACACCTTGATTGTTTTCCATGTCTCACTCTATTGTTGTTTCAATTCATCTGGCTGTCCATTTAAAATAACTTGAAAAAAGGATGAAGAAACAAATAGCCCACAAAACTTGGAGAATAATCTGCATTTAAATGAAATTGATACTTTTTAAGAACTATGTTTGGTCACTGCCTTAATTACATAGTCTTGCAACACAGAGATATTTTAAGATTTAAACAAAGGTTTTTATGCCATCAACAATTAAAATACTTCTAAGATGATATCACTGCTGATGTTGGTATCAGGTCTAATCAGGTTATTCCATTTATCATAATCTTCACCAAGTCAGTTTGAAAAAGATGAGTGCTTTCAAGATTTGCCATTACAAACGTCAATTGCTTACAAGTCATTCACTTTCTCACCTTAAATATATATTATTAGGCTAGCTCTCCTTTCAAAGGGATAGGCAAGGCCAAGGACATGTATTTTCTTTCATCTTTGAGATGAGTAACAGAGAGTGGTTCCTTCTTTGATTATTAAATTAACAAACAATCCTTTTTATGAAGGCTTATTTTTTTACACTTTTACATTACATGTGAAAAAAAGGAAAAAGTTGCCTTGCGTCATAAGAACACAGTCTTGCAAAATGTGCAAACTGTGAAAATTTCCTTTTGTAAAAGATAACAGCTAAGATGGATTTCAAAGCCCAGTAAGGTTAATGAATGAAAATTATGTTATTTTGCTATTTTATACAGTCATAGTACTACTGCTGTTGTTTTGGGGAGGGATTTTTTTTCTTGTTTGTTGGCAATTTTTTGTTTTGCTAAGTTCTTTTATTTTATTGCAGGGGGGCAGAGGTGGCTATTTTTACAGAGACTTTAAATGAGACTGCAGGACTATAATTTCTTAAAAATATGATCAACCAAATATTGATATTGTTCTCCATATGGTTTATATATGCTTCTATGTAGTAGTCACAGAACTTGTAATTACAAATATTCATTCATTATTACTGAAACTGCAATTACTTCAACATTTCTTCCAGCAATGGAGTGAAAAATTACTTGCAGGGATCAGAGACTTTCATTCTTTGCACACACAGAAATAACTATCTAAACAAGACGAAAGCTCCACTGCAAACCACACCTCTCTCCCTCCTAAATTTACATGTTTTGATTAGTAGTAATTAAGTAATTAACTAGCCTGAGAATTCAACAGAACAGAATACTCAATTCATACTGCAAACATATGGGAAACATACACTTTGTTTCACCTTCAAATTTTTTTCATGCCAGGAAGGATTCATTTGCTGCTCCAAGGAAGCCTCATGGAAACTCAGAAGTTTCTCAATATTTAAGGTAGTTACACATGGCACTGTTTTTCCTATGGACAGTTGTAGTGGGTCTAAATGGCAAGCTGATGTTGCCTGGCAAAACATGTTCATGAAGGAATAAAACACTGGACAATAGAGTAGTGAGGGGGGGAAGGAGTGTGAAAAGCAGATGTGAAAAGACAGAAAGAGAGCAGATGGTCCAGCAATAGAGTAGACATTCCCCTGCCTGCAGAAGAGCCTGCACTGTAGCAGGATTATCCTAAAGGAACTGCAGCCCATGAGAAGGACCATGATGGAGGAGAGGGAAAGTGTGAAAAGAAAGGAGGAGCAGAGAAGAGCTTTAAGGAACTGACCAAAACCGCCAGTTCCCCACTTTCCTGTGCTGTTTGGGGTGGTGGTGGTGAGGAAGGTAGAGGAGCAAAAAGGGAAGTTGGACATGGGTCAAAGGGTTACTATTTGGTTTTGTTTCTTACTACCTGAATATACTTTAATTACAGAATCAGAGAATCACAGAATATGATCCAGTCTAAACCTCCCCTGGCGTAGCTTAAAGCCATGTCCTCTTGTTCTGGTTCTGGCAGCCTGAGAGAAGTGATTTACAGCCACCCAACTGCAACCTCCCATCAGGTAGTTGTAAACAGCAATAAGGTCACCTCTGAGTCTCCTCCAGGATGAACAACCCCAGGTCCCACAGTCCCTCCTCATAGGGCTTGTTCTCCAGTCCTTTCACCATCCTTGTCACCCTTCTCTGGACCCTCTCAAGCCGTTCAACATCTTTCTTAAACTGGGGAGCCCAGAACTGGACCCAATACTCACGATGTGGTCTGACCAGTGGCAAATACAGGGGAAGAACAACTTCCCATTGGCCACGTTATTCTTGATACAGGCCAGGATGCCACTGGCCCTCTCAGCCACCTGGGCACACTGTTGGCTCATATTAAGTTTTCTGTCAATCAATACTCCCAAATCCCTCTCAGTTTGGCCATTTGAACATGAAATTCAATATTCCCCAAGTCAGAAACTGGTAAGCAATCTCCCTGACTTTATCTCAGCCTACTTGCTTTCTCAGATGATTTTCTAACCCTGTCCCACAGAGAGGGAGCAGTGATTGAGTGGCTGGGCAGGATTTTGTCCCCTAGCAAGGATATCCCATCTCTGAAATTAAATGTGGGTGTATCAGTTATATGACACCACAGCAAATCTTCTAAAACAACACATGACTTCCCCCCTTGGCAATACTTTTTGATTTGTTCTAAGTTCCAGTTTTGCAGAATAAACCTAAACTGTAATTTGTTTGCTCACATTTAGCAATAAAACACCTAATGCTGTATGAACATAGGTAATTGAACACAAAATTAACTCTAGAGTGTTTGAGTATTGTACTTTGAGTCAATTCTTTTCACAAATAACTCCATTTGCATAATGGGATCAAAAAAGAGACCTGTGTATCCAAAAGCTATTCCTTTCTACAAACTGTAAGATTTAGCATAATACCACAAACAAAATGCAACACAAACTTGTACTACTTTTAATTAACAAATAGCATAGAACTCCATATTACCTATGGAGTTTGTGTCTCAAAGTGTTCTTCACTTTCAAACCTGTGTTTTTTTCAAGTTTTCCTTAGAAAAATTATGAATAGTTTCTAGAGTAGTAAATATTTTTATCATGGCAGTATTCAAAGATCTATGTAGTAAAGGCTCTTGCATCCATTACTTATACTTTATAAAAGGAAAAACTGATATGAATAATATCTGAATACTTCTGTGACCAAATCAATGAGAAAATAGATATTCCCAGTGTAAGCATATGATTTCCAAGAATACAAGTTACAGATCAAAAACCAACATAAACCAAACAAAAACCAAACAAAGACCCAAACCCAACCCAACCCAAAACAAACACACAAAAACAATCCCCTAAACAAAGAAATAACCCCACAAAAACGTATGGAAAACAAAAACACAACCCCTCCAATCACATTGATATGGAAGGAAGAAGAAAACAAAATTTTCATTGAACTTCTGAACATGAGATAGATTATAGATATTTTAGGAAAGGAAACTGTTTATAGATATTTTAGGAAAGGAAAATATTTTATGGTCCCTCCTTTAGTTAAATATTTTTGCGAATTCCTCCTGTAACTGTATTGGGTAATGATGCTGCGTTCTAATACAGAGTACTAGATAAATACCTAAAGTATGAGAAACTGTATATGTAGCAAGGGACATACTAAGGCTAAATGCCAACAAGGCATTTCACCTTAGCCACCTAAGATTAGACATCTAAATAGAATATACAGTCGCCCCTCTTGCACTTCACACTCCCCATATTGCAGCTTCAGAACTTAGCTACATGATTTTTTAGAAATGTAGGAGATTCGTTTTGCAGCTGCACATGCGCGACCTGTCGTGGCGGCGGCCCCGGCCTGGGCGGTGAAACAGGCGGCGGTAGGGCGGGGGCACGGGTGACGGCAGCAGGGGCGGCGCGGCCGCCATTCAATTCAGAAGTCAGGCTGTGCGGGATCGAATTGAGACTGCGGGTGCGCAATATAGGAGACCCGACTGTACTTATATATGCTCCCTTGTTATCCAGTCCAAGTACTCCTTCCAGACAATTTGTACTGCTCTCTGACACCTCTTTTTGTAGTGTATTAATTACTTGGTGTCAATTTCTTTCCACTGACCAGAGGAAGAGCTAAATGTCTACTTTATAACTTGACAATTCCTAGACAACTGAGTTGGGTGAGATAATTTCTATCCAGGCTAATCAGAGAAAACCAACTTTTAGGTAAATAATTTTTCCTCTTTGTCAGCCAATACAACATCCACTTCGTAATGCATAGAGTTGGTTAGGTTTATTTTTCCTTGGTTTTGTTTTCTTTGATTTCATTTTACAATGTCCCTTTTGTCTTTAATAACTTTTCAACTAAACCACATCTCAAAACTAGTTCCACAGCCCCCCAAAGCAAAGAAACACAGACTAAGCATCAACACTGAGCTTGGCAGGTTTACTGGAATTTTAAAAACCAGTCTTTGGAGAAAATTGTTAGCATGAAGGCAATCGTGCAAATTCTAAACCAGTTTGCCTTATTTGAGTTCTACTTTTTGTTTGGTTTTGACATTTAGAAGGGATTTCTGGTTAATAGGAACATTCTGAAACAGGGGATTAGACTTGTTCATTACTTAACCAGGTTAACACCGGGGGAAATGCACTTCAACCAGAGTGCCATAAGTGATGAAATGATGGCATCCACTATTTTTTATTTTGTGGAAGAGAAGAAGTAAGAATTTTTTAATAGTCAAATAGCATAAACACTATATTTTAAAATTGACTCTCAGAAAAAAAGATGTCCCATTTAACAGACTATGGCTTATTACCCCATTTCATAGGAGTAAAGAATAATTTCACAGCCTACCAAGCAATAAGAAACTGCAGTGAAAATGTGAAAATTAGCAATAAAACACCAGGTGTTCAGCTATAGTGTAAAATATCCTAACAAAATTTTCACCTTGTATCTCTGACCACCCAGGAAGTAGTTTTAATTAATACAAATTGAAGTCTCATTTAATGAGGGAAAAAGTGTATCTTTTCAAGAATATACTGCGCTGTGAAAATTTTTCTCCTCTTTATTGCACATTTTTATTATAGGTGACTAAGAAAAATGTTGTTTATAAAAAAGTAACTCAAAAACCCCTCTAATTAAATGTACACTGAAAAAACCATTTGTTTATGTGTCAAATTCCACAATGTGTATCAAAGACATCTATCTCTTCAATGCAGCTTTCCCAAGAAGTAAGATTTGATCCTCTGAGGTGTTGTACCTTGAGTAATCACTTAGGCTCCTGCAAAGCCACAGCTAAATCTAATTATCTTCTGAAGTAAGACTGCAGTCAAATAAGGCAGCAACTGTGATCATAGCTCCTACGAAGTCAAGACCACTGTGACAACATGAGTGAGCAGAAGTTCTTCTCCCAAGACCACTTCAGGCACAAGTGTGCTTTACATTGCAGAGCAATGAAACATACTGAAACTAGTTAGTGCCAAAACCTCATAAATAGGCTGCTTAGATAAACCATTTTAACACAATGGACTACGTAGTAGGTTTTGCAGAAGAGGAGTTTGGTATTTGTTCATGAAGGGCCAAATAAACTGTCAAGTGTGAGTATAAACACCTACCCATAAGATACGTTGTCTCTCCAGGATTTACAGCTTTATAATGGCTCTAAGAGGTACCACAAACAGGAGATTTTCATCCTAATTTTTTTTTTTTTACCTTTTTTATTATAAAACTGCATTTTTCCAATATAACAATGAATAACTGTTTCTTTGTGAGTTTCCAGATTGTGTATAAAATACATTAAGCAATTTAATTTAAAACAAATCAGACTGACATCTAGTTCATAAATGATACAGAGCTTTTGATGGCAAGAGATTATACTTGTCTTTCCAGAAGAAAGAATAAAGTATGAATCACTTAACATTTATTTACTTTTCAAATAGAAGTATAAATAATCTAGTGGTGATAAGACTTCATTTGAACAACATGCAATTTTATATTCTGTTGCTAAGTAAATTGACTGTTCGCTGTGTAATATGCTAAGGCAGATCTTTTGCATATTATATTTGTCACATCTGCTCTTCTTAGCCCTTTGAGTTTCCTCGTACACTAGTAAAGCTTTTAACAATTAAAGTAAGATTTTGGGTTGGCTTTTGTAGGGGTTTTTTAATTATGAGAAAAATCCCTTTTTGATCTTCCTGAGACTCCACCAAGTAATTTAGTCATAAATAAATTATGCCAAAATAAGCAAACGTAATAAAGACAGCTATAGATACTGTCTAGATCAATATGAACATTACAGTGTGCTTTCACAGTCTTTTTAACTCAAAGGAAACCCTTGCCACTCACACAGAAAAACACTCCAACATCTTATTAAAAATTGTCACACAATGTGAAGAGAACTTTTTTCAGAACTTCAAAGGAAAATCCTACAGCATCGTTCTGTCATCCTCATATATCTTACGACAAAGTTTTTCACTGTAAAAACATAATGAGGCTTTAAATGTCATTATGATGAAAATGCAAAGGGGAAAAGACAATAGAAGGAAATCTTTTTATGCACTTCTTAATCAGGGCAGTTTAATTTTTATCTGGGTTTATTTTGGTTTTTTTTAAAACCAAACTGGCTATTTGTCAGTTTATCTCAAACCATCTACTTTCTTTTAAAATATTTTCAGTTCAATTGAGTGAATTTCTATCTCTTTATATGCCCTCAAGAATGTATTTCTTCTTTGCTTTTAAAATTACCTATTTCTCTTTTCCATACATATTGGATCCTTATAGGACATGGAAACTTGCTCGTCCATCAGTGGAAATCACCGCATTTAAAACTGAGTATTTATTTAAGTGGCATACAAGAGGCTTACAGAATTCACTTATATCAAATATCAGACATGAAAACCTTGTAGTATTTCCCAGGCCTAGGATGAAATAATTATTTGTGTCTGTTTGTATTTCTACAATTTCTTTGCATAAGTAACAATTCTAAACATGATTTTGAGCTTTTTAGATTCCACAAAGGAGCCACACCAGCCAGTAGATAACATTCAACTAAACACAGATAACATTCAGCTAAACACCCAAGCAAACCAAAAGAGCAGCCAGGCAATAAAGCAAAATGAGATAGAGGCAGATAGCTCTTTTCCATAAACAGAAAGTTTTCTAAATTTCAAGTTGCAAAAGCCAACAATAAAGTATATGATACATGTAGTAAAGATTTTATTTTCCATGCTTTTGAAACATCAGAACAACTCCAAAAAGTTATCTACCAGGAATACAACCTGAAGAGTGGAAATAGTTGTGATGAAAAAAACAAATCACTTTTAAAAATCAAGCTTCCTGTCAACAGATTCGTGCCAAGTTTCCTGCATTTCCAGAACTCAGTTTTGTTTATTTTGCCAAGCAGTTTAGCTACTTTGAGGCACACCTTAGGATGGAAAAGCCTCGAATCTCATATTGATTCTGACAGTTGGAGACTGAGAGGAGCAAATAACGTACGTGGGTTCATTCTAAAAAACCAGTAAGAATATTAATATTCAAAGTCTTGAGTGATCAGACATCTCTGTTACTATGTTTCCTCATGCTTCCATGAACATTTAACTTAAATGTTTGAAAACTGTAAAATAAAAGAAATGGTGAAAGCAGACCAAAGGTGCAGTTAGGACAAATGTTTTTAACAAATGTTTTTAACAAAAGTTAAAAAAAACCTTCTTGTTTTCTATGCAAAAGTAGAAAATTCCTATCAAAGATCACACTTAATGAAAATACTTTGTTTATTAATATGAATCACCAATGTCATAATTTGAATCACCACATCACCAAAATTATAGTTTGCTCCTTTCAGCCACTGTAAAGAGTAAGTCTCTGCAATTGTTTAGGTGCACTGAAGTCCTACAGAAGTAAAAGCTGATTTTATTTCCAAAATTCTTTTCAGCCCGAATCATCAAAGATTTTGGCATTCATATTTTCCTTTTTTGTATTGTTTCTGCCTATGTCCTTTATAGATTCTTATATAGATTCTTATAATCCTGATAGTGTGCATCAAAGAGCCCAACAGGTGTATAAGAAAAAAAATCTCAAGTATTTTTAATGCAGACAAGAAATTACACTTACAATTTTTGATTGCAGTAAAGGACCAAAAGGACTTAGCAAATATCTTTAGCTTCTGAGAAACAAAAAATATTTTCCAGCATGTTGGTGCAGATACTGAACTTCTTGCAAATGTGACAGAACATGGTTCCAATTTTTAATGTGGTGTATCCGGGGCAAGAGAAGCTCACTAAAATGTCTCTAGTTTTTCATTTGCTCTCAGCTGATTTGGGATTAAGGGCTTTGGAGGACCTTTTAGCAACTGGAAGTGCTAAATATTTATGATGCGTTTATTATAAGTGACGGTTGATTCCTGTAATCATGAATTCATATCCTATCTCCACTGTGAATAATATGCTAAAGTATTTTGATGGAGCAAGATTACTTCTCATCTTCACAAAGAAGCTTGAAGGAAGTTCCACAGAGACCACAGAGATTTTGCTCACAGGGACAGTATCTACATAAATTGCAAAAATCTCACCTTTGAGTTTTCCTACGTTTTTTACGGTCCAAAAGTGTAGGTCAAGATTGTCTAACTCATCTACAAAACTCAACACTATTTACACTTCTGAGTCTCACACATATCAGAAACCACAGTGCTGCTAACCTTTCAGAAAGATTAGCTAGTAGCAAGGTGAACACTGCAGTACAGTGAAACTACTGTTAACCTTGTATTGGTGCACTTGTTGCAGCAACACTGTACCAAAGGCATGACTTCTGTTTTGATATCCTAAGCTTTTACAAGAGACTGTATAGATTGATTGATTTAACTTCTTATAACTCTAGTTAAACTCTATTAAATATCTATAATAGAATAAGAATGTTAAAAATCTACTTCAGTTACTCTTCCTGCTCTGGATAGCAAGCCCATTTGACGGAAAAAACATGAATAAATTCGTATCTGGCAAATTAAATCAGCATTACCATATCTTTCAATACAGTTTCAGGTTTCTTTTATGGATTTCGATTTCCCACAAAAACTCTTTATGTTCTACTATGAAGTACTCAAATTCTTCCAATATTGAACTTTTATTTGGGCTCAAATAATGGAATATCCTAAGACTCTTTTCTCCCATTACCTCAAATATTTTAAGCATCTGCAGAGATGTTTTTGAATCCTATTAAGAGAAAGAAGAATAAAACAATCATCTCTATGCTCTTTTATTTCCCCATGTGCTACAAAGTGAATTAATTTGTATTCAGTCCTTATCCACCAAATATTGGACAAACATTACCATATATGACTTAAGTAGCTCAATATTAATTTATCAGCATTTGCTTATGTAAGCAACTTTTTTCCATCAGCATGCTTACACATTTTACATAGACATAAAAGGTCTACTGGCCTGGCTGTCAATACTAGCAAGGTGGGAATGATGCAAAAAGAGGATGAATGCTTTTGAGGAAGCCTTATTTCCAAGTGTTTAAAAGACACTAGTTCAAGAGAAATTAAATATTTATTTTTATTTGAATTTTTATTTGAATTATGAATTATTATGAATTATTTTTATTTTAATTTTTCATTTACAAATTTTTACTTTCATACTTTTATTTAAAAGAAATGGTAAAATCATGAATTCCAAGTTGTTTAGAGATTTTTTTATCCTTCCTCTGATAGAATGAGAGAGGATGTTGAGAGTTCTGTAAAAAGACCACAAACAGTCTAAAAGAAGCAGAACATCTTTCTTTTCCTTTAAAAATTGCAAAAACAGATGCAAGTAAAAATCCAATTCTGTGATATAAAAACTGAATATTCAAAGCCTGCTGAGTGCAAAAATAAATCACTCAATAAGGTTAAAAGAATTCTGGGAAACTGATAGAATACAAGCTAGAGCACAGATAATCATCGGGCAATGAGAAAGATCTGGCAAGATTTCTGTAACAAAATTACCGCGGATAACTCGGCATCATCAGTTTGCAAGTACAAGTGGGATTCAGGATAAAAAAAGAACCATGTCCTGTTTAAGAATATAATACCATATTTTGAAAAGGAGCCTATTAATAGGCCAATCTCTTTTGTGACAGGGAGAAATACAGTCTAACTCTGAAGTGCAAAGCTATTAAATTCAGAGGTTAAAACTTTGCACATTGCAAAATGGTTAGAAGAAATGGACTTAATTATTTGTAAGGAAGACAGGCTTAAATTAAAACATAATTCCTTAAAACCAGTCAACTNTAAAACTCCAAATTATATTTTCTGAATAATATTTTTTTTATAAAAACACTCATGAAAACTTTTCTCTCGCCCTAACAAAGAACTCCCTATATATTTTAGTTAATTCAGAGAAGTTAAACAAATGCAGGATAGAAACCAAGGAAGAAATGTGTCTGTTATAAAGATCAATACATCGCATTTTCTATCCATTTTGCTGATATCAATCTGATTTCAAAAACTCTTAGCAGTGAAGTTTTTAAAACCTTCCTCAAAGCTCTAACCCAGTCCTTAGGCACCCTCACTGTCACAATATATTTCCTACTGTTTAATCTAAATCTCCCTTACTGATTTTAGTCTTTAATTGTTATGTCTACACAAGTTTGGTCTTGGCTAGTTTGAACAACCACTGTTCTTTATAACTTTCCTGCTGGATTATGTTTTCTTTAGACAACTGATAATTCTCATAGCTCAGCTGTAGTGAACTCTTTTCAACTGGCCCACCCCATTCTGCTCTGGATTGTCACCAATTGAGCCTCATCCTTTCAATTACCTAGTAACAGAAATCAAATATATGTTCTGTCAACCCAATCTTTGTACAGAAAACCTACAATGGCCAGCATTTCTCTCAAAGGTTAGATTAGAAAAAGAAAATACACTTCTATGTGTGCCACAGTTTGGGTTATTATTGCAGATTGATACAAAGGATTACTCACAAGGACTCAGGCTTTGAACATATTAAGTATGGTATAGCAGCACTTATTTAATAAAGTGGACCGATCAGAATGAAGCTCCAATACAGATTTTTTTTGCATCTGAGGAAATATTTTATGTTTATCAAAATGTTTATCAGAATAAACTGATAGAGAACTCTGGCATACACACACTTACGCACACACATACACAATGTTTTCCTGATAGGTTTGTTGAAGATTATTATTCAATTTCATATAAAGAAAAAGTCAGAATTTATAAGAAAAAAATCTGTGATTCTTTATGGCATCTTTTTAATGTATACATGTTTACATGTATTGCACAGATGTAATTTGGGGGAGACATGTATGTTCAATCAACCTAAGATGTCATTGCAGTTTGCACGTGCTATATACATGGGACTGTACATTTTGCTGAGGTTCACAGGTTCACAGGTTATTCTGAGTTGGAAGGGATCCACAGGATCATCTAGTCCAACTCCCAAGCAAATGCCCATCCAGGGATCAGACCCACAAGCGTGGAACCATGGGCACCATGTCCCATCCATCCGAGCCTCTCATCATCTAGGCCATGTCACTGAACACCTCATCAAGTCTTCTCTTAAACATCTCCGGGGATGGTGACTCCCCCATCTCCCTGGGCAGTCCATTCCACTGAGAAAAAAAAAAAAAGCTCTTCCTAACTTCCAACCTAAACCTCCGCTGGTGTAGCTTAAGGCCATGTCCTCTTGTTCTGTGAATCAGGCATAAACAAGTATTTTGCAAGATTATGTAGATCTCATCACACCTACTGCTGAGTGAATGAATTGAAAGTTTGGTTGAGTATGCCAACAGGAGTCATCTCTTTGACTGAGGTTCTGGCATACCAATAGAGGGATCAATAACTCTAGGGATTAGTTACTGGCTCTAGGAGGTGCAGCTTCATATATTAAAAGGACTCACTTAAATATATTAAACAGTCCTCTTCAAGAGTTAAATTAGGTAAATAAAGACAACATGCATTTTTCACTTTTTCGGTAAATACACTGAATTTGGAAGCAGAAGTACTTCAGAGATTCCGTCATGTTCATGGTTTCTTTGAGTCCAACTAAGCAATGGAATGTTGATGCTGATTCTCAGTCCAAATTTGTTTGTCTCTTTTTTTAGAAGAAATTTTTGCAGTCACCATAACTGTAGCAAATTGTCAATATTTTCACAGATCCATTTCTCAGTGTCCACAGTCAGCCCATTGGACTGGAAATACAGGTTTCATTTATACGATTTCCTGTTGTTTATGCTCCAGTATTTTCTGTATTTTAATTGTAGCAGACATTTCTACATATAATTCAGTTTTATACCTATGAAACTTATTCAGTTTTAAAGCTCTTTGCTTATATAACACTAAAAGGTGAAGTGGTATCTGAACACATTTTCTGTACATTGTGTGTAATTATCTTGCCTGTGTGATACACAATTCCTTAAAAAATCTCCCTATCACTATAAAATTTTAGACATTTTCTGTTCTCATGTGTGTGTGCACAAGTGTGTCTAAAGTATGACTTTCTGAAGATGTCAGCCTTAATGAGCTACGTATATGTGCATATATCTACATCTGCATCTATAAATATGCATATAAACATATAGATGTATATATATATATATATATATACACTCACTCCCACACATGACAAAATAAAAGCCAAACAAGTTTAAGCTGCACAGTATTACAATACACTACAACACATCTCTTGAAAGATTGTTGTTATAAGGTTACAATACTTCCTATTTAAGTGGGTTATTTTAAAGATTGTTTTGTTGCTTTCATTTTTTTTTTTTGGGGG
>WEKX01017908.1:0-11175 GCA_013390025.1 Pitta sordida | reverse complement strand
TAAATAAAGACAACATGCATTTTTCACTTTTTCGGTAAATACACTGAATTTGGAAGCAGAAGTACTTCAGAGATTCCGTCATGTTCATGGTTTCTTTGAGTCCAACTAAGCAATGGAATGTTGATGCTGATTCTCAGTCCAAATTTGTTTGTCTCTTTTTTTAGAAGAAATTTTTGCAGTCACCATAACTGTAGCAAATTGTCAATATTTTCACAGATCCATTTCTCAGTGTCCACAGTCAGCCCATTGGACTGGAAATACAGGTTTCATTTATACGATTTCCTGTTGTTTATGCTCCAGTATTTTCTGTATTTTAATTGTAGCAGACATTTCTACATATAATTCAGTTTTATACCTATGAAACTTATTCAGTTTTAAAGCTCTTTGCTTATATAACACTAAAAGGTGAAGTGGTATCTGAACACATTTTCTGTACATTGTGTGTAATTATCTTGCCTGTGTGATACACAATTCCTTAAAAAATCTCCCTATCACTATAAAATTTTAGACATTTTCTGTTCTCATGTGTGTGTGCACAAGTGTGTCTAAAGTATGACTTTCTGAAGATGTCAGCCTTAATGAGCTACGTATATGTGCATATATCTACATCTGCATCTATAAATATGCATATAAACATATAGATGTATATATATATATATATATATACACTCACTCCCACACATGACAAAATAAAAGCCAAACAAGTTTAAGCTGCACAGTATTACAATACACTACAACACATCTCTTGAAAGATTGTTGTTATAAGGTTACAATACTTCCTATTTAAGTGGGTTATTTTAAAGATTGTTTTGTTGCTTTCATTTTTTTTTTTTGGGGGGGGGGGGAGGGGGCAACACTATTAGGCTGAGTGACATTAAGGTTTGGGAAAAAAAAATAGTAAAAAAATCCTGACTCCTCACGATGCCCTTCTAAAGCGCCTAGACATACACCTCATTTAGCCTTTTAATATACTCATGTTTCTTTCCTAAACCACCGCCTTTTAAATGAGCTTGGGAGAACTTGTTTCTGAAACAGCAATTTAGCTCATTTTCTGAGCCTCGAGGAATATAGTTAACTGATTTATTGCCTTATGGATGTTGTAATTGTTGCAAAACACGATGTATTCCCAGAACTGTGATATCCGTATGTCATTTGGAAAATATGCCTCCCAGCATTCCACTGAAATTAATGAAGCATGATTAAAAAGTTGCATTTCTTAAGCATGTTGAACATTCCAGCATGCAAAGAGTTATTGAAAAACTGTGAGATGTCAAGAGATAATAATTGTAGAATCATAAGCCAAAGAGAGTAATAGTTGCTGAAGTAACATTTTAATAATATCCGAAGTTTCAGCTTTTTAACAAAAACTGTAAATTTGAGAATCTGTAACTGAGAAAGAGAAATGGTTGGGCTGACTTCAAGCATGCAAATAATTTAGGAGTCACCATATAGCTATCAGAAATTACCAGGAAGAATTCTGATCCCACCCCACTCTCTCCTTGCCCCCTTAAAAAAAAATAAATAAATTGAGAATACTTGCACAACTAAGGTTCCCGCTTGTAAAAGACTTCCTTGCTAAAAAACAAGGAAAAAAAACCCCAAACACTAATCCTTCTCTAATACAGTAATTCTTCAAATATCACGGGAGGGCAGTTCCGGTAAGATGACGCAATAAGCAAAATCCGTGAAGTAGAGGTAAATAGGGTAAATACCATAAATACAGTAAAACTGGTAAATACATTAAAACCACTAAAGCCGGCGGGAAAAACACGATGCATTGAAGTAGCAAGGGGTTACTGCACCTGTTTAATTTTTTTTCAGATTATAAAAACTCAAGCAGTAACATGTTTTTCTCATTGCCATTAGTAATTTTTCAACTGAAATTAAGAAATAGGACAACGTTTTCAAGACCAAGTAGCAAGCATTTTCAGTAATCTTTAAAATTTCAATGATTACATAGAGCATCTCATTTAGAATATACTGAATAACTCTTATTTGAGGATAATTTTGAAAACTAAGCCACGAGTAACACACTTTGAAAAGCTGGTAAAATTAAATAACTTGAAAACTGCACTCAAATTTTGAGACTTTAATTTTTGCCATATGTTGAATGTTGTTCTTATGTTAGATGTAGACTAAGCCATACTTCAGCTAAAGCTTATCAGTTGCCCAAAGTGCCACCTACTATTCTGCAATGTGACTTGACTATGATCAAGTCAACAGAATCAGAGAAATTCCCGGTGTTGTGAACTCAATCACACATTAACAGAATTAAGAAGTATACCAAGGGTCCCAGCTACATTTGAGAAATTAAATCTAACTTTTTAATAATGAGAATGAATAATGAGAATGTCATCCTGGACATCTAATTTTTACTTAGCCTTCTAAATTCAATGCCTCTTCTAGATAGATTTACAATATACACATTACAATATAGGTTTTATGAAAACAGATTGGTATGGCACAGATTACAGAGCGCCCCCAGAAGTCGCGGGGGGATGGGTCTGGGCAGGTCCCATGAGTTATGCAATCTCTGAAGATACTGAACCCATGAATAT
Source organism: Pitta sordida (assembly GCA_013390025.1). Taxonomy (NCBI): domain Eukaryota; kingdom Metazoa; phylum Chordata; class Aves; order Passeriformes; family Pittidae; genus Pitta; species Pitta sordida. Next base: position 8,617 of record WEKX01017908.1, on the reverse strand, counting down.
TCAATTATCCCCTGCCTGTAGCCACACACTTTCCATTAACTATGTCTGCAGCCAGTCCTGGGAGCATGGTTCACACTGTAACACCTCATTAAAGTGAAGGAAGCGCCTTTTGGTGCCTCTTGGCTGCACACTCCGAGGTCCGGGATGTTATGCACGTGCGTGCAGTTGCACAACTCGCAGAAAATCCAAGCGCGACTAACTGAATACGTGAACCGCGAATACGTGGTTTCTCTGTGTTTGCCCCTATAATATACAAAACTACCTTTCAATGGTCCATTCACAGTATTAGTTGCTGGTGCTCTGGGAAAAACAAGTAATCCAAAAAATCTGTTTATTTAAGCAGTGCATAAATGAAGCATGCTCAATTCATGTCAACAGTCCAACATTCCATTACATGTCATATTTTTGTCTACAAGGTACTTATCTCTCTCCATCTGGTTGATATTTTAAAAAATATTGGAGGCTTAATAGTCTGTCTTTACTTATGCCAGACAAATGGTTGAGAATTTATTGACTGAGCCATTATTTCATATAATGAACCTTCAATCAAAGTGCAAGCAAGTATTCTATTATGGTTACTAAGTACTTCATTAACATTTCATACTATTTACTGTTCCTAAACTACCAGAACAGCAAACTAAACCCCTCAAATGGCTATAGACGCAACAGAAAACAGGTATGGGATATATGAGAAATGCTAGCAATGAGCAAGTGCTGCTGGCAAGTAAATACTGGAGGCAAAACATATATAGATACAGTTAACCCTTGAGTACCAGAGGGCCACAGGTCTCTGAGGGTACCACAAAGCCCTCACTCCGTGAAGATAGGCAGCTCAAAAATATGTAAATTAGCCTCACCCATCGCCCCACCTCTGGCTCCGAAGTGTTCGGCCGCCTTTTGCAACTGGCAAAGCCATTGTTGGTGAAGCTATTGTTGAAGGTTGTTGGGTTAGTGGGAACTTGTGTTCCGATACCAGTGATGTGGAGAATGATCCTTTTGATCCTGTGGTGATGCAGCGGTAGAGCGAGAATATTTACTTTCGTAACAAGCTGCTTTTTCCCCCCTGGCCTGTGTTCAAGCCAGATATCCCAGAAGGAACCTGGTGTTATGCTTGCGAACGTGACACACAGGCTGCTGCGGCAGTGGGCTGTGGGACACAGGGTGCTTTAGTGCTTTTGGAAATACTGGACAACACAGAGCCCCTCTCAAAAGAGGAGAGAGATGTCCACTAGAGCCTTTGGACCTCCAAATTAAAAATGGGGGGTGAGTGGGGCAGTGGACAGAAGTAGTGCTTGCCTATGTCACCATGAAGCACAGGGCCATCTTCACAGAGGAAGAAAATTGCAAAGAAGTGAACCCATGAGAACACAGCTGAAAAGTAATGAGGGTTTACTGTATGTAAAACATCAGATACATGTTGATAAATGTTTATATTCACTTTTCTCTTTAGTGTATTCAGAATATCTGGAATTCTTAAGTTTGTCTTTAAAGAATGCAAAAAGCTATTTAGATTTCTATAACACTTTCTATACAGTACTTTTATTCAGAGTTCTCTTACTGTTACTCTTTAAGAAAAAGGGACGGAAAGTAAAAAAAAGCTCCCTTTCAATCAGCCTACAGATAAATATTCACACAGACACCATTCTTCTGAAACAGGCAAAATTTTGTTGATTCTTAATTACAGAACCACAGAATCACAGAATCAGTAAGGTTGGAAAAGACCTTAGAGATCATCAAGTCCAACCTATCACCTATTACCAATCTAATCCAGTCAAACCNTCATGTTAAGTTTTCTATCAACCAGTACTCCCAGATCTCTTTCCACCTGATCATCCTGCAGCCACTCCAACCCCAGCCTATAGTTCTGCATGGGGTTATTGTAACCGAAATGTAGGACCCGACACTTAGACTGGTTGAACCCCATGCCATTGGATTCAGCCCATCTATCCAGTCTGTCAAGGTCCCTCTGCAGAGCCCTCCTACCTTCCTCCAGATCGACTCAAAGTTTAACAAGAATTCATGAACCAAAATGATAAATAAAATAATTACTGTCTAGTTAAATCAATCTTACATATTATCAAAAGACAGAACAATTTGTTGCATGTAGCCTGATCATATTTCCCAAAAAATGTGAGCAAAACATTCACCTCACTAATATTCTATAGTCTCTTAAAAGTACAGATGTCATCTATATAGTAACTTAAATTAACAGCATGTATTTTAAGGAAATAAAGAACAAAATGAAAAACAGTAGTACTAGTAGCAATATTAATAGTAGTAGTAATAGTAGTAATAATAACTACCTTACAGCTTCTAATTACGTATTTAGGAAACAAAATTACAGCCTTCCAAGCTATACAAAATCATGTCAAATTAGCAATAAAAATTAGTAAATTAGATAAATATCTCTTTCAGTCTTAGGCAATATTTGAGAGCATTATCATGTAATAAAAATAAAATAAATTAAAAATTTCAACACATAATGTCATCAGATTTCTTCCTTGTGATTGGTATGCTCAGATTATAATGGCAAGTCCAAAATATCACTTGTAATCTCTGTGGCTATGACAGAGGTTCTCAGAAGAACTTGGAAAATATAAGGCTTGAGGATCTTGATGTCATAAAATTCTACAGATTCTACAAAATAAATTTCTACAAAACAATTGTCTGAAGAAAGCTTTTCACTATACGAACGAATACTGAAAATTTGTATTTTGATAACTTGGATGAAGAGAAACCAAATCATTCCACAAACAATAAAAACCTTTTTTGAGCCTGATGGGGTGTTTAATTATCTCAAATAAGAATAATGCTATTGTTCAACTACGGACTCTCTACTGCCATTTATTTAGTTTAGAAGGCACTCACATACCAGGGCTACCGACAGCAAGCTACAGTAAGTAGATTAGGATAGATTTACTGCTTGCCTTCCCAGTTAAAACTCTAAGACTTTGTGAAATGGAAAGGGGTTGTTCCTATATTTTCCTCCTCTCAATTGGCTATTAACTGGCTAGCTGACAGCAAAAGGAAGTAAACATCTATCATCTTCAATAGGAAGCCAAAGAAAGCAAAAAATCCTATCATAATGTTCTGTCAAAAACAGTAGAGAAAAGGTAGTGTAATTTTCAGATGCAAGAATGATACGCAAATCCTTGATCTTTATCACACAGAGTATTATCATAGAGAGCTATTCACACCTGGTACAAAGGAGAACTACACACTTTTTAATTTACTCTTCAGTCTTTCTAGTTTGAATACCTCCTGTATCATTTTCCTTGGTAAAATGAAAGCACTGAACTCTGACCAGGACAAAACCACTTACATAGTAAAACTTTATTGACTGAGAACATATGAATCTTATTAAGTTGACTTTAGAATTCAGACAAGAAAGAATAACAGGTGTCCAGCACCTCAGCACAATTATAATGATTTCTTACATTGAATTAACAGCAATGAAACATGCCTGATTTCAGCAGCTGTTGGAAGCAGCGGGGTTGCTTCAAACAGAATAAAGAGAGATTTCCACCTCCCCAGATAAATGCATTCAAATCAAACAGTGCATACCAACAGTTGGTAGTGCCCTGCTCCTGTGTTAACAGTGATTAATCACATCACTGATTGGTTCCCAACTATCTTCACTTCCAGCCTTGCTGTGAACAAGATCACTGAGCTGCTCATTAAAAGAGCTGTACATGAGCTGCAGGAGGGAAGGATGGTGATCCCCGAAGAATTGTTATAATCAGTATGAGGCCTTTTCAGCACTTTATATAAGCTTAACTGAGGTCAGGTGTCAGTGATTGCCCACATCTCTCCTGAGGCCGATACCACTTTGCACCCCACTACTGACAATACTGTCCAAGTAGCACAATTCTGTTTTATTGGTGGAACATTTGTTGGAACTACAGCGTGGGGAAAAAAATACCATTGACTCTGTACACTTAATAAGAGGTCTGCAAGTACTGGAGTATGGGAATATAAAAAAATGAATAGGTTATGGGCAGATAGTTACCCAGTTGCACCAACTGGGCAATTTGTCACAGGCATATTATTATTTAACTCTTCCACAGTCTGTTATTTTAGATTTCTACTAGCTAGACACCTATTCTAAATTGCTCATCGTGTCTACCTCCAGAGACAAAAGAGAAAAATCCTCCAGAGAATAAGTCAAACATCAGAAATTAGACAGCTAGACAGTGTGATTCACTCCATGGAGACGCTAATTTTTGTATGACCATACACAGCCCTGTATGACTAGTTTTGATTTAGCACCTAACATTTATATGGCTAACTTTTCTGAGAGAAAACAAATTTCTCTGAAAGCGAATTATGATTTCAGTCACTAGAGTGCTTCAAGTTACTGATCCATCTATTTCTATTGCTAGTTCTCAGACTGCAGGGTTTTGTTAGGTTGTCAGAAGTATTTGCAATACAACTGGACATTAGACCAACCTGACCACATTTGTCCAGCATTACACTGGCCTAAAAGAGACCTTCAAGGATCACTGGTGCCTGCTCTTTTGTAAAAATTCTGAATTGATTTAAATAATTTATTATTTAGCATCCCTACAAATCACCTTCTTCCCTCATTTCTGCCCTCTGACCTGACAAAGGTAGGAGCTTTTAGGTAGTTCCTAAAATTCGATCTCGCTGGGCTCATCCACTGATGTAAGTAATCGGTCTTTTGAAAACTGAAAAACCACCTAATCTATATACAAAATACTGTGGAGGTCACCTCATTAAAATTTTGCTCTAAGTTACTGAACAGTAACAAACCAAGCAGTTTTAAAGGCATCTGTTACTTAGCCACACACCCTTGTGAATTTTGGTCTCTGTAACTACTGACAGCTGCTTAAATCATTACCATATCCTCATCAATGTAATCAGTACCCTAAGGCTGCCCTACCTCTCAAATTCACAATCTGCAATGCTGCTCACTTCAGTGCTTTGGGGCATATTACCAACTCAAGCTTTTTCTGCTTTGATGTGCATGTTCTGTACCACTGACCCCAAAATATGCAGGTCTAATGAATTAGCTTTAATAGTTTTCTTACCCACTTAAACGTTTTTGTTTTAATTGCCTATAGTACTATGTGTCTTGAACTACACTGAAAAGTTCACAGCATAGATGCTAATGGTGCCTTTCTAATTACTGCATAATGAATAAAGGTCCTTCTGAGCAATTTTAGAGGTTAGACTTCACAATTAAGAAACGGGTTTTAATAGAAATCAACTTAAAATTTTTATGCACTTAATAGTAATAATCTACATCACAAAAATATTTTTAAATATCTGGTATTTTCAAAATATTTTTATAAATACTTTCAGTTACCCAAAATTAGTATTTTCTTAATTTTCTTTTAATCTACCAGCCAACAGCCACAACTTCAGCTTTATCTCATTTTCCCTTTAGTATACTTAATTTTCATGGATCACTGCTCTGGGACTGGACTTCATTTATCTTTTCATGCGCTTTAGGGAGCACTGATAACTGAGGGGCAGGGTCATGCCATCTACTGGCAAATTTTACATCCTTGTCTGTATGGGAGCAGAAGCCAATGACTTGTCTTAGACAAATGAAATGCTTTCCCAAACTAAATTCTATTCTTTCTCCATTATTTCCAGTTTCATGGGCATCAGTAAAGATATTATTTCTAATGGAGACAGAAAGTGTAGCAGCTGGCTATATTTCATTCTCGGTGACACTTGCTTTGTGCATCAATGGCATTAGCTAAAATAGTTTTGCATCACTGCTAGTCTGAAGAGCTGAGATCATGATAACATGGTGAGTTTAAGATTAAGGTAGATGAAAAATTCCCCTAATAATGCCTAAAGACTGTGGATTAGGTATAAGCAAGGTCCAATATCAGTTATTTCCATCAAAACACCAGATTTCTGCTCCCTTCATGTTCCTCATGTTATGTTAGGTTTGACATTTGGGCTTTAGCAGTATATTCATACACATATGTTGGACACATTAGCTATAATTATAACACCTGGTGTTAGGATATTTAATATGGTTAAATGGTCAGCTACCTGAATATGTGAAATTCAACAACAAAAACCATTGGGCATTTTACTACTGTTTCAACTTAAATATTCAGATTACAAATTCTCAGCAATGCAGTGTTATATCACACTTATATTCCTAAAAATGTAGCTACAACAACATTTAATTTCCTGCCACAGTTCCACCCAGCCCTAAACATTTTGTTTGGCTTTTTTTTCGTGTTTATCAAAAACATTTCTCTTTAAAGCTAAAAAGTTACTCTAGATGAAGAGTGTACAACTAAGTACACATTAGCAGGAAAATGAGGTAATATACAACTTCTGGTGACATTAACAATGTGGTACCAACAGTTCAAGCATATTAAGTGGCTTTGGACTGCCAGAAATCCATATTATGTATATTCAGATCAGTTAGAAACTCCATCTATCTAGAGGGGTTTTTTTGCTTGAATCAGGAGCAAGTTTTAGAAGCTGATGCTCACTGACTGATGTGCCGAGGTTTGAAATTGCACATACTGATTCTGGTGAATGGTAAAATGAGCTCCTGCATTCCAGGACATCCGGCACAGGACCAAACAAGAGACATACCTAGCAAAATTCTAAAAATTCATAATGTTTAAATCTCAAGACCTCATCATTAGTTGCTTCACTCTGAGGTTATCTACTATGTCATCAAACTTGATAATATTAGATGTAGTCTACATACTTGAAGAAAGAGTAAAATAGTTAACTTGAACTTCTTGCTTCTAGGAAAAAAAGTCAAAAATAAGAAAGATGAGTAGGGCTAAGGAGCAGGGTGGTTTTGCTTCTTCTGTTTTGTTTTAAGAATGAAATAATTTTTGCACAGAGTAGAAAGGCACATCAAATCAGCAGAAAATTATTTATGCTATGTTTAGTCACTGGAGTTGTTTTAGTTTTTTATAACAGTATTTTATGACTGTTCAAACTGCTATTAAAATCACCATCTCTTTTAAAGACTCGACTGGACATTGTTAGAATGATTGCTCTCTCTGTGAAAGTCACAGAATTACTAGCTGTTACAAAAAGGTAAGACAATACGGAAGAAACTCCTTGATCTGACATATGAAGAATTTCATAACAAAATCCATATGATAACTTGAAGTAAGGAAGTTCTTTCAAAGAGACAGAATACCCACATACATATTTCCAATTACTTCATCTTATGGAAGAAATAGGTATGGAACAGCTAACATTTTTCTACACTGCTCCTCAAGAAGACAAGTAACACATCTCTCATCTGCTTATGGAACAGCTAACATTTTTCTACACTGCTCCTCAAGAAGACAAGTAACACATCTCTCATCTGCTTATCACACTAATCCTTGGAAGAGAAAGAAAAAAACATCAGTGAGGTAAGTTCTTAGATTGTTAATTCCAAGCTTCTTCTGCCCATATTGTTCTACAGCAAAAGAGCAGAAGGGTTTGAGTATGAAAATCATCATGAAAATCACAGCCCTACACAGAAGTTAAAAAGCGGAAACAATCCTTCGGACTTCCATTATTTATCTATTATTCAGAGGTCAGGAAGAGAACAATGTACATTTCTTGGCTCTTACAGCTGTTGTCTTTAATTATCTAACCACCACCACCTTCTCTATATGAACAGAATATGAAAAAGCATCTCTGCAAAGCTGGAGGTATAAAGGGATACAATGAAATCTGGGGGAATTATAAATTATTTTCATAGTTCCTAATCATTGATAGGATAAATAGATGTCTTAGCAGCAGGCACAACGTAACACAGTATTTTTATATAGCTTTCCTCTTAAAACCACAAACTGATGATTCCTTCACCACTAACTACACTACTACCAATTACTGTAGAAAATATATCACACCCTCGTCTTTTTACAGTTGTTTCCCATTTATATAACCTATATAATTTTATTAAAATGTATCTTTGTAGATATGAGTGGTTATTATTTTCATTCCTGTTTTACTGAATACAGCTTTCCTCCATGAACTTTACTACATATCCATAAAAAATACTAATTGATTATTAAGTAATCGTTAAGTGTTACAGTAAATTCTGAATGGACAGTTATTTCCCTACCTGCAGCAAACTGATTTAGATTTTAAAACAGAACTTGTGTATCAAGGCAAGAAAACATTCTGGTCAGTGAATACTGTTAATACATATATTAAGTAGAGATTCATTGACTGGGTAAATTCGACAGTTAAGAAGACCATATACAACCACTTTTTTACAGAAGTGAGTCACAATTCCAGTGGGTAAACTGATTTTTTGATGGAATACAGCAAGGGAATATCACTGAGATGCAACAGAGGAAAGGACACTGTCAGATAAAACAATATGGCTTTCTATCATGCACAGCTGACACAGGAATGGTAGGGTAAGGGAAATTCCCAACAGTCTTCAAATATTATTCCATTTACTGGGTGTTTTGTGACTACTTAATGCAGCTTCTATTCCTGCCTTCAGGTTCCTGTTATATGAGCAGACTTTTCATAGGTGAAAGTGATAAGGAAAATTTGACTTTACATCCAACTTCCTCTTATATGTCTGTTCTTACATATAGTGAATCCCCACTGCATTACGATTTCTCCATTACGACCCCACCCATTTATG
>WEKX01017907.1:0-46849 GCA_013390025.1 Pitta sordida | reverse complement strand
GTTGCCTTTAAATGATGCTTCTTACATAAGCTTTGATCTTGTTAATAATAAATAAATCCTCTACATTCTTCACTGGTAGTTTGCCTTGCTTTTACCTGTGACCAGTTTTATTTTCCAGGTTTTTTTTCTCCAGGAGAGCTTGTGAGTGAATCTCTGGCATCCAGCCAGAGTCAAACCATGACACCTTTCACAAATAAACCTCCTCTGAGAGAACTAAAGAAATATGTTGTGTTTCATTGACGACAAATCAATGAGGAACCTGTGACAGAAATATAAAGTCAAATTGAATCAAACTTCTGAACAAAAAGCAGAAACTTTTAGTAGAGCACTGGGTCCACCATAAAAACCTAGTATTTTCTATAGTTAATGTGGTTCCTGTATTTTTCTACTTCTACATTTGCATCTAGGCTTTATTGCCTCAAAACACTTTTTGACAAGGAAACAGGATGCAGTTAGTATATCGCAGAGCAAAAGAGATCAGAAACAAAATTTTAATATTCCAGGGACAAGAACCATCCCTTGCAGGAAGTCTATTCTCCGTACTGTACATAAACCCCCTGTATTTCTACATGTATGATAAAAAGAAACCTTAAAAACTTTTCCAAGGCAGAAATTTAATTAAATCAAAACTAATGAGATAAATAGTAGTTATCCACTTTCACAGAAGCTTCCAAATATTAACTTGTGGGTTGTCTGTAACAAATGCCCGAGAGAAACAGAAGCTGACAGTAACAGAGAGATTTTCATTTAATCACTTTATCTCATATGTACAAGTAAATTTCTTACCTATATATGTATATCTATATGTATAAAATACCCATTAATTCTGGAACTATTTGCAGTTTTCATATAGAATGCATTACAAATAGTATCAATAACTCTAATAAGTGAAAAATTTGTTTAAAAGTAATTTGATCTTTAGAATTAATAAAGTAGCTTAAATAATGAACAGAAAAGAATGAAGAAGTTTGGGTAAAATAAAGCAGTGAACTGTGATGAAAGACGTGGGAAGTTTACCTACAGCTTTTTTGTTGCCCAGTGTTATCTAACATTCAAACTGCAAACAATTTTTTCTGAAATAGAAATAAACAGGGAGAGCAAGAGAACAGTGTTGTGTTTGGGTTTTATTTTTCATTTGTTTGTTTTTCTTGATTTTATTTCTCTTTAACACTTATCTGGGATCTCTTATGGTCTGTAAAGTCTTCTAAATATATGAAATCTAATTTCCTATGAAAGGAATATTTTTTGTCTCCATTTGCTATGAAGGTATATTTACAGACAGTACATATTTTAAATGAATTATAAAGGTAGAAGTAGAAAACATAGTTCTTGGGATATTTAATTTAAAAGTAGTTAAATGGGTCTTTCTTTTGGAGAAACCTGAACAGATATATCTGATTTCAGTAGTATTTTACAGAATCAAGACTAACAGGGAAAAAACCACAACCAAACCCAAAACCCCCCCCAAACCTCCAAATCGTCATTTTCCTTGCCAGAAATACCCCTAGAATGTCTGAGCTGCAATTTCTGCAAACATTAATTTTGACTTATGTTTACTGCGAAACTTTTGTGGTAGATAGTAAACTTTACATCTTTGAGAATGTCTCTTTTGAGACATCTTAAAGTTATACATAGTCTAATAACTATTTGAAGTCTTTTCAACAAGAAACAATGACTTTTACCCACTTTGGAGAACCGAACGTAATCTCAAATTTGCACAGCAGTCTAAAATAATTTTGATTATGAAATTTACTCTTAGTGAACCATAACAAAACATGTCCTGAAAATGGTATTTCTTAGTAGAAAGGGCTTTATTAATGCAAAAATAGAATAGAAGTACTAATTTTCACACAGGCAGTGTTTATTCAGTGGAAAACCAATTTTGGAACAGTATTACTGGTGGTATATACTAGGAAGTAAACATGGAAGTGAATATTTATTTTAATTCATACCAAAAGAATTAAATAAAAATTTAACAATGCTCTTTTTTTAAAGATTTTCGTGCATGTCTCAGACAAAAAATGGGCAGTTTATTTTGTTGATAACTGAAGAGGAGAAATAGGAAATAATGTCTGACATTGTTATTAAAGGCAGTCAATGGATATAAACTAGAGAAGTCAAGAAAATTAGAAGGCCATTTCTGTTATATAAATGCAATTTGTAAATAAATACAAGTTTAAAGCCCAAAAGACTTGCTCATTTAAATCAGCCAAACAAACAAAAGCGTACAAAAGACAATATGTATGTCCTTCTACTGAAAGATGACAAACATAATAATATTGAGAAGCTGAATCTTATAGACTGGAGGAAAGAAAAAAAAATGGTTTACCCAAGCAATAAAACGTGTTTTGCTCCAATAAATTTAAAGATCCGATGGTCTTCAGGAGTGTTTAAGTGACACTCTTGAAAACAGAGAGTTAATAAAAAGAGTCAGACAAACTCAGTTACCATTTCACTGTCATCTTCCTTTATAGAATATACAGGAAGAATTAGGCACCTTAATTAAGATCAAATCCTAAACCAAATGAACGGAAAACTGGTGCTCATCTGATGGCATCTAAGACTGATATGTAGAGCTACTTGTCTCTTGAGAGAGTTCTTGCTTTCCTTCTGTCAAAAAAGCAAGTCTTTCAATTATTTACCTATGATTGGGTGTCTGCTCCAAAATTTCAGACCAGATCTATCCTGTGTTTTCCAATATATAGTTTGCACAGATACTGCTAACGATGGTCAAACTTAGCAAGTAGGGTTTAGCAGTTATTTCACAAAATACTTTGTGTCCAAAGTATGAAAGAATATGCTTTGTTCTTTCTTTGCCAGAAAGAAAGTCTGAACTGAACAAGTGATGCAATTCATACTGAAATAAAATTAACTCTGAGCATGTAGGAATAGATTATTCTTCTGGGATGAGTGACAATCCTACTGAAATTATAAATTCTTGTATGTTTCTTATAACATTTTTTTTAAGCAGGTATGAGAAAAGCTCTTAATGAATACATAGTTTTTTCCCCAGTTTAAAATCAAAGCAGACCTGAAGAATTGCTCCAGGTTCAGCAGGGAAGCATTGCCAGGTCTTTCCCAGAGCTATGTAGAGCTTTTAGGTCCTTCTATGCAATTTAACTTATTATTTTAAAAGAATAATATCTTTAACCTAATAATTAGCCCTGAAATAAGAATAAAACAAAATTAATGTAATTTAATATAAACTATTGAATCATCCTGTTCTCTTGAATTCCAGTGTGATTTCCAAAAAACTCAGTACAGAGTAAAAAAACATTTTGTTCAGAAAACTTACACTTTTGCAGGTCTAAGGACAACAGAATGTCAATCAAATAATGGAGAAAAAAAACCCCACTTCAATACCATGGCATGATACAGTACAATAAAAGTACTACACTTTTAAAAATAACTTTAATTGAATATTTGCTCATTGAATTAACAGAATACTGCATAGACTTTCTTTCTCCACAAGCTGAATCTACATGTTTAAGCAATTGACTGTTACCTGCCATCTCTTTTATAAAAGCAATTGAACATATGTGCAGTATTCTACAATATCTGCTAGCAGAATGTTAAAAACATTTGGCTCAATTTGAAACATCCAGCAGAAAAAGAATTACTTCTATTTGAACAATAAACACATTTACAAGAATAACAGGAAAGTTTCATAAGTGTCTGGTTACAGATGGTTTAGATCACGAATACCTTCTGCTTTTTCATATCCAAAGGGAACAAAAAGTTATGTATTTTCTACAGTCCTCTATATTTATTAAACGAAGTTAGAGAGACAAGTGTCAGCCACTTGAAAGTAAAACACCTGGTGGAGGAGCAAGTAGATCTATGAACCAAGAACTGTTTCATAGTCATTAAAGCACAAGATGCTCTTGAGCTCCACATTACCCACCAGGCACACCTTGTTGGTGAGAACTCAGCCTAGCACAACACCTCTCCTAGATGGCTCCTCTATCCCATGAAGAAGGAAGTTGTCATCACCATATTACAGGAAAGTCCTGGGTTGTTTTATGTCCTCCTGTGCTGTCCCTCCAACAAGCACCCTTGTTTGTGAATATGGGATTACTCTTATCTGCACCGCTACCGGCTGGGGGAGGAGTGGCTCGAGACTAGTGAAGTGGAGAGAGACTTAGGTGTACTGATCGACAGGAAACTCAGTATGAGCCAGCAGTGTGCCNAGTGGCCTGCTAGACTGTGAGGGAACTAGGTTTGTGTTATCGCTCTGGGATGTGCTTTCAGTCTCTGCACGGGTTTTAGATGGTGAGTTGGAGTAGATGATCCTTGTGGGCCCCTTCCAACTCATAATATTCTGTGATGTGATTCTGTGATGTCTCCAGAAGATCTTAATCTTCTTGGTCTAGTGGCCTGCAGAAGAACCCCACTCTAGTGCTACCTGTCCTTGCCTTCCCTTTAATCCTGACCCATAAGCCCTTGACAATCTCTTCATCCGTCTTCAAGCATAAATCTATGCACCTGAGCTGGTCATTGACACTGAGGGCAATATGACCTCCACCCTGCTAGTCCTTCCTAAAATGTCTGTATTTTTTCATTGCAACGCCTCCAGCCCTAGGAGCCATCCCACCAGGCCTCCATTATGACAATTAAGTTGTAGACCTGCAGGTGTTCATAAATCTCTAACTCTTCTTGTTTAATCCCCTTGCGGTATATGTTTGTATAGAGACAATAAATTTCAGCCCCTAAATAAGCCAATTTACTGCCTTGAGTTGCTGCAATTCCTTTGTGCTGCTTTTCAGGTGTTTTCCTGCTGACCTGAGATCCATCTCCAGGCTCCAGACAACTCTCATTGGCTTTGGCATCCAACTGACAAGAGTAGGATTGACTACTAAGAGTAGATAGGACTGAGGTTTAAAGCTCTCTCCACCAGTTTGGCAAGCTCATGGCTGAAGATGTTTTTCCACTTCTCTGACAGACAGATCCCATCTGCCCCCAGTAGAGAAGATTTCTTGAAGTGAGGCCCATCGTCTAAGTAGCTGAAACTTTGGCTATGGCACCAGCTTGACAACCATTTGTTGATTCACCAGACTCAAGTGGTTCTTTCAGACCCCTTCCCTTTGACCAGGAGTACTGATGAATATCTACCTGTGCTGCAGAGACCCTTATGTTCTTGGGTGTGCATTCCAGATTTTTACTTTTGGCATTCAAACCAGCAGTTCAACTAATTTTTAATAGGAATAGCACTGAGATTCCTCCGGTGTGAGGAGGGAAATGAATGACAATAACAGCTCTATGAAATGCTTTTATCCTTGTCTAGTGAGCCTGTCAAAGGTATGACAATCAGCATGTACTACATTTAAATTGGCATAGTTATGAAGAGGCATATTAGCTGATTGGATATGACTTTATCAAGCAATGTATCAAATATAATGTCTTTTAAAACCTTGTCTTGGTAGGTTTTAAACTTCATTCAGTAATACAGTAATGAGCGAAACACAATCACTCTTATGTAGCTGAGACCTTACAAATTGAGAAGAAACCTTTGTCTTTAATCTCCTGCGTATGACTCTAGTTATAAGTTCTCTCTCAAATATTTAATGAAAGATACATATTAACCTTAACTTAAGTAACCATTGTAACTGACAGAAGTTGCTATTTATACCATATTTAAAATAATACCTTTCTTCTCATTGAATGTATTCTTGTCTACTTCCTAAGAATATGTGTCTATGTATCTTAATTAAAATTTTATAATAAAGAAAAATTACTGACAGAAGCCAGACACCTGGCAATCCAGTATTTCTGAAAGGAAATAAAATTAAAATAAAGCAAAAAAGAACAAGAGACAGTTGATTTCAAAACTTCATAAGTATTTAGATTTCTCCCCTTAACACTTTGCTCAGAGATAAATCTTGTATAAAATAACTACTTGTATAACTACAGTATCTATATATGGAACCAATGTTTGTAGAACTCAAGCCTGAACTTATTTAATGTCTGCATTTTCAATTTAAATATGTATCTATATTAAATGTTAAAGATATAAAATAAGTCCTTTTATAAATTCTATAAATTTAGAGAGGAAGTAGGTTAAGTGTATTCAGCCTACTTACATACTTGAATGTGCCAAATATATTTTTTAATTTCTTTCTATATTTTTTTTCTCCAGAAGATTTAAGTAGATTCAGAAGAAATGTTTTACTTTTATTACAGTTCAGAGGCAGAGTCTTTTTTGATGACTCTTGGTGGATTTATTGAAAGAGATTGACTTTCTCCAGTGATTACACTTCTTTGTAGGGAAGATTTGTTAACAAATACCATAGATTTTTTTCTTTTAATACCAGAATGAGATAAGTTAACACTGGCAAAAGCATATATGTCAGTGCAGAAAACATGGGAAAAAAAGTGGAAAATAGGGAAATATTTTCTCCTAATTTTACTTTTCCTCTTAAATATCCAATGCATAAAGATAACAACATCTGAAAAAAGCTTGAAGCTTTAAAAGGGAAAGTAAATTACACTGGAATTACTGAAATTCTCAGCATTTACTCACTGGAACCTGCCTAAAGTGACTGTTTTATAACTATAATTTTTCCTTACCCATTTAAGATATTCTGACACTGCCTCAATGAATGCCCAATGAAATTAATAGACTTAATTAGAAAATAAATAGATTGGTTGGAATTCTAACAAAAAAGACTAAACTGTAAAAAAGTAGAAGTCATAAAGTTTTTATCTTTTCAACGTTGATAAAAACTCTATTTCTTTTCAAATTAAGAACTTTTTTTTTTCCTCTTAGTGATTTGGTTCTAAAAAGGACACAATAAAAATGTAAATCCAACCAAAATCAAACTTTATCCAGATTAAATATTTTAAAATTATAAACCCAGCATATATGGTAGCTGCAAACTGTAAAATTTTTAGCTTTCCTTTTTTCGCAATACTTTTGATTTTAAAAACTCAGCTAGCCAGTAAGAAAATCAGTCTTTATGTTATGAAATTGCTAAGTCAAATCAAAGTTCATAGTAGACTGGAAATTTCTTGTTTTCAGAAATGTTATTGAACATAAAACTTCAATGCATATATCTACCTGTTGTTCACAAATACAGAAGGGCAGGTTGGTGATGTTGTGTTCAAAGGCTGCCCAGGGTGCAGTGACTATGAGATAATTGAATTTTCAATAAACAGTGAATCAAGGAAGGGGATGAAAAGAACATCCACACTGGACTTTCAGCAGGTGGACTTTGGAGTATTTAAGGAATTAACTAGAAGGGCACCTTGGAAAATAGCCCTTAAAAGTAAGGGGATCTAGGAAGGCAGGATGTACTTCAAGAATGAAATCTTGAAGACCCAGAAACAGGCTGTCCCGATTAGCCTTAAGGTGAGTTGTAGCGGAGGAAGACTGGCCTGGATGACTGCGAAGCATCTGAAGGAACTAAGAGAAAAAAAAAAAGGGTGTACAACCTTTGGAAAAAGGGGGAGGTATATCAGGTTATGTTTAAATACATTGTTAGGTCATGTAGGAGGAAAATTAGAGAGGCAAAAGCCCAGCTGGAATTTCTGTGAAGGACAATGAGAAGTGTTTTAATAAATATATTAATGGCAAAAAGAAGAGCAGCAACAATGTCCACTCCTTATTGGATGTTGTTATGGCTTAGGGGGTTTTCTGCTGCTCTGGTAGCGAGGGGGTTAACAGCTCAGTTCTTGCCTAGGCTCTCTCCGTGCTGCCAGGGCCTTCAAGGTTACAGAGTAGAGATAAAGGCGTCTCTGCAGAATAACATACTTGGGAGAGAAGAAAAAAAAGTTCAGTAGTAAGATGTAGCGTGCCAGCTCAGAACCTGCGTCGGGAGGCTGAGAGATTTGAAGGCCCCCAGGCCCACGAGAGAAGGGGTAGAGATGTTCTTCCAGGCATCCCGCTGCTGCTTGTGAATTGGACTGACCATGGTGAAAACCTATGGACCAAAGAGAGAGAACCAGGACCGCAGAATCCGTCTAAGCATTAAGACTGAAGATGGAGAGGTAAAAACTGGACAACACTGCTGATGTGTTGGAGCCCAGAGACAGAAACTTGGAGCTAGCTGAGAGCTCCGCAGAAATCCCTGGACAGACTTTTTTTGGGCATTGTTATAGTATTTGTGTACTTTTGGGATGGGCTCATTATGAAGCAGAAAAGCCAGTACTTAAAAGCTGCAATCCTGGCTGTGACTTCTGGACAACAGAGAATTTTTCAGAAGAACTGTCGTCCTCAGGTCGAGATCTCACTTGGGAGGGGTCATGAAAGACCTTTCCCTCTTGTGAGAGAGAGAGAACTTTATGGAAGGGCAGAGAGATGGTTCCTACCCTGGATCTGGTCAGAAATACCAACCTGCCTGGTTTACCCCTACCCTATGTTCCCCCTTTTTCTCCTGGTGGAAAAGGGAATATTACATCTATTGTAAGTGAAGGAGGGGTGGGGGGAGAAAGGTTGCCTTCTAAATGATGCTTCCCTTGCAGTTCTGAGCTTGTTAGTTAGAAAATAAACCCTTTATGTTCTTTATTTATAGTTTTGCCTTGCTTCTTTTGCCTGTGACCAGTTTTATTTTATTTTCCAGTTTTATTTTCCAGTTTGTTTTTTTTAGTTTTCTCCTTCAGGAGAAGTTGGGGTGGGCCTCTGGCATCCAGCCAGGGTCAAACCACGACAGATGTGGAGGTGAATAGAGTAACTAAAAATGAGGATAAAGCAGGGGTACTTAATGCCTTCTTTGCTCTGTTTTCATCAGTTGAGCAGATTGGTTTACAGGACAACTGGTCATCTCAACTGGTAGATGGGGTCAGGGTTCAGTATAGTCCCCCTCCAATCCAGGAGGAAGACGTTAGAGACCTACTCAGCCGCTTGGATACTCATAAGTCCATGGGACTGAACGGGATCCACCGTAGGTTGATGTGAGAGCTGTCAGACAAGTGTGCTAAGCCACTTTCCATAATTGATCAACATTCTTGGCTCATAGGTGAGGTTCTGGATGATTGGAAGCTGGCCAATATGACCTCCATCCACAAGAAGGGCAGGAAAGACAATCTGGAAAATTACAGACCTGTTTGCCTGACCTCAGTTCCAGGCAAAGTTATGGAGCAGAGCATCCTGCGTGCAATCATGCAATACCTGCAGGATGACCAGGAGATAAGGTCCAGTCAGCATGGATTTAGGAAGGGTAGGTCTTGCTTAGCCGACATGATCTCCTTTTATTACCAAGTAACTCACCTGGTGGATGAGAGGAAGGCTGTGGATGCAGTGTACCTGGATTCAGTAAAGCCTTCAACACAGTCTCCTACAGTATACTCCTGGAGAAGCTAGCAGCCCAGGGCTGGGACAGAAGCATTCTGTGCTGGGTTAAGAACAAGTTGGATGGCCAGGCCCAGAGAGTGGTGGTGAATGGTGTCACAACAAGTTGGTGACCGGTCACTAGTGGTGTCCCCCAAGAATCATTGTTGGGCCCGGTTCTGTTTAAAATTCGTATTGATGATCTTGACACGATTGAGTCCATTGCAGATGATACCAAACTTGGAATCAAGTTGTGTTGATCTTTAGGAAGATAGGAGGGTCCTACACAGGGACCTAGACAGACTAGGTTCCAATAGGATGAAATTCAACAAGTCCAGGTGCCAGGTTCTACACCTTGGTCATAATAACCTCATGCAGAGCTATAGGCTAGGGATGGAGTGGTTGGAGAGCAGTCAGGCAGAAAGAGACTTGGGAGTACTGGTGGATAGGAAACTTAACATGAGCCAACAGTGTGCCCAGGTGGCCAAGAAGGCAAATGGCATCNGACCTCAGTTCCAGGCAAAGTTATGGAGCAGAGCATCCTGCGTGCAATCATGCAATACCTGCAGGATGACCAGGAGATAAGGTCCAGTCAGCATGGATTTAGGAAGGGTAGGTCTTGCTTAGCCGACATGATCTCCTTTTATTACCAAGTAACTCACCTGGTGGATGAGAGGAAGGCTGTGGATGCAGTGTACCTGGATTCAGTAAAGCCTTCAACACAGTCTCCTACAGTATACTCCTGGAGAAGCTAGCAGCCCAGGGCTGGGACAGAAGCATTCTGTGCTGGGTTAAGAACAAGTTGGATGGCCAGGCCCAGAGAGTGGTGGTGAATGGTGTCACAACAAGTTGGTGACCGGTCACTAGTGGTGTCCCCCAAGAATCATTGTTGGGCCCGGTTCTGTTTAAAATTCGTATTGATGATCTTGACACGATTGAGTCCATTGCAGATGATACCAAACTTGGAATCAAGTTGTGTTGATCTTTAGGAAGATAGGAGGGTCCTACACAGGGACCTAGACAGACTAGGTTCCAATAGGATGAAATTCAACAAGTCCAGGTGCCAGGTTCTACACCTTGGTCATAATAACCTCATGCAGAGCTATAGGCTAGGGATGGAGTGGTTGGAGAGCAGTCAGGCAGAAAGAGACTTGGGAGTACTGGTGGATAGGAAACTTAACATGAGCCAACAGTGTGCCCAGGTGGCCAAGAAGGCAAATGGCATCCTGGCCTGCATCAGGAATAGTGTGGCCAGCAAGACTAGGGAAGTTATCCTTTCCCTGTACACGGTACTGATTAGACTGCACCTTGAGTACTGCGTCCAGTTCTAGGCCTCTCGGTTTAAGAAAGATGTTGAGATACTAGAACGTATTCAGAGAAAGGTGACACGGATGGTGAAGGGGTTGGAGCACAAACCCTATGAGGAGCAGTTGAGGGAGCTGGGGTTGTTTAGTCTGGAGAAGAGGAGGCTCAGGGGTGACCTTATTGCTGTCTATACCTACCTGAAAGGAGGTTGTAGTAATGCAGGGCTTAGGCTGTACTATGAAGCAATTGGAGACAGAACAAGAGGACACAGTCTCAAGCTCCATCAGGGGAAGTTTAGAGTTGATGTTAGGAAGAAATTCTTTACTGAAAGGGTGATCCACCATTGGAATGGTCTTCCCAGGCAAGTGATGGAGTCATNTGACCGGTCACTAGTGGTGTCCCCCAAGAATCATTGTTGGGCCCGGTTCTGTTTAAAATTCGTATTGATGATCTTGACACGATTGAGTCCATTGCAGATGATACCAAACTTGGAATCAAGTTGTGTTGATCTTTAGGAAGATAGGAGGGTCCTACACAGGGACCTAGACAGACTAGGTTCCAATAGGATGAAATTCAACAAGTCCAGGTGCCAGGTTCTACACCTTGGTCATAATAACCTCATGCAGAGCTATAGGCTAGGGATGGAGTGGTTGGAGAGCAGTCAGGCAGAAAGAGACTTGGGAGTACTGGTGGATAGGAAACTTAACATGAGCCAACAGTGTGCCCAGGTGGCCAAGAAGGCAAATGGCATCCTGGCCTGCATCAGGAATAGTGTGGCCAGCAAGACTAGGGAAGTTATCCTTTCCCTGTACACGGTACTGATTAGACTGCACCTTGAGTACTGCGTCCAGTTCTAGGCCTCTCGGTTTAAGAAAGATGTTGAGATACTAGAACGTATTCAGAGAAAGGTGACACGGATGGTGAAGGGGTTGGAGCACAAACCCTATGAGGAGCAGTTGAGGGAGCTGGGGTTGTTTAGTCTGGAGAAGAGGAGGCTCAGGGGTGACCTTATTGCTGTCTATACCTACCTGAAAGGAGGTTGTAGTAATGCAGGGCTTAGGCTGTACTATGAAGCAATTGGAGACAGAACAAGAGGACACAGTCTCAAGCTCCATCAGGGGAAGTTTAGAGTTGATGTTAGGAAGAAATTCTTTACTGAAAGGGTGATCCACCATTGGAATGGTCTTCCCAGGCAAGTGATGGAGTCATTGTCCCTGGAGGAGTTTAAGAGTAGGCTGGATGAGGCACATAGTGACATGGTTTAGATGATGGGTTGCTGTTGGATTATAGGTTGGACTTGATGATCTCCACCATCTCTTCCAACCTTTCCAATACTGTGATACTGTGACACTTTGCCTTTAAAGTCCTCCAGCTAAAGGTGCATGAACCAAGGGCTGTACTCAGTACTAGAAATGGCATGACAAAGAACTTCCAAAAATTTTCAGTTGAATACCTTGCACTAAGACAAGTAGAAGTGAAATTACAGTCAGGCCTCCTATACCACGGTACCGCAGATCTGGTTCCTCCCCCACAAAGCCCTCCGTCTGCATAGAAAGGCATCTCATTAATATGCAAATTTGCCCCACACCCTCACACTGCCCCCTGGTGCTCCGGCACTGTTTCAGCACTGTCCTGCTGTGTGTCAGTGTTTGTGTCAGCACTTCCCAGTGTCTGCGGACACCTCACACCAGGAAAACCCCCTTTTCCACTAAGCCAGGAACACTGGTGCAGGGAGCCATGCATGGCACTGTCCTGATGTCTCTCCAGGTGGAGAAAGACTTGGTCTTTCCATATTTGGGGTAGACACCTACCCCGAGAAAGTCTTGGACACCATGTCTAACCTGAGAGTGTGTAAATCTTTCATAACTGCACAAAGCCTCCTCACTCAGAGCAGGAGGCAGCTCACTGAGATGCCGCAGGAGCGGCCTGCGCTCGAGTGGAGTAGGGGGTGGCTCACACTCAAGCAGAGCTAAGACGCCACAGGAGCAGAGTACACCCGGCTCAGCTCCAGTGGAACCAAGACGCTGTGGCTCCACGAGAGCTGAACCACCGCAGCTACCTCAGGGTGGGCACAGTGCAGGCAGAACAGTGCATCCATGGTCTGTGAGGAACGGATGTTGATTTGAATATTCATGTCTGCCTAATTTGAATAGTCATGTGGGTCAGGTCACTCCGGCGCAGTTGTGAAACTATCCTCCTTAATTGCTGAAAAATAACAAGTCACTATCTGGGGGACACAAAGTGGAACAGGGCTTACTGTACTCCAAAACCACAACACTTGAAAAACACAATTACCTAATTGAATGTAAAATGCTGATTAATTCTTCTGAGCTCTTAGTTGTAGTGAGGCAGCAGTGGAACCTGAACTTGAAAGATTTCTCTGAAGAGAAATTACATACTGTGGGGCAGAAAGAGGGTTCAAAGCAAAGTATTTATCAGTAACAGACAGTTTATCACATTGAATAGGCAGTTTGTTGTGCCACAGAAAGCACAAATCACATATGAAAGTCATTTATTTAGACCTTCACCATGACAAGCATTTAGTTTCTAGTGAACTATAAATAAAAAAGCTACATTGCTCCTAAAACTAAACTAAATTTTTGACACTGTTTGTCCTTTTTTTTTTATTTTACACATCTTGAATCTATACCCGCTAATCACATAGAGTGAATGAATTTAAAGCAAACAAACAAAAATCAAATAACCCCCCCTCACATGGTAAACTGACCCTAAGCAGCAGCTGAGCCTAGCTGGCTGTTAGGTCACTCCCTGCTCAGTGAAGTGAGAGAGCCAGAAAAGCAAAAGATGTGCTGTGTGTTTTAGTCCAAAGAAATTAATGGGATCACTTGTAGCTAAAATATCTTTAAGGTGATGAAACTATATCTTTCAAGTTCTTATCTCAAACGATAGGTTTATGATTTCACTATCCTGCAGAAGCATCAGAGGCAGCAAAGATAGGCCTGCTCCACTGAACATGTGAGATCCTAAACCAACTCTCCCTTGACTGCGGGTACCGGCAAAGTAGTAATGACAAAAAGCTAATCTCCTAACAACTGCAGCTGAAGAGCATTTTGCAAATATTTAGGGAAAAAATGACAAAATCATATTAAGTGTAATAAATATGCTTTCGTTCTGTTTGACAGTTGATAAATTATTAACAGCTTAACTTTTCCAGATGATCTGCATGTGCAGGGAAGCTTCACTACTTTTCAAGACTCTGTAGACTCACTCCTGGCAGAGGCCTCCAGTTACCTTGTACCTGAGAACAATAACACAACAGGATAAATGTCATGACAGGAGGCTAAAGGACATCTTAAAATATGTAATCAATTAAGAAGTCCATATGTGGTGCAGTAAAAGCACTCTATGCAGTGAATGGAGGAATAATCTATCTTTTTCTTTTTCCTTTTCTTTTTTTTTTTTTTTTTATGAACCCTTTTACTTAATTTACAAGGGAATTGAATATTCTGGCCAACTAGACTCCTGCATGGATCATGAAGACTATTTATTTTCTGAAATTGTTGTTGCTCCTCTTGTAATAACATGTCTGTTTCTTCAGAAAAAAAAACTACGTGTTTTGAAAAAGTTGTTGTTTTACATAATCAAAATTTATGTCTTCACTAAAAGTATAACATTGGGATGAGAGGATTTATTTCTGTTAAATTGCTGTAAAAAGATAAAAAAAATTATGTTCAGCATTGACTTATTTGGCAATCAGTAGAAAGACTGACAATCACTGTCACTAAGATTTCTCTTAATTAAAACAATAATAATTTTTGGGGGGGGGTCTAAAATAAATTTGCATAAATGAAATTAAGGCATCAGTTTTAAATCAATAGCTAAATACAGACTTAAATTACTAGTGTACATAAAATGTCAAACCCATGAAAAACGGTTCAAAAGAATTAAAACTTTTACTTTTTCTAATACAAAAAATACTGGGAAAAACGATAATTATAAGATGAATATGATCGTAACCACCTGCTATGACTATGATTAGAGCAAGAATACTTGTGGGGCTAAAAGGTAACAAGTGAAATAGTTAACACTAATGTAAGGTTGACCTGCACTTCTGTACATCCTTTTAGACAGTGGATCATAATAACATTTGCCCAAAAAACAAACATTACATCAAAGTATAGTCACTTCTTATCCAACCAAATTGGAACTTACATCATCTCAGCATAAAAAAAAATAAAGTAAAGAGTATTAATCAAAATTGGTGTAGAAAAAAATCACATAAATATTTTAATTATTGAAAAAATGCCTTGTAACTGCAGAATGCAGAATTTGGATGATTATTCTCTCCTTTTTATGTGACACACTATAACTGAAGATTCAGGGGTTTATTACAAACTTAATGTTCTTTATGGGTTACCAGGAGACATTTTACAGTCTGTGTTATGTAATATAGATGTTATGTAGATTTTTTGAAGAAAAATGTAATTTGCCTGGTTTCTAGCCACTGAAAGAGACTGAACTGTTGCTTTTCCAGGCTATATTTCTAAGTAGGTAAGCTTGCATGCAAGAGGCAGAAATCTCATATCCAATTATGCTAGGACTCTCTTCCATAGAAATATTTTGCCTGTCTCATCCCAATATCCTTCACTTGATGTAATTGGTTATCCACTGCTGAACTAAATATAATTTTTTTTTTCAAATAGTCAAAGATGTAAATTAGGCTGCACTCTAATTAAAAATACTTGTGCCATATACTTTCATTTTGCTGTAAACTATATAAAGAACAAAAAGGGTTTGAATTAATTTTAGCTTCAGCAAAAAAACCCAACTATATGACCTTCAGAAGAAATTAAGATAGTTATAAAATTTTCAACACTTCCATTCCCTCAGTCCCCTACAAAAGACAGAAATACTATTAATTTGACATTATTATCCTTCTTACATGATAAAACCAATATTAGGTACATACAAAAACCTTAAAGATTTAAATTTCATGAAAATAAGAATAAGAAAATATAATGTGAAAAAATAATCCTAGAGAAATTTCCTGTGAATATTCATCTGAAACTAGATTTTAGGATTAATAATTAAAATTGAAAAAATCAATAAGTGAAGCCAGTGTGGCTTACATTCTGTTATGTTAGTCATGTCCTGGAACTCCTCCTTAGACTAAACAAATAATAAATATCAACAAATCACTTCGTTTTGCCTACAAAAGAGCCAAAATAATACAGATATATATTTAGATTTTTATTTCTTAGAGAAACTAACCATTGTTTAATATGACCATTAGAGAAAAAGAAACTGGAAAGAAAAAACAGACAACAAGGAATTTGTGTGTCAAAAAATATTTGGTATGCTTGTCATAGAATAAATCCTGTGCACGAAAAATTAATAGTCCAAAGATGATGTTTCAATATTAATGGGAGGGAGAGTTGCATCTCAGTAAAATAAGCTTTTGCTCAATAATATTTTGGATCAGTTCTTCACTTTTTGCTATCAGCAACAGAACTAATGCAAGGTTCACAGGTTATTCTGAATCGAAAGGGACCCACAGGATCATCTAGTCCATCTCCCAAGTGAACACCCACCCAGGGATCAGGCCCACAAGTCTGGAACCACGGGCAACATGCTCCATCGATCCAAGCCTCCCACCATCTAGACCATGTCACTGAGCTCCTTGAGTCTCCTCTTAAACACCTCCAGGGATGGTGACTCCACCACCTCCCAGGGCACACCATTCCAATGAGAGATCACTCTCTCTGTGAAAAACCTCTTCCTAACATCCAGTCTAAACCTCCCCTGGCATAGTTTAAGGCTATAACCTCTTGTTCTGGTGTCGTCAGCCTGAGAGAAGAGANATGTTGAACAGTACTGGGCCCAACACTGACCCCTGTGGGACTCCGCTGGTGACTGGCCGCCAGTCAGATGTTACACCATTCACCACCACCCTCTGAGCCCGCCCTTCCAACCAGTTCGTAACCCAACATAAAATGTTCCCATCTAGTCTGTGCTTTACAAGTTTCTCCTGAAGCTTATTGTGGGAAACCGTGTCAAAGGCTTTGCTAAGGTCCGAGTACACAACATCCACAGATTTTTTGTCGTCAACCAGTCGAGTCACTGGATCGTAGAAGGAGATCAGGTTGGTCAGGCAGGGCCTGCCTTTCCGAAATCCATGCTGACTAGATCCGATGTCGTGATTGTTCTGTAGTTGCTGCATAATAGCACACCAGACCATCTGTTCCATGACTTTGCATGGGACTGAGGTCAGGCTGACTGGTCTGTAGTTGCTCGGGTCATCTTTCCTACCCCTCTTGTGGATGGGTGTCACATTGGCCATTTTCCAGTCTTGTGGTACAACACCAGTAAGCCAGGACTGTTGGTAAATTATGGAGAGTGGTTTGGCGAGTTCATCATGCATTCTACCTGGCCAAATGTTCCCAGCTTCCACCCTAGACCAACAAGGACATCAAAATGATAAAGTTTTTTCAGGAGTTCTTGTTGTGGGAGATGTAGAAATCTTTGCTGCTTTTGTTGCTAGCTAAAATCCAGTATCAATCCTCTTCTTTGGTTCTGTTACTGGTTAATACTAATTTTCTTCTGTTGAGATAAAAAAGCCAAAAAACAACGAACCCATACAAAGAAGGATTTTTTTTTTCTACTGGATCCTTTATTAAGTCTTTATGAAATACTAATCAAACATTATTATTAAGCATGCTGCAGAACTTAGATTGCCATTCTGTTATGCTAGGCATTTTATGAATACTAGTGATAAACAACAATACAAATGTTTCCATCAATAAATGAAAACAGGTGCTTCATGAAAGATGAACTTCTCAGTGAGGACTGACTTGCACACGATCACTCAGTCAGTTTGCTTTTGCACTCACTTATAAACACAGAGATTGCATAGAAAAAAACTCAGGACCACAAAGTACTTGCCTGCATATACAGCCAATATATTATGTTAGACTTTGTCTTAGCATCAAAGTTCCTTATAATGAGCAAGACAGTGTTTCCCAACTGAAATTTTATCTTGTTTATTTTGAGTAGCAAAATTTTCATTCACTTTATGTGATGAAAATATCAGGCCTGATTGTCCCAATTAAATTAGTTATAGGCACCAGACTAACACAATCTGACCCTCACAGGCAAAGTGAATATATATGAACTTTCTACAGATAAATTAATTGGAAAAATTATTAAGAAGAAAAATGGACTTAACATACTTACATCAGCCCTGCATTATGCTAATAGTTAACATTACAGCAGCAGTAGAAATCTTACATATTGTACTTACCTCACCCCTGCATTATGCTAGTACTTTTTGCTACAGCAACATCAATCTGATGAGGCATTAACATGCTCCACCTCTCGATTCATGTATGCTAGTTTAAATCATTGTCAAAGTGATACTGTTGTAATGTTGCTATGTTGATGATTTGATATAATATACTGCTGGAGAAACATCATGCTGATTACATGCTAGTGTAATAGATCATTATTTTTCTGTCACTGTGAGAACAGTGTAAAATAATCTTGGAAAAATGAAGGAAGAAAATCTGACAGAAAGAGTCCCTTAGAGAAGCAAAACTTCTCTAAGTATTCATTAAAATTATATCTGCTTACTTAGCCATGGAGAGCTTAAGAAAAACAGGAACATAATTTTGCTGTAATCAAGGATAGAGAGTTATCAATATAGGTATCCTAAATTTTTCTAGAAATAGAACAAGAATAAATTAGAGGAAAAGTGTTTAGAAGAAATGACTCTGAGACAGCCATGCTGATTTACATTTTCGTTGCTCTATAAAGCAGACTGAAAGGAGACTCTAAAGCACATGAGCTAGATTAATAGAAACTGAGATAGTTAAGGAATGACACTCAAAGATACTTAACACATGGGCTCCTTGAAAATATAGAGTAAATGTCTTTTAGATGTCTTTGGTATGCAGGTACATAGCTAAGGACTGTCAAGAGACGTTTCTCCTTGCCCTATAACCCAGTCAACCTCATATAATTTCTCTCTTAGTTCTCAATAAATCAAAACAGCAATACGTTGTGATTCTTCAGATGCATATGTAAACATGTGGGAGGAGGATTAACAAACGTCTCTGACTCTGTTTGGTCAAGGGATTTGGAAACACCTTGAACTCTCTCAGGTGATGCTGACCCAAGAACACCCTAAAGCTTTGGTGTACTTTTTTACTGCCAGGTGTTCAAGAGCTTCATATTTTTTAACAAGGAAAATACAGAGACCTGAATGACCTTTCTGGAGATAATATACAAAGAAACTTCCAATTCAGGAAAGTAAAACTCCCTGGAGTTTGAAATCTTGGACACTCTGAAATTCCTGACTTCCTACATGTGTGTTTTTATTAGCAGTTATCTGTCATGAATCACTTTTGCAATACCTTTTTGTAATACTTTTACCATCACTACTTGTCAAAAAAGTTTAAGAAAAAAACCACCTCTCTTCAGATATTGCTTCCCCAGCTGCTCTCTCCATGCATGTTCAATGTGCAAATATCATTAAAATGTATATGACATACTGCTGACACAGTCATCTCTAGATGAACGTGCCTTAAAATTCAATGTGCTTGCTTCTGTCCTGCTGTAAAGACACTATCAAAATAATAAAAATAAAATTAAGAAAGGGAGGTATGACTACATTTGGTGGTACAGCTTATCAGGAACTAGTCATGACCTCAAAAGCAGCACAGACTTTGAGAGGACACAGGATCAGGGTTCACAACAAGCTGAACTAATCATAGCAAGTGACTTACATTCCCTATTTTGTGTGTGTAGGAGTCACTCTGTAGAACAAAGTGTTTGAGAGAAGAGAGGCTTTTTTCACTTTCCTGTTAATGTGTTTGTGTTTCTGCTCGTCGAAACAGTTTTCAGTACTCTTGTTCCTTTATTGAAGGCGTTCTTTTGTAGCAATATATTACTATAGAGGATTTTATTTCAAAATATCAGGACAGTTTAGAGCTTCCATTCCTACTGCCACAGGCAGTAGGTTCACAGGTTCACAGGATATTCCAAGTTGGAAGGAACCCACAAGGATCATCTAGTCCAACTTCCAAGCGAAAGCCCACACGGGGATCAAACTCACTACCCTGGAGCCATGGGCACCATGGTCCATCCATCCAAGCCTCCCATCATCTAGACAATGTCAAGGAGTTCCTCATCCAATCTTTTCTCAAACACCTTCTGGGATGGTGACTCCACCACCTCCCTGGGCACACCATTCCAATGAGAGATCACTTTCCCTGTGAAAAAGCTCGTCCTAACATCCAGTCTAAACCTCCCCTAGCATTGCCTAAGGCCATGTCCTCTTGTTCTGGTGCTGGCAGCCTGAGAGAAGAGATTTACATCCACCCAACTGCAACCTCTCTTCAGGTAGTTGTAAACAGCAATCAGGTCACCTGTGAGTCTCCTCTTCTTCAGGCTGAACAACCCCAGTTCCCACAGCTGCTCTTCACAGGGCTTGTCCTCCAGTCCTTTCACCATCCCTGTCGCCCTTTTCTGGACTCTCTCAAGCAGCTCAACATCATTCTTAGACTGGGGAGCCCAGAACTGCACACAGGACTCAAGATGTCATCTCACCAGCGCCAAGTACAGGGGAAGGATAACTT
Source organism: Pitta sordida (assembly GCA_013390025.1). NCBI lineage: Eukaryota > Metazoa > Chordata > Aves > Passeriformes > Pittidae > Pitta > Pitta sordida. Next base: position 26,683 of record WEKX01017907.1, on the reverse strand, counting down.
TCTTAGTCCAACTGACCACACTGTTTCTAATACAGGCCAGGATGCCATTGGCCCTCTTAGCCTCCTGGGCACACTGCTGGCTCATATTAGGTTTCCTGTCAATCATTACTCCTAAATCCCTCTCCATTTTACCCCTCTCCACTCACTCATCCCCCAGTCGATAGCAATGCATGGGATTGTTATGTTCAGAGTGAAGAACCTGGCATTTGGACTTGTTAAATCTCATACTATTACAATACGCCAATTTCTCTAGTCTGTCAAGGTCCCTCTGAATGGCTTTTCTACCCTCCAGAAGTGCAACATTTTCCCCCAGCCTGGTATCATCTGTGAACTTGCTAATGGTGGACTCAAATCCCCTGTCCGTATCATCAATAAAGATATTAAACAACACTGATCCCTGTGGGACCCCACTAGTGACCAGCCGCCGGCTGGATGTGGCACTGTTTACTAACACTCTCTGAGCTCATCCATCTAACCAATTCCTAACCCAACACAGAATGCTTCTATCCAATCCACGCTCTGATTGTTTCTTCTGAAGCTTTCCATGGGAAACCATGTCAAAGGCTTTGCTAAGATCCGAGTACACGGCCTTTCTATCATCAACCAGGTGAGTCACGAGTTCATAAAAGGAGATCAGGTTGGTCCGTCAGGACCTACCTCTCCTAAATCTGTGCTGACTAGTTCTAATATCATGGTTATTTTGCAGGTGCTGTGTAATAGTATTCAGGATTATCTGTTCCATGACTTTACCCGGGACCGAGGTCAGGCTGACAGGCCTATAGTTACCCAGATCGTCTTTCCAGCCCTTCTTGTGGATGAGTGTCACATTAGTCAATTTCCAGTCTTCCTTTCATAGTAACCTGTAACCCCAGCTAAAGGTATTTTAGATTTTCTCCTTGTTTTGATAAGCAGAATGCAAGTTGAGAAAGAAGAACATTATTTGTGATACCTTTTTACTTCTTTCTTAAATGTCTATTTTTCAAGCAGACCAAGAAATATCCTTCTCTTTCACAGGGAAGTTTAGGTGTTCATCTCTTAGAGTAGCTGTGGAACCTATGAGAAGTGATAGTCGAGATTCAGCATGTAGGAAAATTTCTATTCAGCAAGCAATCATCAATCACCTTCTGCTGTGGTGCTGGAAGTGACATATTCCATATGAGATAGGAAATAAATGTCTTCATCATTTTGGCATTAAACATCTTCAGGAACTTTGACAAAATTAGCAATGTTAGTCTCTAGTTACTGGACAGATTTGGTGTAGGTAATTATGCTTTTCTAATACAAAATTAGTTTTCATGTTTCATCTATATACTTTTATAGCTGCTTAGTGCTGCTGTAGTTGATGGAATGGTTATTGTGTTCACTGCAGAAATGACCAGCTGAAATCAGCAGCAAATTGATACTTAACAAAATTCCATGTAGGTTTTACTTAAGTTCGTTCTTCTTTTGAGACCTACCTAAAATAAACTTAGCTATAGACTTCAGCCTAAAGATAATTTTAAAGCCTGAGAATATTTTACTTCATACACTCTTTCTTTTACTGAGTCTTAAATTTCTCCAGTACAGGTCCAACACGTTTCCCTATCTATCTAACAGAACAATAAAATTATTAAAAAATATCCATTAGAAAAAATATAAATAATTGACATAAATAATAGGAAATTTTTCTAGGTTCTTCAGGAATGGCTACAAAAAAATTGTCTAACAAATATATTACCATATAAATCTGTGTATATTCCTGAAATATGGCTTCTATGATTTGAGAGAAAGAAGAAGCTGGTTTTTTTCTTTCAGTCTCTCCTGCCTAATATGCTGCTGCTGTCACATATTTTACTGCTTGTGTTAGTGGTACACACATGCCAGTGTGGATCCCAACCCAAAGTCATGAGTTTATTTGATCTCTGCACAATTCCTGCTGCTCACACAGGATGCAGTGATTGGAATAAAGCCTCAAAAAACCCAGCGTGCTGTGGATCAGTTATAAATATATCACTGTTGTTACCTATGTATAACTTTATAAAAATCCTGAGCAGACAGCTTGGCAGTCTAGCAACACTGCACTAGGTTGCAACACAGAAGATCCATATGTCATGTACGCCTTACTAAAACAAAGCTATTCATGTCTTCTAAAACTGAACAAGAAATTTATTAGCGGAAAATAATTATTTTAAAACTTTTTCACTCTCTCACATGTTCAGTATTCCCCTGGCACAATCAAGGTCTTGGTCTGCTTTCCAATTGCAATTCTAAGAAAAAAAAGTCTAAGTATCTTCATACCTACTTCAAATTTGAGTGAAATAATAAGCTTCTNTGAGAGAGCTGGGATTGTTCAGTCTGGAGAAGAGGAGGCTGAGGGGAGACCTTATCGCTCTCTACAACTACATGAAGGGAAGTTGTAGTCAGCTGGGTGTCAGTCTCTTCTCTCTGGCTACCAGTGATAGAACAAGAGGACACAGTCTTAAACTGCGTCAGGGAAGATTTAGACTTGACATTAGGCGGAACTTTTTCACAGAGAGGGTGATCTCTCAGTGGAATGGGCTGCCCAGGGAGGTGGTGGAGTCGCCGTCCCTGGAGGTTTTTAAGAAAAGGTTGGATGAAGTTCTTGGTGACATGACCTAGATATTAGGGTAGGATGAGGTGTTGGTAGTAGGATGGCAACAGGTCAGGTTAGGTAACAGGTTAGATTAGATTAGGTAACGGGTGATAGGTTGGACTTGATGATCTCTATGGTCTTTTCCAACCTTACTGATTCTGTGATTCTGTGATTCTGTGAATAAAGCCTCAAAAAACCCAGCGTGCTGTGGATCAGTTATAAATATATCACTGTTGTTACCTATGTATAACTTTATAAAAATCCTGAGCAGACAGCTTGGCAGTCTAGCAACACTGCACTAGGTTGCAACACAGAAGATCCATATGTCATGTACGCCTTACTAAAACAAAGCTATTCATGTCTTCTAAAACTGAACAAGAAATTTATTAGCGGAAAATAATTATTTTAAAACTTTTTCACTCTCTCACATGTTCAGTATTCCCCTGGCACAATCAAGGTCTTGGTCTGCTTTCCAATTGCAATTCTAAGAAAAAAAAGTCTAAGTATCTTCATACCTACTTCAAATTTGAGTGAAATAATAAGCTTCTCTGTCCATAGCCTCTTGAACAACCACAGAACAAGAAATTGTTACTAAACCACTGTTTTTGGCAGCCCAACATGCTGCTTGTCCCTTACCAAATTGATTTCCAGAATATGCAAATAACTATATAGAGGATCAAGTTTCTGGTAACACTTCTCAGCATTGTTTCTATTACCATCATTTATACAGCCTGTTATATATATGTTTATTTACTTCACCATTTAGTGTTGTTTTAGAATTTGACATCTTGAGTCTTTACAATGTTTTTTTCATGTTTTCATGATGTACACAAAGGGGAAGATTTTCAAATCATAGGAGATATGTATGGATATTTCTGTTTCTCTATTTATCAACTCCTGTGAAGCTAGTTATCTTAATATCACTGAAAAGGACTGCATGATGAAGTAAACTTTAGAATTATTTAAACAACTTATTTTACACTCAGGCAAATGAACAAAGAAATAACTTACACATTGCAAACTACTAATGGCAAACTATGCCTGCTAGATGACTCCAGTCAAGACTGGTTTATGGTATGTGTTTTGTGGAATATATCTTGAAAATCATCAAAATAGTTTTATGTGATGTTTCTAATACCTAGTGAAGACCTACTGACAATAAACAAATCTCTTGCAGGGAGAGAGGAAAGAGAGGGAGTGAAAAAAGGAAAAAGAACATTTTAAAACTTCGATGAAATAGCAGAGGAAAATTGTTAGATTAGAAAGAATGTAATTTTAAATTTCCGGTGGATGTGACCTGCCTTTTTTTCCCTCAAGCTGGATTTCTGAAGCAGGAATCTACAGGAAGCATGCTATTTGAAGCAATATTCTACTCCTTATGAAAGATCCAAACCTAAATGCTTCCTTCAAGAAAACAAACAAAATTATTCCCACAAAAAGCAGACATCTAATATGTTTAAGTATATATAATAATTTTCTTGCAAGCTTAGTTCCTCCAGGAGATAACAAAATTATTGCTGCACATCAACTTTCTAGTGCTGCTCAAACACAAGTATACCAGCAGCATATTATTGTCCAAATTATTTTTCAAACATTTGACATATTTCTAGTCATTACAAAAATCCTAATTAATCAAGGAGAGGAGTTTTCTGGACCAAAGTGTGTATAATTTAGAAATAGAATTATTTAATACATATATCCTGTTCCAATTCTTTAAAAATAGTTATTTTATTGTACTCAATGAGTGTATGCAAATGTTTGCTTTAATTAAAGTAGCACTATGACTATTTTCTCAAATATTTGCAACTACTGCTGTTGCTTTAAATCTGACTTTGCATACAGAGCATTGAGGACATTTCAAGTGTATCGGATGAACAGGTGGGATAGTCAGGCATTGCAGGCTGATTTCAGTACATCATTTTTATCCTAGTGAGGGAAGACATTACTTAAATAATACCAATAACATGCCACAGACCTTATATTTGTGTCACTGAATAATAATGTTTGCAGCAGGGCAGATATTTTGCAGTGTTTTTTCTAGTTACAGCAATTACTACCTAAAGAAGAAAATAATGATCGAGTTATGGTCAATCTAATTTTATGGCTATCCTTGTTTGCCCTGTGGCTGTTGCTCTGCCTTTCCAAGGGTCAGGTACGCCGGGCTTAGTTTCCCAAACTTTGGTGTGCAGTGACATCTAGTGGCGCAAGGATTACAAGCCTAACAGCGAGCTAATTTTTCTAGTGTTCGTGGCTCCTTCATGAGTCCCCGAGAAGGGTGATCAAGCAAAGGGATTTGAATCCTTCCCGCTTTCAGGGACTATAAAGGAGAATGGGAGCCACTTACGCTGTCGGCTTCAGGTCCCGTTTCAATAAATGACACTTGTTAGGAAGGTAACAGGGAACCTTGCTAACTTTTACCCTGTCATGTTACTTTGGTTTCTTGTATCAGTGAACAAGTCAATACATGGCACTGCTGAGACTCCAATCCAGGAGTGGCACTATTTATTCTAGTGACAAATTTCTTCTTTTCTTTTCATTAGCTATGTCATTTGCTGCACAGGTTCTTATCACAAAAATACCTGAAAACCTTCTCTGAATTACTTTTAAAAATATGATATATTTGTCATGTGTTGTTTATTATTTTGTTCTTTTGGAGAGAAACATTGACTGTGAAATTACTTCCAAGTAGGAAAGATTTGCTTTTTGTGTCTCTGTTTGAGTGCATGTATTATTAGAAAATTATATTATCTGTAGAATAAAGTGGTGATACATTTATCCCTAGTTTGTGAAGGCAGAAACAGGAATTTGCTCCTTTGAACTTCACTTTCATCATTCTAGCTATGAAAAACAGTATTTTATTTTATTGTAGATAATCCTATTATACAGAAAGAGCAAGACTCTCATTTGTGTACTGCAGTGGCAACACATTTTCTACATCTGATTATAGCTTACCATAAACTGCACTGACTTAAGGTGTCTCTGACTTTAGTCCTAACCTGGTTTGATGTGAATATGAAATATATCCTGAGGCATCTGATTATACTAAAACTTTTCACTCTAGGAAATAGTAGGAACAGAAAGGAAAAAATAGACATAATATGCATTTATGTAAGCATATCAAATACAGTGATCGTCCACATAGTCGCAGTCCGTAATTTGTGGGATTCCATACTCGCTGTTGATTTTCCAGCGAGTTGTGGGACCTGGTGCCTGCGCAGAACCTACTGCAATCTCAGTCTGATTAGCCCCCAGCCCCGCCGCTTGCAGCCCTGGCCCTGCCCCCCCTGCTTGCATGGTTTGCACAGTCAGCCCCACCCCCGCTCTCCCCCGCCCCACTCTCAGAGATCGCAACACCGTCCCTACCACGACCTCAGTCTGCTTGACCCCGGCCCCACCACTCGCACTGGCGAGCACAGCCAGCCCTGGCCCCACTCCCACCCCGCCACTCGCAGGACCCGGGACTCGCTGATGCCGTGGTGCCGGAACACACTCACTGCTGCTACGGCCCTGCTTCCCCCCCACCGCTCACAGAACCTGGGATCCGCCACGGTGCTGGGACACACTCGCCTCTGCCGCGGCCCTGCTCTTTGCCTGCCGCTGCCACGGTCCCGCTCCCCCCCTGCCGCTCGCAGGACCTGGGACTCGCTGCTGCCACAGAGCCGGGACACACTCGCTGGGATTCTGCTCACCACTCGCCCCCCACCCCAGCAGAGCACAGCCAGACATCTGAAACAAGGCCCACTCTCAGGACCATCCTCCAGACCTTATTAGGAGAGGGGGCATGGCTGCGGGTGTGGCGGACTCGACTCTGTAGTGGGTTCACTATCTTTGCAGATTTCACGACTCGCATGAGGCAGACCAGACCCAACAGCCCGCAAGTAACAGGGGATCACTGTATTTGGACTGATTTGAAACAACAGTGTTTAGCAACAAAGTATTTATCGTAATCACAGAATCACAGAATCAGTAAGGTTGGAAAAGACCTTAGAGATCATCACGTCCAACCTATCACCTATTACCTGATCTAATCTAGTCAAACCTGTTACCTAACCTAACCTAACCTGTTGCCATCCTACTACCAACACACCATCCTACCTATAACACACTACCCTAATATCTAGGTCATGCCACCAAGTACATCACCCAACCTTTTCTTAAACACCTCTAGGGACGGTGACTCCACCACCTCCCTGGGCAGCCCATTCCACTGAGAGATCACCCTCTCTGTGAAAAAGTTCCTTCTAATGTCGAGTCTAAATCTCCCCTGACGCAGTTTAAGACTGTGTCCTCTTATTCTATCACTTGTAGCCAGAGAGAAGTGCACATGCAGAGAGTGAGAAAGAGAGAACACAGAATTTGGTTACGATCTGCTCCTGTATGTGTACCAAATTATTTAAGCTATATAAGAAAAGCAGCTATTACTAAAGACATTACAGTGATCCTCTGCATATTCACGATCCATAATTTGCATGATCTGAATAGTTTTGGGTGATTTTTCAGCAAGTTGTGCAACCACAGCGAGTGCACAAATGTACCGAAAACCTGTCAGCTCATGAATATATAAAGAGCTCATGAATATATAATTATGTCCCACCGCAGTCACTGCCCACCAGACTTGCCGTATATCCTTCATTCTCACCATTTAGGAGGAAGGGGAACCATTACCATTTCTGTGAAGCCAGGAGTGCTGCCACGTGGCCGGTGCAGAGACACTGATGCCATGCCAGCACTTCCGGGCAGAGCAGCACAGTGCTGCTGGGAACTGGGGGATGGTGGGAGATGGTTGTCACCCCCAAGGATGACCTTAGGGTGGTGGCGGATGGGAGATTTAATCCCAAGGCGGCTGGGAGTGGAGCCACTGACTTGGCACCGTGCCTCATATCTGCCCCCACCAGCATGATATGGGCAGCATAGCCCAGTGTGTCGCAATGCCAGCAGTGCAGGCTCCTGACGTCAGAGTCCAATCCCTATGCTGGCACTGGAATGCCTCCTCACTGCCCAAAGTGGAAAGTCCCTTCCGGGCAGCAGAAGAGTGGGGGTTTTATACTTAGTGCCCTGTCAGAAACACAGAAACAGTCGATACCAGTCAGGCCTGGGGGGTCCCTTCTAGGATGTGTGGGGCAGAGGAGTTGTGGAGAGAAGGTAGGAGAGGGAAGAGGAGAAAGCTGTGGGCTGGGGCAGGAGGCATATGGACAAGTGGGGCTGTGGGTGCTCCTGATGTGGGCCACATATGTCCTCCGGTGCTGCACTGGCTCACATCTGCCCCCGCACCACACATCTCAGGAGCAGAAACAGGAGCAGATCACCAGCTCTTTCACCCTGTGCAGCTGCTGCCAGCCCATGCTCCTGTGGACAGCCCTGGCAAGAGGCAGGGAGGCAGACCCTGGCTCTCTCCTGAGCACTGGTTGGGTGCACCACAGCCTGTTTGAACAGCAGAGACTGTCTCAGCCTGTTCAGCTGCTGCTCCCATCACACAATCCAAGGGTACCCATGGCGTCATCCCAGTTAGCAGCGAACTCACTCCCCAAACCTCCCCTAGAGACCTGCTCCAGAGTGGCACACCACATCCACTGTGTTTGAAAACAAGAGACGCACCAGCAACTATAAACCCCGATAAAACCCAGCACGGACACGACAGGGAAAAGACAGTGGCAGGAGGCTTCGCACCCACTTGGATCTGCGGGGGGGCCAGGCGTCAGCTTCAAGGCTCCCAGGCATGCTGGTTTCTGTGCTCGAAAAGCAGCTCCCTTCCGGGAGCTGGGAAACGGCAAAAGGCATTTCCTCCCCTTTAATGAGGCACCACAGAGGGAGCTACACTCTCAGGACCACCCTCCAGACCTTATTAGTGGAGGGGGCATGACTACGGGTGTGGCGTACTTGAATACTTATTAGATTTGCTATCCTCACAGATTCCGGAACTCATGTGAATAGGGGCCGACCCAACAGCCCACAAGTTGTGGGGGTCGACTGAATTTTGAAAGCTTCTTTAAAACATTAAAACACTTTCCTTCTGTCATGCAAATTTTTCAGTAATTATAAAAGCTTTGCAATGCTAAAATGTGAAATTATAGGAAACAAAAGAAATTAAAATGGTGATAAGCAACTGTACAATGTGTGCTGATTTATTATAAAAGTACTGAGATTGTTTTACTGAATGGAGAAAATCAGGGGAAAAAATGGTGTTCTGAAATTTGACAAACCTGAAGAACGTCATGATAAATCTACAATTCATAAAATTCCATAACCAGCTTCAACACTCAGTATTTCACTTTTTCTCTAACGTTCCTACTGTTTCCTTCTTGACTCTTGATTTAAAGAAAATCAGTCAGAACTCAAGGTAATTGCTAGCATGCTACAGAAAAAGTTTATTTTTGGCCTAAGAGCCAAGGAAGAGGGACCAGAGTGTCCCCTGTCCTCGCCAGGTGCCAAAAGAGGACCACCCAGATTTGTCACCAATCTTTAACCCCTAGTGTCATGCGTATGCAAATCACCCCATGAATATTCATCCTTTTGGCTTTATATCATTTGCCATGAGTCTTTCAGCCAATTAGCTTCAATGTTGTTAATTCTTTTCCCCTTGTTTTGGCTAACTCTCGCCTTTGTTTACCTTCAGACACTGCAGAACAGCGCCTTTTCACCCTTAATATTCAACCTTAACTCTCAGGCCCTCTGAATGTTTCTAAAGTCTACTAATCCTTCTAAAATTCACTAGAAACTCACTAAATTTTCACTAATTCACTAAAATCCCTAAATCTCTATGCCCTTACCTAACACACTAAATTTGTAATTTTCTGATTCTCCAAATCACTCTGGTAGTGAAAAAAAATTTCACCCTCTAATTTTAATACAATATTCTATGTTACAGAGCTCCATCTTTCATCTTAAATAGCCATCTTTCTCTTTGAAAATTCATTATATACTCAGTATCAATAAGCGAATGATTTATTCAGGTGCAGATGGAATCTCTGACAGCTGATTATGCTGTCATATTTTCCCCTCTAACTCAACTTATCAAAACATTAGCCAGCACTGAAGTGAATCATCAAGGTAATAGTCAACAGATGGAGTATCTGAAGTGAGTTAATTTTGGATAATAAACTAGAAAATACTTCAGCAGAATTGGGGAGGATTGCAAAGAGTTCTTGTTTCACACATATCGTGAACAGTCTATATAACCTACATCTATTTTTTTACAACACTCTGAAAAAAGTAGATAATGGCCAGGAAGTCCAAATGACTGATATGAAAGTGAAAGATATGATTTGATATGATGATATTAATATGAAGTCCAAATGATCAATAATTTTATCTCAGGTAATTTAGGAAATTATCTAACTGCACCCATTAAGTCATCTAGACATAAGTATTTGAGTAGAGAGCTCAAATCAGTAACGGCTAAAAAACATGCTCATTTGATGTTTGGAGGTGAGAATCAGCACTGAAAAACATTACTGGGAAGAAAGGATAGTTAGGAAGCGGTTTTTCACAGAGAGAGTGATTGCACATTGGAATGGACTGCTCAGGGAGGTGGTGGAGTCACCGTCCCTGGAGGTGTTTAAGAGAAGACTCGATGAGGAGCTTAGTGACATGGTCTAGCTGGGGGGAGTAGGGCTGGATGATCCTCGGTCCCTTCCAGCTCGAAGTGGCCTGCTAGACTGTGAGGGAACTAGGTTTGTGTTACCGCTCTGGGATGTGCTTTTGGTCTCTGTATGGGTGTTAGATGGTGAGTTGGACTAGATGATCCTTGTGGGTCCCTTCCAACTCATAATATTCTGTATAGAACACTGAAAACTTTATTTTTTGCTTAAATAATATTTGTACTTGTACAGTGATTGCAAAGATGTAACAATCATTTGCAACGCTATATGATTGACTGAGATCATATGAAATACTGAGATAGTTGTCAGGTGGGAGACCAGGGGTTTGATTCCTGCTGGGGAGGCAGTTGAAGAGTTGGACTTGATCCTTGTGGGTCCTTTCCAACTCAGAATATTCTGTGATAAGAGCTGTTAGGTGAAACAGTTCCGTTGCAGGAAAACTGTTAAATTGTAATCAAGAGTTCTTCTAAAAGAGGAAAAGCAGTGATTTATTCTAGCTTTTCTATCATGTACAAATACTTATGAGATCACTAGGCTCTAAGTGCAACAAGTTCTGCAGTATTTGTCTTATCCCATTCCTCTCCCTTCCCCTCCTGGGGCTGATGTGTGGGATGGAGGTCAGGGCCATTTCTGCTGCCCGGCAGCAGTGACCTTAAATAATATCTGGGATCAGCCTCCGTGCATCTCTCCTCCTCCCATGAGGGCTGTGCTGGAGCCTAGCCCCTTAGCCCTGGCCCTTGTCTATGTTTCGCTGTTGGAGTGCCATGACATGACCCCCCTTGGTGACCCTTACCTGCCAGACTTGCATGTCAGACATCCCTTGGAGAGCAAGCCTGTGGCAACTCTGACTGGACCTGCTCTGCCCTCCTTACTGATGGCTGCAGGACTATATTCCATATCAGGGCTCTGTAGCATCCGCATGGGAGGTGCATTGTCATGGGTTTGGAATAACATTTTGATTTGGGGGGAGCATCTGGGTTTTTTTCCGTTGAAAATTCTTATCATTTCTTCAGTTTTCTTAGGTGGCAGTGGTGGTGGGGAGGGCAATGGTACAGTGTTTGGATCCGTGCTCCTGCCATCAGTGTGGATGGGGCCAGGTCGTGGGCCCCTTGACCGCACTTGGTGGGGGACATCTTGCTGGTGGCCACTTTCACTTCTCACTGGAAGTCATCACAAACTCTTTTGTGTTTCCAGCCACGACAACTCTCTATGCCACTTGTGATTAGTGGAAGGCAGAGAGCAGAAGCAGAGGTGGGGTGGCTGGGCTTTTTAAATCCTGTGTGTGATGGGGTTTTGGCTCTCTCTTTCTTTCTGTACGGTTGGAGCTGAGAGACAGACCCCTTGCAACATCTCCCTGCAGGAAAATAAGTAACCACGTGGCAGTTTCCAGCGACCTTCCTCACATCACATTCATTCTCCCACATCTCCAGAAGAAAAAGAGCAGTCACGAGAAGATACCTTTGTCCACGCCCCTGCCTCAGTTGTTTTATTTGTTTCTTTCTTTTTTTCTCCCCTTCTCCCTCCTTATTCTTCCCCTTTTCCCTCTCTCTCTCCATTGAGAGCCGATCCAGCTCCTGCTTTTTGCTGCTGCTGCTGTTTCTCCCATCACTACCATTTCTTATCTGTATTCTGTTGTTGTTGGGATTTCCTTTTGAGTATTGATATTTTGGTGAGGGTTGGGGTCTGACAGATTCTATTGCATTGGGGGTGGGGCCTGTCGCATGTTGGGAGGGGGGAGTCTTAGTTTTATGTTCCCTTCTTCTGGTATCACTTGCACATACATTATTTCCCATTTACACTCCCTGTTCTTTCTTTTTTTTTAATAAATCCTATTACATCTCTAACGATCTCTCATTCAAGGAGTGATAAATAATCCTTTACTGGTTTTAAACCAAGGCATTTTTGGTGTCAGAAGTGGGATCAGGAGAAGACACGTTAAGAGATCTAACAGGATCATAAGATTCCTCTGGGACACACAGAGATACACACCTACATTCACCATGTTCTCCGCTTTCTTTACAGTTGTGTGGCAATTAGGCATGATTACCATTTTTCCTTTTGTTATCCTTACAATTCAGTTAAGTGGGCTCACCGGGGCTGTGTGGACTGTTTTTCAGTTTACCAGATGGCTCCAGGCCTTCTTAATATAGCCACCCTTCATTTTCATTAGCTATATTTGCAATACCATCAGTCAGTACCACAATATTAACAGGCACTCGTGGGAGCTCTGGGCAAACTACACCTTCTTATGGGCTGACATGGGGTGAGAGACCGTTTTCCAAGATTTCAGCTCTTATTGGCTTGGGGACAACATCATCCATTCTGGCATTGATTTACTTTCACTCGACCCTATGTATGCTATATCAGCTATCATCAACCTAGTTCTCGTGGTTTGCATATCACTTCCCGTGCTGCAAAGTAAATGAGAACATTATAAGGAACTCCTTATCTCAGCCCTAGAAACAAGGCAGCAGACTTAGGGATCCTCCTGTGACACTGTTGATCCACAGTGGTGGGACCACTTATAGAGGAGATTAATCAGGTATTACAGCATAATCCAGCTTCTGACGTACTCCAGTCAACACAACAGACCCAAATTCCCAGTAAAGTCCAAAGATACCTGGAGAGTAGCCCTACAAAGGGTGCTGCGGAGAGGAACCTGGTTGCAGTGTGTTGAGCTCTGTTTGATGCCATGTTTGTGAGCACTTGACAGAGCCCAAGGAAAGAGGTGGGGGCAACGAGCCACTCTGTGACCACTGGCGGCTCGAACTCCCAACCCACCATGGCACCATGACCACAAAATCCAGACCCCATCCGCTGCCCACCAGGGATGGGGCAGACAAGCAGCTCTCGGCCCATGAAGGGCCCACTGCCACAAGCCCAACCACACTGAGGGGAGGGGGAGAAGAAGGAAATCAACCAAAAAGCCTCCCCAAAAAACACCTTGCCTGGCAGGAAAAGCAGTTTAGAATTGTGCTTCTCAGCGTCAGAAAGTATTTGTGGCTTCATGGTGCCTGGCGGCAGAGCTAATCACAGAATCACAGAATATTCTGAGTTGGAAGGGACCCACAAGGATCATCGAGTCCAACTCTTAACACTGTCTCCCTGGCGGGAATCGAACCCAGGTCTCCCACACGCCGGGTGGGGACACTTACCACTGTACTAAAGTGGATTTTGGATAGGTAAATTAGGCGCAAGCCAGGCGGTGAGGGATTCCCATGGTTACTGTGCCTGGGACAGGCTGTCCACTGCAGGAATGGAAAGATGGGTGGGCGCGGGCACCAAGCTCAGCCACTGGCTACCCCAGCCATTGCCACGGTCCCTGGGCAGGCTGTCCACTCCATCTCTGCCACGGCTGCAGCATCCCCCCAGCCTGTATATCCACTTCAGTTGAGTGGGGGGCTAACAAAGCCTACAGCATGATAGGCAGATGTCACTTCCATCCTGAAAGCCTTGATACCGTCATGCTGCTGGTCTTCTCCCATTGCAGTGGGTTGCTCCAAAGATGGAACCCCTCCTGTGCCAAGCCATTTCACCTTCTCTCCTCCCTTCTGCTGTTACAAGTTAAAGGGGAAGTCAGAGCCACCAGCACTGCCAGGGACGTAGCTATCGTGAAGGTGGCTGTAGCCCTCGCATCTGCGAACACAACTGAGCGTCTTGTTGCTAGGTGACGAACCAGGAGCGAACCTCTGCACCTGCCCTGGCTCTGCACCCCAGCTCAGCTCTGCCTGTTCACACTGCCACCCTTGCCAGAAAGGCGAAAGCTTTGCTTTCTCTCCCGAGCACTGGTTGGGTGCACCGCAGCCCCTTTGACAGTGGCAACTCGTGCATCTGTCACTCCCGTCATGGAGAGCCAGGGTACCCACAGCACTGCCCCATCCAGCAGCGACTCCATTCCCCAAACCTCCCCCAGGGTCCTGGTGTGGAGCAGCATGGTGCCTCTGCCATGTTTGAACACAAGAGACATACACCAGCAACCAGAAACCCTGATGAAACCCAGCACAGACATGGCAGGGAAAGGACAGTGGCAGGAGCCTCCACATTCACTCAACTCCATTGGGTGGGCAGGCACCAGCTTCAAGGCTTCTGCCTGTGCTGGCTGCTGCGGGATTTCTGTACTTGGAAATGCAGCTCCCACCCAGGATCTAGGATTCCACGGTTGGGGCCAGGAAGTGGCAAAAGGCATTTCCTCCACTTTAATGAGGGGCTATAGAAGGAATCGCACTCCCAGGACCACCCTCCAGACCTTAGTCATGGAGGGGTGTGGCTAAGAGCATGGCCTACTTGAACATTCATGGGCTTCGTTGTCTTCATGAATTCCAGAACTCAAGGGAATCTGGGCAGACCCAAGGGCCTGCGAGTTACAAGGGTTAATTGTAAAGGGGATTTTGTCCCTCAATCCATTCTGCCTAGCGTTTTTTCTTATAATTTAAAAATAATCCATAACTGTTTTCGATAAACAAAGACACTCATGGGACTTTTGGCCCGGGGGTGCTCAGGAAGCCGCACCCCTCTGGAGCACAGCCACGGCAAGCTGCAGAGCCATCGCCAGCGGCTGGGATCGCCGCTGTGCCGTGTGCACCGATAGGGGTCGTCTGGACTCATGGGACTTTTGGCCCGGGGGTGCCCAGAGAGCCAAGACCTCCCACCTGTGGGTACCCAAACCATTAACTCTCCTGGGAGCGCAGCCATCAGGGTCGCAGCAAAGAGGGGCAAGGCAAACAGGGAAGTTAACTGCGGAGGGCTTGGGCAACTGCGGGGGGCTTAGGTAACCGCGGGGCGCTTGTAAATAAGCAGTTGAGAGGCAGTTAGCACAGCAGTTTGTGCGGGCAGGGCAAACGGGCAGGGTAGCAGGCGCTGTCTTGGCAGGTGCTGTCTCTCCTTCTTCCCCCTGCCAGTCATAGCTAGAACTAGATGGATGAAAGTCAGGGCAAAGGCCACAAAGGAGGCTCAGACCCAAACTACCCCTGTGTCAGTGGATGTGGGTGTCCAGACTCCTGGCTGCAGGGAGTGCCTGAGTCTGATTGTTGACCAGGAGGACAGCCTGCAAAACACCTGTGTCCAGTATGAACTGGTAAATGACCTGCTCTCCATGATAACAGATTTAAAGGAAGAGGTGATGTAGGAGTCCATAAGAATACTGTTTCAACCTTGTAATCAGAAAATTTGGACAATATACCCCTAAAAATGGAGGCTAAGGTCTTGACAAAGTTTGGCCTGCCAGTGATGCTCTGGGGATAAGACTGGACTGTGAAAACCAGGGTGCTGATAACACTGAGAAGGGACCATGTGAAACAAGATAAGCCATGTCTCCTGCGTACCAGGAGAAGAGACAAAATACACAAAAAGGGACAGTAAACTTCACATGAGCCAGCAGTGTGCCCAGGCAGCCAAAAGGGCCAACGGCATCCTGGCCTGCATCAAGAATGGAGTGGCTAGTACATCAAGGGAGGTTATCCTTCCCCTGTACTCGGCACTGATGAGACCACAACTCGAGTATTGCATTCAGTTCTGGGCCCCTCAGTTCAGGAAGGATGTCGAGGTGCTGGAACAAGTTCAGAGAAGGGCAACTAGGATGGTAAAGGGGCTTGAAGATAAGCCCTATGAGGAGAGGTTGAGGGAGATCTGTCTGTTTAGCTTAGAGAAGAGGAGGCTCAGGGGTGACCTTATTGCTGTGTATAACNGTCTACAGGGATGCCATGAGGACTTGGTCGTCTGGTGGTAGATATCAAACCCTTTTTCCCTCTCCCTTTCTCTTTACTTCTCCTATCTCACTTTCTTATTAGACCCCTTTTTCCCCTCCCTTCCCTATCTCATTTCCTTCTACCATGACTGCCGCTTCCTGGGATAATGAAGTATCACTGTTTAACCAAAGCTAACCCCTGTTTGGGATTTTCTTGCGCTTTGAGAACCAGTAAACGAACCATCATGCCTCCAGCTCAGCTGGCTGGAACGTGACAGATGGAGAGGCTGAGAAATAATCAAGGTAATGCAAGGGAAGTAGAATTAGGGGACAGTGCGCTCCCAACCTCTGGGGACTATTGGGAGCCCAAGCATCCACAAGCGCCTCACATTCCTCAATATGAGGTAGAAGAAAGAAATCTGAAGGATGATAGGGAGTGGGAACAGGCGTCCGTCTCTTGTCCACCGCCACCTTTTCAGATGCCACCCTATAAGTTATGATTACAGAACAGGTTTGGGGTTCTGGATTTTGGGGATTAGGAGGATGACATGGAAGGAGGCCCCCCACCTAGTAAATCCCTAGGAACTGCCTCTTCCACTAAGCAAATCAGAGCCTCCAGAGTCAAAGGGAAAAGGAGGGTAGTGGTTGTTGGGGACTTTTTTCTGAGGGGAACAGAAGGGCCTACCTGTTGACCAGACCTATCCCACAGGGAGGTCTGCTGCAACATAATTTAACGACAGTCCTGGCTTACTGGTGATGTACCACAAGGCTGGAAATTGGCTAATGTGACACCCATCCACAAGAAGGGCAGGAAAGATGATCCACGTAATTACAGACCTGTCAACAAGACTTCAGTCCTGGGCAAAGTCATGGAACAGTTAGTCCTGTGTGCTATTATGCATCAACTGCAAAATGGCCATGACATTAGAACTAGTCAACATGGATTTTGGAGAGGCTCCTTCTATGATCTGGTGACTCCCCTGGTTGATGAAAAAAAGACCGTGAATGTTGTGTATTTGGACCTTAGTAAAGCCTTTGACATGGTTTCCTATAAAGAGCTTCAGGAGAAACTCTTAGAGCATGACCTAGATAGAAACATTTTATGCTGGGTTAGGAGCTGGTTGGATGGACAAGCTCAGAGAGTGTTGGTGAATGGTGCCACATCCAGCTGGCAGCCAGTCACTAGTGGAGTCCCATAGGGGTCAGTGTTGGGCCCAGCACTGTTCAACATTTTTATTGATGATATGGACGAGGGAATTGAGTCCATCATCAGCAAGTTTGCAGATGATACAAAGCTAGGGGCAAATGTCGAACTGCCGGATGGTAGGAGGGCCCTTCAGAGGGACTTTGACAGACTAGAGAAATGGGCAGATTCCAACAGTATGAGGTTTAACAAGACTAAGTGCCAGGTTCTTCACTTTGGACATAATAACCCCATACATTGCTATCGACTGGGAAACGAGTGGCTGGAGAATGGTGAAATGGAGAGCGATTTAGGAGTAATGATTGACAGAAACTTAATATAAGGTCGCAGTGTGCCCAGGTGGCTAAGAAGGCCAATGGCATCCTGGCCTGTATTCGGAACAGTGTGGTCAGTCAGAGGAGGTAAGTTATCCTTCCCCTGTACTCGCCGCTGCTCAGACCACATCTTGAGTCCTGTGTCCAGTTTGAAAGGATGTTGAACTGCTTGAGAGGGTTCAGAGAAGGGCGACAAGGATGGTGAAAGGACTGGAGGACAAGCCCTATGGGGAGCAGCTACAGGAACTGGGGTTGTTCAGCCTGGAGAAGAGGAGGCTCTGAGGTGACCTGATTGCTGTTTACAACTACCTAATGGAAGGTTGCAGCCAGGTGGGTATGAATCTCTTCTCTCAGGCTGACGACACCAGAACGAGAGGACATGGCCTCAAGCTAGCCCAGGGGAGGTTTAGGCTGGATGTTAGGAAGATCTTTTTCACAGAGAGAGTGATCTCTCAGTGGAATGATCTGCCCATGAAGGTGGTGGATTCGCCCTCCCTGGAGGTGTTTAAGAGAAGACTGGATGAGGAGCTTAGTGACATGGACTAGTTGGTGGGAGGCTTGTATGGATCGAGCATGGTGCCCATGGTTCCACGCTTGTGGGCCTGATCCCCTGGTAGGCGTTTGATTGGGAGTTGGACTAGATGATCCTGAGGGTCCCTTCCAACTCGGAATATCCTTTGAACTGGTGAACATGCATAAATCTGTATGTGCCTGTAAGAGAGAATAGGAAAGTAACACAGGAATGATTCTTATAACACTACTCTCTGCCTTTCTCCTCTTAGATATGCTGAACAGATCTGAACTGTTGGGAGGAACTGCGGCAGTTTCTATCAGCAGCTGCCAGGGAAAATGAAAAAATTACTTGTTTGTCCTGCCTCCACAGAAACCTGTGGCCAAATGGCTAAATATTTATAAGGGAATTAACTGAGAATAAAATTTTCAATACTTTTAAAATTCTTTTTTTGAATTTTGTTATTAGCTTTTTGCCATATTAAAGAACAATAATTTTAAATTTTTTCCTTCCCATGGAGCAAATTTCTGCACAGCTTTACCCTTTATCTAATCTTCCCCCCAAAAATCCAACCAAAAAACAGGTAAGTAATTAAGAATCTCTTCTTAATTTATATCAATAAGAGTTGTCTGATTTTTATCTAGGGACCAAAAATCAACTTTTAAAAGAACCTCATTGCTTAATGAAGTGCATGTAATTGTTGGATGAGTCACACAACAGACAAGTATACCGTAATATATTTATGATACTATTCCGAAATTCAAGCTCAGACCTCTAAACAAGGTCACCATTGCTCTTTTTGTGCTGCTTGATTAAATGTATCATGGTTCCTGCTTCAGTATGAAGTATGAATAACAAGTATTTTTTTCCTAAAATCATGAGTTATGCAAAATAACTTTAAGGTATGGACAAGGTGGGGGAAGGGTGCCACAAGACACCCAGCATTGGCCTGGTTTTACTCTGACTAAATTCAGTATAAATTTTCCAAAGTTTAACAACAGCATCAGTAAGCTAATTTCACTTCCTTTCAAAAATCTTGTCCTTAATACTTCTAAGCAGCTTTGAAACCTTAAAATGAAAAACCCCTTTAGAAGTGCAAAATCATTGTATTATCATTATATAGAGCCTGGTTCACTTTTTTACAAAACTGTTTAATGAAAACCTATTTTCAATGAATTGAAAGAGTTAGGGTTTCCTGAGAAGAATGGTGTAAGTAAAGTTTAATTTAAAAAGACATAGGTAAATATTTTTTGGTTTAGAGAAAATGGGCTTATGCATATCATTCTTCATTTCGCATACAGAAAAGAAATTTGTAATCTGATATAATCTTCTGAACATAAATAGTACTCTTTTTTTCCTTAACTAAGTAATTCATTTACATCAGCAAGAACAAATTTTTTCTATGAGAATCTCAACAGTGGCATGAAAGAGGATTAGAATAAATGTCATGCAGTAATTTCAGAGGTAATCAAAAAGTTAATATTAATACATAATGTTGAAAACACCACTTGAATTTCTGAATAGTGTCTGGAGAAAGCACAAGGAAATATTTCTTTCATCTGTAATGAGCCTTAGAGAAAGAATTTAAAGAAATCTAAGAAGATGGTTGAAGTTCAAAAGAAACTAAACTCAGAGCTTTGAGACACTGTAAGTTAATATGACTGAATAATAAACCACTTTTAAATACTAGAAAAATACTAATATGAGGTATATTCTTGGGTTTTTTCCAAGTCTTAGCTAATTTCCATAGCACTATTTCAAAGTTAAATTAAAATCTGCTGTTAAGGGTTTTTTGTTAATATGATAGCCAGTAACCTCAGGGCTGGATGGGAAGGAGAAAATTGCATCATTCCACAGCTGCTCCCTTTCATGTGAAAAGGAACTATTTTAGAATGCTGGGGTGTGTAATGTCTTTTAAAATATTCTCATTTGGGCATCTTTACAGAATCACAGAATTTATTAGGTTGGAAAAGACAATAGAGATCATTGAGTACAGCCTATTACCTAACACACTGTCCCATTATCTAAATCGTGTCACTAAGTATATCATCCAATCTTTTCTCCAGTCTGCATAGGATGCCAATATTAGACAAGGCCTCCAGTCCAGCTGTGATCAGCACCATGGCCTCAAGGGAATAGGACATAGGTTCCCACTTGTCTAAGATGTCCAAGGCCAAAATGTCGAAGTGAGTTCAACCTTTGGCAGTGATGAACACATCCATGTATATGCTTTCCCCAACTGGAGCTACTGTCTTCACTATTTATTGCTTTCTAAACTAAGAATTCTGCTTAAGCCACAAGAAGCGTCACCCAAGGCTTGACTTTCTAATGTTCTAAGAGTCATGACCCCCTGGTAGGGGGCATGATGTTTCTTATGAATTTTCATCAGGCTGAACAAAGACACCAAATGTGTCAGGGAGCTCTTGTGTTTTATTGTACACTCACCATAACTCCTGCAACCATCCCACTCTTTAGACTCCATAATGTTATTAGAAAACAATCTTACAATGCACTTCCACAAGTGTGATGGATAACAAGCCCTGAATTTTGTACAGTACACTTCAATAAGTTCTCAGTTCCCACAACAAACTCGTCAAAGGTGCCTCATCACAAGCCACAATACATCACTTCTCAAATGTGCTGATTAACAAGCCACAACACACTTCCACGATCTCCCTGTTCCCAGAACAGATTCAGTATGGACTGTGGGGTAGAATATGATATCCCAGTTTGCCTGGGCAAAGCAAGGTGGGAGAGAAATAAAGACAGAAAAGGGAGAGTGAGAACAAAGAATATTACCAGCCCTTTGCTCTCATGTTGGTTTTGCTGTGTGGATGGTCCAGGGCTGAGACTGAGTCAAAGTAAGTGAACGAGGAAAAAAAGAGCAAGGGAGATTGATCCACATCCTTTTATAGTGAACCTGGTGCATGCAATATATGTAAACCAGATTTTTTGTGCTATTTTGTTCACGCATGCACAACCAGTCCTCTGAGTCCTCCTCCAGGTAATGAGCACAAGTCTCAAGGTCGAACAGGAAGTTGGCTTAGAACAGCATTGCCCCACCTTTGCAAGTCCCTCTCTTCCAGGTGAGAATAAATTCAAATAATATAGAGAAAGCTTCAGGTTTTCTTCAGATTTAACAGTGTAATAAGTACACATGAACTGAAAACAGATATCAGCTTTTAACAAGTAGCAAAACTGAATTCCCAGGGTGAAAGTAATCACCAGCAAAGAGAGGAGTTAAAATATTTCTCCTCAGTCTTTTGTAGAAGGCATAATTTTTTGTGCTCTTTTGAGCTCAGGGGCATAAAGAAGGTGTCAAAAAGTGATGAATGTCCAGTTATCCCATTTTATTCAATGTATAAAGTTATATTTTTCAACAATACAGAAAAATAGATTTGGAAATATCACACCATAAAAGCAGATGAAGAACCATATCCTTGTAACTGATGCCTTTGTACAGTCACATCCCCTGTAAAAATGAAGAAAAGGGTTAGACTTCTATAATCTAGTGGGTAGAACATTGTTAAAAGGACAGTATAAGTGACAGTCAATCGTTATGTCTATTAATTTAGACATATTTATTTCTGTGACTAGCAGTCTTCTTACCATTCTCACCACCACTGTGTAGTCTCTGTCCCTATGCACGCAGTGCTATCTGCCTTACAGAATCACAGAATCACAGAATATTATGAGTTGGAAGGGACCCACAAGGATCATCTAGTCCAACTCACCACCTAACACCCGTACAGAGACCGAGAGTACATCCCAGAGCACAACACCAACCTAGATCCCTCACAGTCTAGCAGGCCACTCCGAGCCGGAAGGGGCCCAGGGTCATCCAGCCCTACACCCCCCGGCTAGACCATGTCACTAAGCTCCTCGTCTAGTCTTCTCTTAAACACCTCCAGGGATGGCGACTCCACCACCTCCCTGGGCAGCCCATTCCAATACGCAATTACTCTCTCTGTGAAAAAACGCTTCCTAACGTTAAGATTAAACCTCCCCTGGCGTAGCTTGAGGCCGTGCCCTCTCGTTCTGGTGTCGTCAGCCTGGAAGAAGAGGTCCACACCCATCTGGCTGCAACCTCCCCACAGGTAGTTGTAAACAGCAATGAGGTCACCTCTGAGCCTCCTCTTCTCCAGGCTGAACAATACCTTTAATACTTCTCATCTATTAGTTTTTATGTTTATCACATCATTCTTATTTTCTTCCTTTATTTTCATTCTCTTGTCTTTAATCACTAGAACTGTTAACCATGAAGAAGGTGGAAAAAATGCAGTTGAATTTAAGAAAGTATACCATATCAAGATGAAATTTAGGAAAAAAACATGCAGTCAAAACCTCTTCTCTGTTGAATTAGAAAGTTACAAATATTAATAAGGAAACTATACTTTGTCTGATATTTGAATGAGTTGAGTTCATTTCCTCATGATTTTCTATAAGCTTATGAAGTATACAGGTCATTTTATCCACTTCTTATCTGTTAGGAGAAAAATAAATATCA
This sequence comes from Pitta sordida, assembly GCA_013390025.1. NCBI lineage: Eukaryota > Metazoa > Chordata > Aves > Passeriformes > Pittidae > Pitta > Pitta sordida. Next base: position 4,273 of record WEKX01017907.1, on the reverse strand, counting down.
CAGGAATTACAGAAAATCTTCCAAGATGTTTCATGTTTAATTTTCTTGTTTATTATTTCTGGCTTTTTCTACTGGTCACTATATTGTGTCATATTTAAATGATGCAGTGTTTACGGTCAGACAACCGTGGTGAAACAAATTTTATTGAGAACTCAAAAATTATTGAAAATTTTTTTGGTGATGATGTTTTTTTCCCGATTGCTAAGATTTCTCTCAGACTAAAAGCATAGTCTGTGAAAACAATATCAGTTTCAACTGGCAAAATGCTTGAGGAAATGTTTTTTTCCTATTTATACCCATACAAATTCTATTTTGTATCTGTTCTAAAATTCCTTCTCATTTCACAAAGCACTGACTGATAAAGGGCATGCATGCCATATGAGTAATCCCTTCTGAAATTAACTGTTTAAATTCACTGCAGCGTAGAATTTCCATTTATGAAAGTTAACTTATGGTTACAGTTTCATGAAGTTCAATTTGAGGTATAATTTTAATTTGACATGTCTTGTTGCTTTTCTCATGGCAACAGGTAGCTTGTTTTGCTTCATCTGCAATAGAACTACTCAGTTGTATACGTACACACAAAAAAGAGAGTCTCTATTTCAGCACTTATAGTAGTAGAAATGTTCCAAATTTGCAAGTGTATCTATTTAAGTGCAAATGAATCCAAGTTATTTTGTATTCTGTGACTCCTGGCAGGGATATCTTGAAACTCAACTACTCTTTCTCTGGTTAACATATAAGACATTACACACAGAATTACACACAGAATGTTATGAGTTGGAAGGGACCCACAAGGATCATCTAGTCCAACTCACCATCTAACACCCATACAGATCCGAAAGCACATCCCAGAGTGGTAAACACAACTAGTCAACTAGTCAACTAGTCAACTAGTTCCCTCGTTGATTGAGAGTTGTACGTTGAGATGTATTGGTTTTTAAAAGTATAACTTTTCAAAACATATCTAGTGAAAATTAATCATATCTATCAGTTTTGTGAACATCTTTACTCAAATGCATTTGTTGTGGTGGTGATATCAGACTTGAAATAAGTTTAAACATTTTTATGGAAATTAATATTGTTCTGTGAAACACTCTTACAAAACCTGCAGTGAACATGTATGATTCCCATTCCAAGTGAAAGAATTTTCAAGTGTCTCTGTTTAGATATTCTTCTGCTATTGTAGCAGAAATATGGGAATGAATACAGTTTCCAGAGGGAGAGAAAAGTGAACATAGCTTCCTCTTTTTCTTTCTTCTTTTTTTTTTCTTCTTTCAAATGAATCAGTGAAATTGATGTTCAGAATTTATTTTCTTTTCTGTATAATTTACCTTCTTTTATGTAGGACTTGTTTTTCCTTTTGTAAGCTGCAGACCTCTTCACATACACTCTTCATTTTGAAATCTTTTCTAGCAGAGTGATCCCATGGTCTTAAAATACCCAAATATACTCTGTCACAAACATTTTTCAATTTTGATACTTAAAAGATCTAAATATTGTATTGAACTGATGTGTTTATTCCAGGGAGTCAATACTAATAAATGCAAATCAGTATTTCAAATAAGAAAATCACAAGGAAGGCAAATTGAATTTCAAGGTTATAACTAGTTTTGTTGCAATTCAAATGAATCTCAAAAAAATTTTAAGAACATACGACTTTCCAATATGTATAAAAATATAAGTAATTCATACAGGTTTTTAAGTTTTCAAGAATTAAAAATTATTTGAGATGTGTTGCATTCATGCTCCCATAGAGACTTAAGACTGTATTTATTTAACTTAATTCTTCCACTTCCATTCACTTAAGACCACCTGAGAACTCTAACTCTGTATGCTTTGTAGAGACAATACATATGAAATATTTTAACATCTCAGTAGTGACTATAAATGCTTTATAGGACTTGGGAATTAATGAAATGAACTGAAATTCTTAGATCTAAGTATGTCAATATTTATTCATACCTTTCATGCCTTCATTAATGCAGTGGAGCACAGTCAAAGAGATGCCAAGCTTCTAGGATTCAACTCATGAAGAAATAACAAGCAAATCAGACTTATTCTCATTGGAAATAGAGACTTAGTATTGTCCTAATTAAAGCACTGTTGTTTTAAAGATGGTAAATAACAGTGATCCAAGTAAGGACTAGTTGCAAAGAGCATCATTATTGGAAGAATGAAGTAAAAACCCCAATAAATAATTTTTTATTAAAACCTTTCCATTCCTCATTTATAATGTTGTACTTAGGAAAAAAATGAAAAATATTTTTTATATTTGGAAAATGTTCAAGATTTAAAATGTTCGAGAATGTAGATAGGGTTTAGTTTTGTTTTTTTTTTTTTTTCACATGATGAAATAAAAAGAAAGCTGGTAATCTTAGTTATGTACTGAAAATAACATAAGGGAATTCTGGTGCTCAAGGTTTTCCTGAGGAGAGCACTATAGGGCAGGTACACACCAAGCAGGCTGACTAGATGACTGTGAAAAGACTCACTGTTCAGAAATGCATCAAAAGATTTATGATTTAATAAAAATCTTTGTGAAGTAATGGATTTCAGGTAGCTAAAATATGACGAAGAAGTTCTTTTTATGTTTTTCCTCCTACAAATTTGAGAATTAAATTTTGGGACTTCAATGTCTTGAAAGGTTTGAAATAGTGCCATAACGAATCAGGGATTTTTCCAGGACATTCTCAATACTGAAATTTTTAGCTTGAGAAGATATCTCTGTGTTCTTTCAAGAGTTCAATGATATTGCAAATTCTTCCAAGAGGTGCTCTTAACATACTAATGAATATACTTATTCAAATTCACTAATTAATTGCCAATATAAATGGTCCTAAATTGTAGGGTAGTGACTAACTATTCCCTGTGATTTCAGGGTTGAAAGGAAAAAATATTGGCTAAGATACAGAAGTTCAAAATGGTCTTGAACCAGGAATTATTTCAGCATCAACACAAACCATATCTACTCATTTTCTAGGTGAGAAATTTCAACAATGATTTTAGACTGAAATAGCTTTTCCAACAATAAGAATATTGCAGATTGCTTCCCCTGTGCAACCTTGGCAAGTACTTCAGTAGCAAACTAAGAGGGTAAATTAAATATAAGTGCTGCACTGAACTTAACTTTTGAGGGAGAAAATTCTATTGAAGAACAATTTCTCCAATACACTGAAAATTTGAAATTGATTTAGAGTGTAAATGTGTCAGTTCTTGTAAAAAGAGTTATAATGAGGGTCTATTAAATGTCAGATAAAGGAATAGAGGACCGAATGTGGGAACAGATGACGCTTCAGTATAAATAAAGTGTAATTGTTCAATCAATAGTTTGCTTTAAAGGTTTAGGTAAGATTTCGTTAGACGTAGATTAAACAGGTATTGCTTTGCACAGAGAGCAATGAACAGCAAGTTAATGGTGGGGAAAGGGCTGTTCTGAAAAGAGTTAAAAGCATTAAAAAGTACTAAAATGCACTGAAGCAGATCATGCTTCAGAATAGCTTTTAACACCAGCTAAATAGTGTCCTTTATCTTTCTTTCCCTCTTCCTCCCTCCCCTACTTCTGTGTCAGCAAAGATAGCTGCTGGTTGCTGCAAGGAGCTTTTCAATTCCAGGTGTTATTGCAATTAAATGACAGTGTTGGAAATTGGCAATGAGTAAATTTACACTGGAAGTTAGGAGATTTCTAACCCTTAGAAGAGTCAGGCTATGGAAGAAACTCCCAAAGCGTGTAGCAGGTGGAAGAGATTTACTACAGTCAGGTCTCCTATACCATGGTACCACGGGTCTTGACCTTCCTCTATGAAGCCCTCCATCCACATTGATTGGCAGCTCATTAATATGCAAATTTGTCCCGTACCCTCACATGGACTCCCAGGCACTCTGGCACAGTTTTGACACTGCCCTTCGGTGTGTTGGTGTTCATGTCGGTGCTTATTGGTGCCTGTGGTGATCCCACACTGGGACAAACCCCTTTTCCACTCAGCCAGGGACACTGGTGTGGGGAGCTGCCCACGCTGCTGTCCCAGTGTCTCTATAGGTGAGTAGACCTGGTCTCTCCATACTTGGGGTAGACGTGGTGTCTGGTCTCAGACACCACGTCTACCCCAAGGAAGACTCGGACACCATGTTTACCCTGACAGTGTGTAAATCTTTCATAACTGCATGAAGACTCCTTGCTCAGAGCTGAGTGAAGGGAGCAGGGTGGGCGGCATTCAAGCCCAGCCACTGTGGGAGCAACACATGCCCGGCTCAGCTCTGCCATGGCCCCCCC